>JAKLLY010000011.1:600000-1106983 GCA_022813715.1 Cladosporium austrohemisphaericum | reverse complement strand
AGATAAGGCCTCCTCTCCTCTTAGACTTTTCCTTAAAATATAACTTAACTCCCATAGATGATAATAAACTTTGAACTTTGTTATGGTAAGTATTTAGGAGTACTAACTATCACTAATAAGTAGTGTTGACTAAGAAGATTATTCAACTAGGAGCTAATAATTGGAAGTTCTATAGAGAAGTTTATTTCGAAAAGCTGGGTTGAGTATTCAATAACATACTTAACGTGGTTGACCCGGAAGCGGATCACCCCTAGAAGCGGATCACTTCTGCGCGTCACTCTCGTGAAACTTCTTCTTTCCTACGTGTGCTTTTCTCTTTTTTGATTTTTTAACTAATACCTTTAGAAGAGACTATTTCTATAGCTATAACGGCTTATCGAAACGGCGAATATCCCTCGATCCGAAAGTGTAGTTACGCGTTTTCTATCCTCTACTTGATGCTAGCTGCCTACCTCTCTAGATATAAAGATCGCTCTAAATCGCGCGAATTATAGAAAAATCTTACGACTACTAAAGAGGAGACTCTTATAAAGTAGATCTATTGTCTATCGAAAACTAGAAACCCTATTACCCTCCTATTAACGAAAGAGCTCGCTAAAGAAATCCGACTCTACTGCTTCGCTTTTTTAACCCTTCGTACTACCTATCCTCTCTTAGGTAAACAGTAGCTCGATAAGTTCCGGAAACGATATCCCGAACTCTTGACTATCTATTCTAGATCCCTAGAGGCGTCTCGTTTCGACGGCGTTAACTATAACGTTGTTAACGCCTTTTTTACTGCCTTTACCGACCTTTTTATCGAGAATTCCTACCCTTCTAACGCGATTTTTAACGTCGACGAGACCGGATTTGCTCTTAGCGATACCCTTACGTCGAAGGTCCTTATAAGAGCTAGGGATAAACAGAGTTTTAAGAAGGTAGCTAGACGACAAGAGTGGATAACGTCGATCGAGTATATTAACGCCTCTAAAGTAGCTTTACCTCCCTTTATTATCTTTAAGGCGAAAAATGCGAATACTAGGTAGATTCTGTCCTCTACCCCCTAGAACTATAGGGTCTTAACGTCGACTAGCAGATAGACTTCCGATAATCACGCTTATAAGTGGTTAACGACGTTATTCGAGCCTAAAACATATCGAAACGATAGAAAACGGAGGCTATTACTTCTTAACGGATATAGATCGTATCTTATAGCTAGGTTTATCGCTTTTTGCCTCGATAAGAATATCGACCTCGTCGTATTCCCGCTGTATACGTCGCATAAATTATAGCCTCTCGACGTCGCGATATTCGGCCCTCTAAAGCAGGCTTTATCGACCGAGATCGATAATCTCTTTCGGCTTACTACGACCTATATACCGCAAATAGAGTAGACTTCTGCCTTTATAAAGGCTAGAGACGAAGCTATAACGTCGACTAATATCGAATCGGCCTTTCGAGCGTCCGGAATCTATCCTCTCTCGCTAATAACGATACTTTCGACGTTAGAACCCCCCTAGGGTACCCCTATAGATACCCCTCCTCCTATTAGAGAAGTAAACGACCTAGATCGCTCTCTTTTAGATAGCTCGCTACCGATAGATATAGAGCTATAGGAGGCGACGTCGCTAGTTAACTCGATCGTTAACAAGTCGAATATCGCGACTCTAGCGAAGCGCTATATAACGCGATTAGGAGCGACGTTCGAAAAGACGTATACTAAGAATACGCTTCTATAGGAAGAGAATTCGAGGCTATAGGCGTTACTAGTAGAGCGTAAGGAACGTAAGAAAGGGAAACGCGTCGCGATTAAGGGAAAGTTTATCTTTAATATAGAGGAAATCCTCGAGATAGTTTAAAATACGGAAGTAGAGTCGTCGAAGAAAGGGTCGAATAAGAAGCAAAAGACTAAGGATCTAACTCCCGAAAACGTAGACGACGAAGAAGAAGAGAGCGAGGACGAGCTAGCTTTTTCTATAGGCGAGAAGATCGATATTCGTTTACGTAGATAGATTTAGAATCGAAGTTACTCGAAATTTTGATCCGCTTCTAGGGGTGATCTGCTTCCGGGTCAACCACGTTAAGGATATCGAGTCTATATAATGGTTATAAGAATGGTGAATATATGATATGCCTAACAGTGAATCTGGCCATCTAGTGAATCCAGCCACTTTTCAGGGTCTAGCTAACAAAAACGCTAATAACTTAATGTTTAAATTGAAACTTTTACTAGCTAAAGATACTATCTATCTATATTAATAGTTTGTGTCTTATAAGTAATCTATAGCTAGTATAATAGCTATTATAGAATAAGGTATATAAAGCTAAAATTCTTTACTTATAAGTAAGCTTGGTTTGTTAACTCATTATTTAAGCATTCATGACTTTTTCTCTTAGTAATATCCTTAACTTGATAAGTTGGTAAAATGAAATCTACTAGCTTAATTGGTTAAATGTTATTGAAGCTCAAATCAACCAAATTGATATTATAGCTTAGGAAAGGAAACAAAGAAGAATCAACCTTATATTCAAGTTCGTTCCTTTAGTTTGAGCAAAGTTGATAATTTAATCTAAATCTCAATTCAATAAATTATACAAATTCTTCATGTCACTGATAGTGAATTGGGCTATCTAATGAAGTGGGCCACTCAAATATAACTTCATGTTATGTTCATATTTTTAGACATGTCTTTAGCTACCTTCTAGCTAGATCAATTATATACTAGCTAGTTAAGAGAGTAGACTATATGTTAATTTTAAAGTTATCTAGACTAAGAATAAAGGAGATATAAGCTAATTAGCTTAGTAGATCAGATCCTCAATTTTGGCCTACTTCACTAGATGGGCCACTTCACTACTGGCAACATTACCTAAAAGTAGAATAAATAACTTAACTAGTTAAGCTATATGAAAACAGTTATAGTCAAGGCTTCTAACGTCATTAACTTTATCATATCTAACATTGACTTAGTATTCAACTAAAAGATCCAAAATATGGCCTCTTAATATAACAAGATATTATCTAAGCTATGATCCCGTCCCTCTCCTTTATCTTAGACTCTACTATTGCAGGCAGTCTGCTACTTCCCCCAAAGTCAGTATGGAAGTCAGTCGCTAGTGTCTCAGCACTTCGTCTTGGTGAATTGAATCCACTAGTCTGGTACTCGCTTGATTCGCGTGAGTCTTCATCAACAGAGTCAATGAATGGTTGATGGCCTTCTTGGAGACCATGCTGATGTGCATTTCCGATCCAGGGTTTGGTGAATCCAATTTGGTGTCTAGCCTGTAGAGTGCTATGGTGATTGTGATGATGCTCGCAGTCTGGGCATGAACTCGGTGACCATGTCAAGGTTGGAAGATTCATGAGTCTGAAAGAGCAGACACTGAGAAACAAGTGGATGGTGCTGTTCATGGCGTCAGTTAGTGAAGGCTACCTGGTTCAAAGAGAGGGTTCGCACAAGTTTATCATCATGGTGGTCGTACCATACGCACCAAGCATCGTGAGCCCTGAATCCCACCTCAAATAAAGTACATGGAGCCAACTAGTGGAAATCGTCAATGGTGAAATTTTAGCAGTCGGATGATCGTTAGTTACTTACCTAGGCACCAGAAATGTGAAGTAGACCACGCTCAGGCTGACGTCGATAGATGCGTTCATGCTTCGTGAGCGAAGCACATTGTGGTATATCAAAGTCCCCAATACTCCGGAGAAGACCAAAGGCGCAATCCCTACGGCTGGAAAAATCGACCCAGTGACGATGGCGTATGGCAATATCAACGCGAGTCCCAAGGGTAACATAAGGATTGTTATCGCTCTAAGCTGCCGGTATTCCTCGCCAGACCGCAAGGGAGGGTCTGGCTGTCGCATGTTGTAGACCAGGCTCCAGAAATGCTGATTGAGAGAGCGGTATAGGCAGGTCCTGCAAATATGCGAAGCACCCTGGTGGGTCCCTCAGGGGTTTCCATGCGACTGTGGTTGGTTTGATAGCGTTTTCGTGACTGTCAGGAGATGCGGCTGGACGCGTGAAACCAGGGAAATAGAAGAGCTGGCCTCTGCTCTTATTACTGGGAGAGGTTTTGTTCCGCAATAATCGACGCACTAAGGGGCGGCTGTTCAAGGATTGGAGGGGCTGTCAAAGCGCTCGCTTGCCGATCTCCGAACGTATTCTTACCATTTATATCTAAGGCAATGATGCATGATGGTCTGCTCACATGCACCTAAGGTCTACGAATAAGACGCTGCAGGTTTACTTCGAGCACTGTTTCGTCAGTCCATTCGGGATTTGATGGTGAATCGGCCTAGTCTCGTCGGCCGGCTATTCAGCCATGTTTGAGGATGCCATTGTGTAAAGCCGCGCAGCGTTCGAAATCGACGTGTCTGCGTGAATTACCATCGCCCGTTCTTGGCAGATCACTTCCTTTGTTTCTACCTCTCACCATATTGCGAACACACATCGCGCTTCAGACACATCCCATGCAGGTCGATCCAGAACGGCCGTTGTGGCTGGCTGCAAAATCACTGGAGGACATAAAACATCTGAAAGTCAGCAACAGCAATCCACCCACAAGTACCAACGAGGCTCTTGACGTTGATCGCTGTAGCGCACTTCATAATGCTATTGTCAAACACCAGTGGCAAGCCAGCGGCCGTGACTTGGCTGCGCTTCCCCAAAAGACTTGGTGGGATTCGGAGCAATTTGCAGACCAACTAGATGAAGTACGCAAACACCTGCCTGAATGTCTGGTCGAATTCTTACAGCGAGCTTTGCATCCTAAAACTCACCTCGCTCCCGACATACCTGCGGGCAACATGTTCTATCTCTCTCCAGGCCTTGCTGCTCCACAAACGCTATGGAGGGAAGTCGGTGAATAAATGGGCGACGGTTATCACGTCGCATTATACCTTACCGTAACCATTGCTGTGTATTCAACAGTTATCCGTACAACGAATTCCTTGACGAGGAGAACGCGCCGACTTGGCAGTACCTTGAAACGGTTCTCACCGCCTGGATCAATATGATCGAGCGACAGAAGGCGGTCGTTGTACGTGACCTTTCTACCAATAAGGATACTGACGCTACGAGCAATGCTGTCTTTGAACCAATCAGAAGACCTTGGGGCTGGGCACCGTACACCAGAGCAGACGTTGAACAGACCGTACAGGCCTGGCATATGCTCGTCAATGCCATCAACGATCGGCTACCACAGCCCCACGCGGAGCCTCTGTCCAACTCACCAGGCTTGTTCGCAATCAATGATCTGGCCGCGGCAGGTGTTGCAAAGGGTAGCTTTGCATGGCAGTTCTATTGCAACGCTCGCAGACCTCATTTCCGATGCTTGCCCCTGGAATGCAGTTGCCATCGCCAAGTCAGCTGACCGATAGCATTGCCGTATTCGAGGCAGCCTGGGCATGCTATGCATCAGGCCACCCGTATGTAACACAAGCGCATAAGCCAGATCATCCGTTGCCTATTCTTTTAGGACAAGTACATACGAAATTCTGGTCCGATGAGTACGGATCTGAGGTTACATCTCTTCCATGGGGCCTATATCTTGACCTACAGCGAAGCCCAAGAGGGGAGTGCCCGTACGAAGATGGTTCTCGACTTGCACTCCCTGCCCTCCAAGAGAACACGTCTCTTCGTGGGTTAGACGGTCGACCAGCCGGGCATGCAGACCTCTACCAGGTCGGTCAAAATCCTTTTGAGCCAGACCACTCCACACAGTTGCGATACATGCTGGGAATTTTCGCAACACACGTTGAAAACGAGGAATGGCAGGTTGATGCAAATGGCGTGAGCGAGCCAGCGTCAGCGTTTGAGAACTTGCATGCGCAGACCGACCCTGATAGCGACGAGGCTGAGAACTCACGACTTGATACTTTGAACCGCATGTACTTTGATTGAGACAGAAGTTGAGAGCGCAGCGTTAGTTGTATTGCTAGGGGATATCACTCTAAATACAGCTACTAGACGGCAGGACTGTACATGTGGCTATCTGATCAAGGTAGTAATCTGGATAAGAGATCCAATGTTCTGATGCTAGAAAGCAGCGTGTTGCTAGACTCCTAGAGTATGCATAATGCAGATTGTCCCTAGGAAGACAGATTATGAGGTTAGCCCAGAGCAGACATGAAAGCACGCAGATCTCACTCCACGACTGGACCCTGAGTCGTGACGTCGCCAATCGTCACATCGACATGTTCGTGTGATGCAGCTGCAACCACAGCATCATGGATTGCGATGCCGTGATGGAAACAGCTTGGGTGAGAATCGCTTGTACTTAACCGGTAGGAAGGAACAACTTCTCCATTCCATCTTCCCCAAACTCTTCCATCAATGCGTCCGTTTGCACCTCAACTTGCACGCTTCACCAACAGAACATCAGCATCTAGCCCAGCAGTCCAATCCGCAGCAGGATACCTCTCAACGAACTACCACAGCACATCACCAGTACAACAACACAGAATGTCTTCCGGCAACGTTGGCGAGCTCAAGCTCGAGAGCACCGACATCAAGACAGCGCCTGGCGTTGAGCTCAGCAGTGACCAAAGGACTATCGTCGCTTCTGTGCTTGACCTCTTCGCTGGCAGGCCTTCGCTTGCGAAACTCCAGCTCTGGAAGGACGATGGTGTCTTCAGTGACCCCATTACAGTCGCCAAGGGCAGGAAGGAGTACGAAGCTCAATGGGTATGCTGCCTCCAAGTATATTGAAACATGGCCAACCCACTAATAAACTCCCACCACAGTACGGCCTCCAATCCGCCTTCTCCGAAATCGAGCGCAAGTCTCACAGCGTCACCTCCTCCGGCAACCCCATTGAGATCGACATGAGCACATTCTACAAGGTCAAGGGCGTCGGCAAGGAGACCACCATCAACAGCAAGATCAACATTTTCGTGGAGGACGGCAAGATCAGCCGCGTCGAGGATAAGTGGGACGGCAAACTTCCCGACTCTGGAATCGCAAATGTAAGCAGGCCCTGGTCGAACATCGTCGACCCGTTCTTCTGGGCGCACTATGCGTTCGGGTGGTTCTACTCCGGTATTGTGCTTGTGCACGAAACTTGGATATGGACGATGGTGAGAGGCTGTTCGGATTCTTTTCGAGCCCTGTCATGCTTATCTTGTCGATGTATTATATTCTTCTTCGGTCCATGCATGCTAACACCCATCCCTCACAGGCCTTCCGCCGTCTCAACGCCGTCACCGTACCCAAGGCTGTCGGCGTCCCCAACAACGCCGAAGAAGACGCCAAGCGTGGCAACTAGGCGTACCCGTCTGGTCGATGCAACAGATTCCGTGGCAAGTCGCTCAGCACACTTGAGATGGACCATCCCGGACAGTTCACTATGCCCATGACATTGGCAGAGAGGCTCAAAAACTCGGGAATCACCCTGGTGCCCCGTGACCGTGTAAGATCTGTCGGGATGCCACCCCAGCCCGAGACCTGGAAGGGTACTGTCACGAGACGTTAAAACGAACGAAACGCAGATAAAAGTCCAACACTTTGGATGTAAGATATGATGAGATGGGTAGGCATTCATAGCATAACGTATTATTCTTTTTCTTATTTGATATTACTACTTGTCAACCGCGCTCTTTACATCGGTGGTTGCAAGGAATGCATGTGTTGTAGATCCTGGCTCGTTCATCATGATTACATCGTCTCGTTGACTTCGTAATGTCGCCAATTGTATGCCTACTGCTCATGTCTCCTTCTCATGCCCAGCCGTAGCCACCTCCAAAATCTCGTCTTCCAACCCACTAACATGCACAACCTCAATGCCCGCCTCTTCAAGCCTCTTCCTCCCAAGATTCTCACCCACAAACTTCTCCGGCTCCCTAACGCCACATACCACCTTCCTAATCGCAGGACTCCCATCTTCCCTCTTCAACCTCAAGATCCTGTCGACACACGTCAAGTTTCCCGCACTCCGCTTATTGCACGGCTCCATCGTCGTGTATAACACTGTGTCCTCGGGCAGGAAAGGTCCCAGTACATCTTCTAAGATCTCATGATCCAGGTGGCGCAGCTGACGCTGGTCAAAGTGTTTGATGAAGCAGCTTTGCTCGGCGTGAGTGTTGCCGGGGTATTCGAGGGTGTAGCCTGTGGCGAGGATACCACTGGTTTCCATTGTCCAAGAGGGCGCAACGAGGAGGGCGCCTACGCGGAAGTTTGTGGGTTGGGGCTCAGAGAGACGGGCGTGGTCGAGGGCAAAGCGCAGGTACCAGAGGTCGTCTTTCATTGTGATAATTGTGATGGAGTGGGAGTGTGTTCAAGGAATTGAAAATGGACATGAAGATTGAAGCATGTGACAATGATGCACTGTCGGACTTTAGTGGAGTTAAGCCAGAAGGTGAAACGCGCGCGCGGCGCGTCTTCCATCACTTTGCGACTGACTTTCTTCTGGACTCGACCTCTCAACAGACCAGAAAAGCATTACACACAGTCACCGACCTTTGAAAAGAAACACCAAACCTCACACACCTCTCACTCACAACCATGGCTCCCCGCGACCAAGAAGAAGACATCTCCATCGACGAAGCTCCCACAACCATCGACCCTTACGCCGTCCTCTCAGTAGCAAAAGACGCAACACCGGACCAGATCAAGACCGCCTACCGCAAAGCAGCCCTCAAATACCATCCCGACAAAGCCTCAGAAGAAGACAAAGCCGCCGCGCATACGAAGTTTCAAGAAATCGCCTTTGCGCATGCAATTCTCAGCGACGAGCGCCGGCGCAAGCGCTACGATGTCACGGGCCGAACGGAAGAATCGCTTGATCTCGATGATGATACGTTCGACTGGGTCAGCTACTACCGTGAGCAGTACAAGGACGTGGTGACGGCGGATGTGATTGAGGGCTTTGCGAACAAATACAAAGGCTCTGAGGAGGAGAAGGCCGATGTGCTAAGCTGGTTTGAGAAGTGCGAGGGCAAGATGACGAAGCTGTACAAGAACGTGATGCTCTCTGATCCTGCCGAGGACGAGAATCGTTTCAGGGAGATCATCGACGCGGCTATCGAAAGTGGCGATGTCGAAGGCTACGCGGCGTACACAGAAGAGAGCGAGAACAGCCGAAAGAAGCGCGTGGACGCTGCAAAGAAGAAAAAGCAGAAAGAAGCGAAGGAGGCTGAGAAGCATGCGGAGGACTTGGGTATTGGAAAGGATCTGAAGAAGAAGGCGAAGGGAAAGAAGGAGAAGGACGATGGGCTGGGTGATTTGGCTGCTTTGATTGGGCAGAGGCAGCAGGGCAGGTCGGCCAACTTCCTAGCGGATCTGGAGGCGAAGTATGCGCCGAAGGGTAAGGCGAAGGCTGGCTCTAAGAGAGGCACAGAGGAGCCGCCTGAGGAGGCTTTTGCGAAGACGGAGGCGGGAAGGAGGAGCAAGCGCACGAAGAAATGATTGATATTGCAGTCTTGGTATGGACGGCATGTTGACAGGGAGGACTTGTTTTAGCGAGGCGTTTGGGTACTGAAAATGCACTGCTTCTATGGTGTATCAGAGCACCGAAATAAACAGCACAAAGTTGTATCATAATCATGATTGGCACAGGCTGTGCGCCATCACATATCTACACCTACCGACCCTGCTTCTCACCCAAATTCATTCCATCCATCGTCTTCGTAGCCTCTTCCTTATACTCCTCACGCCATCTGCTTTGAGGCATACGCTCGTAGACCACATCACCCATAGTCCACATCATACGCTTGCGATCGGTCTCCCAATCGACATCGTTGTCAGGACACATGACATAGAATTTACCATCACTCATCTTCTTGTACAACAAGTCCGCCACCTGCTCTGCCGACCATGCGCCATCAGGCTTCGTCGTAGTTTTGCCACCACCGGTGAGACCTGTGAAAGTCCATCCGGGAACGAGCAGGTGAACGCTAGTTGACGGTGAAGATTTGGCGAGATCGAACGAGAGATGCTCGGTGATGGTCTTCAAAGCGGACTTTGAAGCATTGTAGGCGGGATTGCCTGGCGGATTGGTGATTCCTTGCTTCGAGCCGGTGACCACGATTGCTTTGGCGTCCGAGCTGTTGTTCTCAAAATGCGGGAAGAAAGTATTGATTCCATTGATGACTCCGTAGAAGTTGACGTCGAAGATCTTGTGGAAATACGCAGAGTCGGTCCAGTCGCCTTTTGCGCCTATGCCGGCGTTGAGATGCAAGAAGTCAAGCTTGGTGTTGGACTTCTCGAGAGCAGACTTCAGAGACGACCAATCACTTAGAGAAGCGACATCCATGGAATGAGTCTCGAGCGATCCCTTGGTGGCGACGCTGTCCTGCGCATCCTTGAGCATGGAAGTATTATTGTCAACGAGATGCAGGTTCATGCCGTGAGAGGCGCACAGCTTGGCCACTGCGAGACCGACGCCTGAGGCAGCGCCGGTGATGAGGGCGTTCTTGCCGGAGGAGAAGACGGATGCGGACATTTTGATTGTGTGTCAGAGACAACGGTGAAGGAGGAGAGACATTGACCTGGCGTGAGCGTGTGCTTTCGTGTTCTATTAATGAGCGGAGTATGTGACGTCGTTGTTGATCTCTCGCCGCAAGGTTTGAGCAAACGCCGTCTTATCTCCAGCTGTCGCTGTCATCATGGTAGGCGGCCGCTGAGCAGCCTTATGGGCAAGTGCCTGAGCTAACATGAAGCAGAGGACGCATTTGGATTCGACCATCGCACATAGAATACTAAAAGAGATAGGAATGACGATGATTGCCATGCGGGACTGGCGTGGCCCTGTAAGATGCCGACTTGCAGATTGCAGCGCCGGTTGTTAGGCACGAAGCCGCATAGCAACGCCCGAGCCGAGTCCAGTACACAACTAGTACACAACTAGAACATCTCGCCCGCAGACAGTCGACCGAAAGGCAGATCATAAGCATACATTGACTTGTATAGCTTCCTTCTCTCCGGTGCACTAACAGAGGCAAGTCGACAGCATGGCTTCCACGACAGACCAGCACGCGTCTCCTGCAGCGCCGCAACACCGCCGCAACAGGTCCTCCAAGTTCCTGAAGTCGCTGGTTTCGACTAAGTCACGGCCAGTGTCGCCAGACATGACACCTGAAACCTACTCGAACTCTTCTCAAGGCCTGCCCAACACTAGTCGGACGCAGAAGAGCCCCATCCTTCCTCCAGACCACCCACACAACGCTACATCCCGCGTCACCCTTGGAGAGCGCCAGTCGAATGTTCAGTCACCGCCTTCTTCTCCCTCGAAGCGTGCCGAGAGACAGTCCGGCACCTCCAGATATGGCTCTAGGTCTCCGGCCAAGTCAGACAACAGCAAGATGAAGAAGACCAAATCCAGCACTAGTCTGTCGGCCATGTTTGGCAAGATGAACCGCTCGAGCAAAGACCTCGCAGCGTACGCACCACAAACACAGTCGCACGGAAAAGAGAACACTACACCGCCAGCTTCAGCAGTCGAACCAGCAGACACTCCAATCTGGGCACAGTTCTCTTCAACCGGCAGTAACAAGTCCCAACGCTCCGAAGAGATCAAACCAGCTCGCAACGTCCAAGACGAAATCGACAGATACACCCCCAAAGACTACTCTCCCGGCAAGCAACGCAACTTCAACGGTATCGCCACCAACGCAGACCAGCCCAGCCTTCGACCATCGGTGAAAGAAAGGCCTCGTAGTACGGTCATCGTACCAACTGATGGCTTCATCGGAGCAATCACCCGGAAAGTGAGCAGTGCCAGAAATAGCATGGACGCGAGAAGATCAGAGGACAGCGCTCGTCGCTCTAGTAGAGACGAGCTGCGTGGCATGCCGGTCGACAGACCCACGTTGCCTCACCGCACCTCTGAACGGAAAGTCAGTGGCAGCAGCGCTGAACAGCCTGCTCCGAAAGAAAAGCTCAACATTCAGAAAAGAGGTGCCAGAGTCATGGCTGCTGTTGCTGCTCTGCAAGGCAAGGCCAAGGGTACGGCAAAGGATGAGGATTTACTCGACCCGAAAGTCGTGGATAAGGAGTTCGAAGCTGTGCTGGCTTCAAGGAATGTACCGGAGCCGATGAGAGAGAGGATGAGGACTCTCACTCTCAGAGTCAAGGCCGACTTTGTGAGGCAGGACCAAGGTGCTTCAAAAACAGCTGATGGTACACCGGCTGCCACACCAACCAGCGCAGGAGCACAGGACGAAGCCGATCAACAGCAGGAGGACGACAGCAAGTCGACCAAGCGTTCGCGAGCAAGGAGTCGCACCTTCACATTCTCAAAAGGTGACAAGAGAAGCGGGGACAGCTCTCCGTCGAAGAAGCCTCGTTCTAGAAGCAAGGCTCGCCCAGCTGCTATCAACTTGCCCAAAGGGCCATCGACCACTGACTTGACAATACCTACCACGCCTACTGGTAGCTCTTGGGGCCGGAGAGGGCACGCGACACCTGCTGTGGGCGAATACATTAGCTACTTGAGGAAGAACCAGGATCCGAAGAAGGTCGAGGTCGGCCGTCTGCACAAACTTCGCATCTTACTGCGAAACGAGACCGTGGCTTGGGTTGACGGCTTCATTTCACAGGGTGGCATGGCGGAGGTGGTAGGCCTGCTGCACCGACTTATGGGTATCGAGTGGCGGGAAGAGCACGAAGATCAGCTGCTGCACGAGTCGTTGCTGTGTCTGAAGGGACTATGCACGACCGAGCGAGCATTGGGTGAGCTTGAGAAGGTGGCGGATGAGCTGTTCCCGGCTTTGCTTGGGATGGTGTTTGATGAAGAGAAGAAGGGACCTGCCGAGTACACCACTCGTGCCATCATAGTCAACATTCTCTGTAAGTATCTGACATCTCACCTCGTATGATCCCCGACTAACAAACTTTCACAGTCACCTACCTTAACGCATCTTTCAGCTCTGCATCCAGCAACTTGGAGCAGCGAGCGCGCAAGATCCTTACGTATCTCGGTGAACCCAAGAAGGCAGAGACGGACAAGCCTGTGGCCTTCGTCTTGGGCATGCACGTTCCTCGCCCATACAAGCTCTGGTGCCAGGAAGTCTCGAACGTCACGAAAGAGGTCTTCTGGATCTTCTTGCACCACCTCAATGTTGTACCTCTGCCAAAGCGCCCCACCAGCGCCGGGTCCGATGCAGCAGACACAGCGATGTCCAACGTAGAGGACTCTGCAGAGAAAGAACGCACTCTGCAAGCAACATACACCCAGCGTCACTTCCCGGGACTTCGCCCTCCTGTCCCTGCAGCACCATACATTGGCGGCGTCGAATGGGACGCCACTACATACTTGGCCTCACACCTCGACCTACTCAATGGCTTGATCGCGTCTCTGCCCACAGCTGAGGCGCGCAACATCTTGCGCGAAGAGCTCAAAGCCAGCGGCTTCGAAAAGACAATGGGTGGCACCATGCGCACCTGCAAGGAGAAGTTCTACTCTGCTATCCACGACGGGCTCCGCGCTTGGGTTGCAGCCGCAGCGGAAGACGGCTGGGACACCAGATATGTGCGCGAGGGCCCCGCGAAGGAAGAGCAAGCCGCTCGTGCGAGGAGCGCCAGTCCTAACAAAAAGAAAGAGGCGCCACCCCAGCTTGGTGGCGTAGACGCTCTGCCCAAATTGGAATTTGATGTCGGCGGCAAGAAAAACGATAATGAAGATGATGGATGGTTGGGTTGATGACTTATATGATGATGGAGTCTTTCTGGATGTTTTCATGGATGGGCGTTTTGGATTCACTTTGCATGGCGGGTCTGGGTTGGGTTTTGGGGCATGGCATTTTCGTTTTTCCTTCCTCGTCATGTCATGAGGTTCTTAGATTACGGCAGTGATACAGTCTTTCGTAGTCCTCTTGGAAATTCAGCACAAGGTTTCCTTTGAACGTGAATGTTCTTGCTTGATGTTGCTCCATGTGTTTGATCTGTGGCTTAATTCTCTCGTGGATCCGGACGAGACACAACAGACGTTTCTCTCTAAAGGTAGTAGCGTGTATTCCCTTGGCGGTTTTCTCGATTCGTCTATCGTATCGGTGTTTGGATGTCGTTCTGTCCTTGTCTGTTCAGGGCCTCCTCGGCGAACGTTGGAGACAATTCTGGACCTCCGGATTGTCGACTTTCTGCTCTTCCTGCGACAACAAAACCATCACATCACAACAGCACATCAACACAGAGGCTCAGATAGAACATCCTATCGCCTTTTGAAATGCCATGCGAAGAGTCGTAGTCACTGGCCTGGGCGCGGTGACCCCACTCGCAGCGGGAATCAAACAGACATGGCGTCGCCTCCTGGACTCGCAGTCCGGCATCGTCTCCACTGTCTCTAAAGGACCAGCATTCGAAACACTCCCAAGCCGAGTCGCAGGCCTAGTACCTCTCGGTAGCCGCGACGATGGCTGCTGGCAGGCGAAAGACTGGCTGCCCGCCAGCGAGGAACGGCAAATGGCTCTCTTCGCCCAATACGCTGTGGCGTCCGCGCATGAAGCGCTGGCAGATGCTGGCTGGCATCCTACGAAGCAAGAAGACCTAGAAATGACTGGAGTGACGCTCGGTTCTGGAATCGGAAATCTGGACGAGGCTTATAACACCTCTGTCGCTTTTGACAAAGGCGGCTACCGCAAGGTCTCGCCGCTGTTTGTGCCGCGACTTCTTATCAATCTGGCCGCTGGACATGTCTCGATTCGCTATGGATTCAAAGGGCCGAATCACGCGGCTACTACGGCTTGTACCACTGGATTGCATGCTATTGGCGATGCGTCCAGGATGATCGCCTTCGGAGACGCGAATGTTATGGTCGCTGGTGGCGCTGAATCTTGCATTCACCCGCTTGCCATCGCGGGCTTCGCAAGAGCGAGAAGCTTATCGACGGACTGGAATGATGACCCAGCGAAGTCATCAAGACCGTTTGACAGGAGCAGAGCTGGCTTTGTAATTGGCGAAGGAGCTGGTGTGGTCGTTCTTGAGGAACTTGAGCACGCCAAAGCCCGCGGAGCAAATATCTACGCTGAGATCAAAGGCTACGGACTCTCATCTGACGCTCACCACATGACGGCTCCTCGCGAAGACGGCGAAGGGCCCTACCTGGCCATGCGAAGCGCGTTGAGACATGCGCAAATCAAACCACGTGACGTCGACTACGTGAATGCGCACGCCACTTCGACAGCATTGGGAGATGCCTCCGAGAACAGAGCAATCAAGCGACTCCTACTGGAAGGTGACGGCAAAGCAAAGGCATCGAACATCAACATCAGCAGCACCAAAGGCGCCGTCGGCCATTTGCTAGGCGCAGCAGGCGCTGTCGAGGCCATCTTCTCCATTCTGGCGATTCATGACGTGAGTTATCGAATTACACGCCAGCACACCGGCAGTAGCTGATAAATCATTTCCAGGGCGTAATGCCACCTACACTTAATCTGGATCAACCAGGCGATCCGCCAGAGGAGTTTGACTGCAACTACGTTCCTAAAGTCGCTCAGCAGCATGCAGTTAATGTTGCGCTGACCAACAGCTTTGGCTTTGGTGGCACGAATGCTAGTCTGTGCTTAGCAAAGTATTAATATACAACAAATAGAGACCAACACTAACTACGCGAAAATTCCAAGATGCCAGATAATCCCAAGGTCAGATCATCCATCAAGTGCGGAGGCGACCATTATCGCATGAGGCTATCGAACGACCGTCACTTGCAAGCGGTGGCATTATCTTCAGGTCTCCCAAGGCTGGAACAAGTACGGTGCGCCATCAACGATGGCTTGCAAACCCCACTCCACATTGTCTCGGCCATCAAGTTCGACGTCCTCCCACATCGTGGGCTCTTTCACGTGGACACGCTCGTCCTCTTCTTGGGGCGCCCATCCACGAAGTCGCAGCTCCACGTGCGATAAGTTGTACAGCTCCCGCATGTATCGTACGACATCAACCCAGTATTGATTGATGTCGAAGTCCCACTCGTCCGATGCTTCAATTTCTGTATGCATTGTCACATTAATGATGACCAAGAGCTGTCTCTTGCCAATCAAGGTGGACCGAATGTCCAGACTGGTCAGGTTGATAAGACTGCAACCGGTGAATACCGCTTGCGGCCTGAAAGAATCTATATGGGTTATGCCGCCGGCGTCTGCAAGAGACCAGCCAGGATTGAGAGGGCTGTTGTGCATACTAATCTCCAGACGCCTGAGCCCATATGCGGAGTGCAGAATGTGATAGGGGAGCGTAAACTCTTTCTCACGGCCAGTTACGCAATTCCAACCGGTCCACGAATACCCAGCATAGGTAAAGGACCTCAAAGACTGGAAAGAAGCGCCGAGATCCAGCAAAGAATATGACGCGACCTCCTGCTGGCTGGCGAGAGCGCCACCAAAGGTCACGAGCTCGTGCACGTTTGCGCGACTAGCAGCGAAGGCAGCCAATATCTCCTCGTACAGCTCCTCGTTCAAGTGGCCATCCATTCCGGTAAAGTCAAGCTTGATCGTGATATCTTGCCGAAGGCGTTGAACATCAAAGAGCGCCCGGCGCAACAGCAGAGTGTTGCGGGGCGCCCTCGGGTGACTCTCCCATATGGCAAGCATCGAATTCTTGCGAGCGTCGACTTCGGTCTGTTCTTCCTGTCGCACGACGTTCAAGTCATCGATGGACTTGTCCTCCAACCGATTAGCAGTGAAGGTGATCTGCCGGATCTTGGACTTAAAGCGTGAGAACTCATGGATGATTTCGCGAAGTCTTCCCCACGACTTTGCGGCTGCGATCCAGCAATATACATGGCTGAAATATTCTTTGCCGACGCGATCGAAGGTGATAGCGTCAGCGGCTTTGCAGACCAGGCGAACCATGAGTAGACTCTCGTTGTCGAGGAAGTCCGTGATGCGTGTGAGAAGCTCTATGGGTAGCTCTAGTAGAGGCGACGGGCTTTCGGTTTCCATGATTGATGGTGAGTTGATCGTGCGTTTGTGTGTGTTGATGAAGAGTGATTGGGAGGTTGGTAGGTAGTAAGAAATAACGACTCCCTAAATTTATCCCAGCAACTGTCGTGTGAACAACATTCTTTGTTGCAAAGGTGTCAATCATATGATACCGATAACCACCGCGGTACGCGCTTGATAGCTTCAGGTCATGGACCTATAGAGTCACTCGCTGATGCAAGGAGAGGTATTTACCGTCATCGTAGAGGACGAGATAATCGAACGACGTTGCCTCATCCGTAGATTTGTATGCTTTCTACTGGGAGGAAAGACCACATAAGAAGCTACTACAGGACAGTATATTTCTATCAAGAGAAGCTGGGACCACTGAGATATTTGATTAAACTACATTGTGTTAGGCATAGGCATACAAGTAGCTACCTGAGGACGCGTATTCATAACATGAATAGTGGTTAAGGCCACCGACATCCACCCAAACCCTAACCCCGCACATCAAAACATTACTACCTTACTGGCCGAGTTCCATGTTTGCATTGATTTATACTCAACATGCGTTACCTTCATTCAAATAACCATGTCATTACTATTTGCAACTCATCAATACCCATTACCCCAAATCTCACTCTCATCCTTCACCGCATCCTCCTCCGCCACAGCACCCCGAATCGACCGCTCCTCCCTCATTCGCTGCTTGCGCTCCGCTCTACTCGCCAACCGTGGCGTCACAGGCGTCAATGGCGTGAAAGGCATGTACGGTGAATAAGGAGTCGCAAGACCAGTGCGTGGTGTACCCATAGTTGCTGACAAGAACTGATTACGCGGTCTTGTTTCGAGAAATGTTGTCTTCGCTGGAGCCTGTGGGTGATGATCGGCTTGTCGGAAGGGAAGAGGAGCTGTAAGGCCTGTCGATCGAGGTGGCGAGGGAGACGCTGGGAGGGGTGGGTTGATGCGTGGGACGCTGCGCTGAGGGTTGGGTTGTGGTACGGCGCGGATGTGATCGATACGGTCTGCTTGCTCGGTTTGACGAGGGAAGTCATCGCCGTAGCGCCAGGAGCGCCCGGTGCCAGGAGTTGTGGCTGGGTATGCTTGGCTGTCGGTGGTGTCGACGGTACGAGCTGTGGGTGGATCAGGTGGAATGCCAGGGTTTGCGTAGTAGCGAGGAGACAGCGGCGTACGAGCGCCATCGCTGTTGTCGTCGATAATAGGTGCGCTGATTTTGATGTTCTTGAGCGACTTGCGGAACTTCTTTGACGACCGCTGGCTCTCATCAGAGGCTGACCGACCGCGATTTACGTATAGCTGATCTTGATGCGGTTGATATACAGGCGCCATGTGATTCGGTGGATACTCGGCGCGTAGAGGACTGGTCGGTCCGGATGGCATGGGTGGCATTGGCCCGTTGGGAGGGTAGATGGCGCGGACCGGCGATTTGGGAGTGGATGGACTACAAGGACTGGGAGGATATTGCCCTGATGAAGACTGTAGATGTTTCAGGTTCGGCGCATTCGTGATCAACCTGGGAGGCTTTTTCTTCGAATACTCTGGTGGCGATCCAGAAGGTATATCTGCTGGCAGTGGTGGCAATGGTGGGCTCATGGTCCTTTGCTGCGATCTCCGATCATCTTGCGCCATGACTGCCGCATATAGCCTCTCCATCTCTTCTTGTCGTTTCTGCTTGTCGGCCTCGACAACGGCAGCATCAAAGCTAATCACGCTGGCACCGGTAGGCGAAGTCGGGTTGCTCATACCGCCACTTCGCATGCTGCTCGCCGAGCTCTTCTTGTTCTTGAGCTTGCGTGGAGAGTACCAACTCCGACTGCTCACTGGGCTGATCGGGCTTGGATCGAACGCTCTGCTCATCGGTTTCACCATTTCTGTGCCCTTCGCCTCGGCTGCTCTGTTCAGCGCTCTCTTGCGCCGAGATCTGCCTACTGTCAAAAGCAGAGTGCCAATGATAAGTATGCTCCCGACGTAGCTCCCTACAATGCCGACAATCTGGAATGGCAGCAACGATTTGTCGCGCGAAGCGTTCGCTGAGAATGGAGGGCCATCTTCCGGCGAAGGAGCCGGTCCTAGGTCGATGTCCACGGTCCAGAGGTCGGCAGAAGCGAAGGGTAACAAAGCCAGCAGCGCAAGCGTGGTGTAGCCGAAAGAGACCAGCTCTTCTTTTCCCATGGTTCTAGCCTCGCTCGCCGTCTAGTTTGCGGTGTATGAAGGAACGGAGAAACAGACGAATATCACCTACCTTGTACCACAGCCATGGTAAAGTAGAACTTGCGTGAGTTGTGCCGCGACCACGCACGCGGCGACATTGGCGGTCACAGCAGCCATTTACTCGGCATGCATCGCTGGCATATCGAGATGTATATGTTTGTGAGAGATGATTGGTGTGATGTCTACGCGCTCGGCTGTGCCTGGCTGCAGCGGACGTTGCCGGGCGCTTCGAGAGCCACAAGATGAATCTCGATCCAGTCACGTGAACTTCGAGATTACGAGTTGCGGTCGAGTTGCAGCTCAAAAATTGGCAATCCGTTAGTGTCCGGGCAGCACCGATCATTGCCGATTGGCCACGACTGGCACGAAGCTCCAGCAAGTAAGGCCTTCCGCGTTCCAACAACTCCTTGTTTCCTCCTTTATCACCACTTCGAGATGACAATTCAAGCGCTGCTACTCAGCATGAATAGCTCCATGCATGACGGCTGACTTCGCCGGGAGAGCTTTGCGGGAGACCTTGTCACTCACGTGAAGTCTAAACAAGGTAAGTAAGGTATTCGACACGTGAGAAGCTGGCAGATGACCGATCATAAGAACCCGAGGAACGATGTGAAGCCCAATAGCACAAAGCAAACGTTCTGTAGGTAGAGTGAAGCGTGATACAGCATGTGGTAGCCGTTTACCATGACGCACTCACGCTGGTCGCTCCTTCCTTCCATGTCTTTAACATGACATGACATGACATGCCATGCCACTTGAATCCAAGCCAACATCCTCCACTCGCCACTGCCTTACACGTTGACTGCTTCAAAGCCGCATCTTCCTTCACGCACAACTTCATTCAAAGACGGATAGTGCACTGCAACTTTCAACATCCGCAGCCGTGTCCGGTCTACGAGTACAGCGACCTCACTGACGCTGCAGGCAACGGATCCTCTCCCTCCGACCGACGTCCGCGACAACGAGCTACGACCCTCGTTCGCCCTCAGGCTGCTTCTACGCGATGGACTCGTTGCGACTTCCGGAGCGAACCAGAGACATTCTCAAACTGGACTGGCCGAGTCCGACCGAGCCGGGCTACCAGACTGAAGGCTTCGAAAAATGGTACATCTACACTATCGACTCAGTGCCTAACGGATCCGAAGAGCTGGCCCTTGAAGGCATGAAAGCCGATGGCTTCAGCTATTCCGAGAGTGATGATGAACTGCTCAGGCTGGGTTACCTCAAAGCGGCAAAACAGGACTTCCCAGCTCCAGACATTCAACACATTCTGGATCACCACATTCGCCTCGTGGAGCAGCAAAACGCGGAAGCGTATCGGACTCGCTATTCCGGTGACGTGTACATCTGGGGCTTCGTAGTTATCACAAGGGCGGATTGGAGGGAGCATGGTGTGATCGCAGTGCACTTTGACGAGGACCGCGGTCAATACAAAGTCAGACAATGCAGGTTGCCGGTCAATGAGCTTGGGAACCTGTTCAGTCTGATGGAAATCGACACCTGCTTCGACCAAGTGTGCAAAGATTACGACGACAGCGGCAATGATGGTCCTGATAACAAGGGAGGCCCGCAACCGGCAGGAGAGTGGGTTTTCGTGGTCTACGGCACGGGAACCCTCAGCTGGAATGGGTATGCCCAGAGTGAGGTTCACTTCAACACACCCGATCCACGCGGGTTCCATGCAGGCTATCCCGACAACGAGACAAGCCTTGCTTTCCTATTCAAAGAGCTCTCAGCAGTTCAGGTCAACGAAGGTTGGCCGCTCGAGTACGCCAGATTCGTCAGAGATCCTACGGACGGGGAAGATGGCGAAAAGTGTGTCACAAAATGTCATCCCTCCCTCTTCGTGCACATGCGCGACCACAACCCACACGATTACACGCCATCCACCACCAACATTATCAAGATGGAGTGGGACCACAACATTGAGAGGTCTGACGAGGAGCTCAAGAAAATTGGTCGAGAGAGCCAAGTGACCATCCAGAGCTGCGCGGCCAAGTCGCTGGTAGAGACCCTCTTCCGCATGGCCGACGAGGAGATGGTCAAGCCCATGGAAGGACTCAAGATATCGGGTGAATGAATGCTCGTAAAAAGCTCGCAGAAGCGGACGAAAGATCGATCAACTTCATGACAAAGGAGCACGCGCTATTGGCAGAGAGTGTTGTGCATGCTATGGCTAGCTTTTGGCGTCTCTGGCGTCAACTGAACGCATGTGAAGCGGGAATTTTAGCAGCCGGCTGAATGCGAACGCGAGGCGTGACGAGGGGCGGAGAAATCGGAACCAGGGTGCTTTGGCAAGGCACAACAACAAAGTACTTCGGCATGACTTGAAAGCAAGGGCGTTCAGTACTGCATGTGATCCTTCCATGCAATAATTATTTTGCATCAAATCTACCTCCCTACAGTGAGACAGTGAAGTCGAAATCACGCTTAGCATTCCTTGAAGGTTACACCCAAGATAGCCACATCCCGCTATACTAATCTACGCCATGAAACTCATTATCGCTGGAGCTACCGGCCGGATCGGTGGAGCTGCCTTGCAAAGCGCACTCTCAAATCCATCAATTACCAGCGTTGTCGTCCTGAGCCGCCGCGAGATCAACGTTCAGCATAGCAAGCTCCAAGTGGTCATCAAGAAAGATTACCTGAAGTACTCCGATGAAGAGCTAGCACAGCTTGAAGGTGCCGAAGCATGCATATGGTCAAGGGGTCGCCATAGGATTTTCTAGGTCTAAACCACTAACTATGGACAACAGGGCCCTCGGCGCTCCCACAAGCAATGCCGACATCCACGTTCAGTACCCTCTCGCTGCCCAGAAGGCTTTCGCCATCACTCTGGCTCCAAAGACGCCGAGCGGCAAACCCTTCAGATTCGTTCTCCTTAGCGGCGGGCTCGTCATCCGCGACCAGACCACTCGACTTCCACCGGGCATGGCTGGCTTCAAGCAACGAGGTCAGGTTGAGCAAGATTTCGTCCACTTTGAGGCGCAGAACGAGAAGATCTGGAAGTCGTTTATTGCGAGACCTTGGATGGTGATCATGCCGGGTAGTTGGATGGGTTGGGTCATCCCAGCTGCATACCAGATTCCGGTCGGGGTGCTGTCGAATGCTTTGGTCCATGTTGCAAGCAGTGGGTCCATTGAGCAGACCTTGGATAATGTCGCTCTGACGAGAATTGGGCGGGAAGCCGCGGCGGGCAGGTGATGCTTGTGAAAGATCCACAGAGCGCTGGAAGTAATGACGATTCTCACTGGAGGAGCTATTAAATAAGGTCAATTTTCAGGTCAGCCGAGCAGTGTGCATGTAAAATGTTAAAGGTGGTTCCGGCCATAAGGGAAAAACCAAGTGCCAGGCTCTCAATGGCAGGTAGTGAGTTCCAGTACGCAGATCCTGCTGGCATTAGTACAAAGTTGTAGTCTGGCGGCGGGGATACTTTCGGCCAATCTGAGCCATCTCAGTGGCCATTATCGTGAATTAATGTACTATGGCCGATGGTATCAGCCTGAAAGCGGTTTTGCAAAGCTCAAAATCGGGTATCATTGTGTAGAGTCGTACGTGCTATGTCATTCAATCACCAGTCGGATCAATATGAGCCTTCTCTGACCTCAAGCATGCTGCAGATGCTTCATGTCGCCACCGCCTTTCCCTTCCCACTACCCCTATCAGCGGACTCATCATTCTCTGTCGTCATATCAAGCACCTGGTCATATTCTGGCGGCCGCTCATACTCCGGCAAGCCAGGCTCGGGTTTAGGCGGCGTCGGAGGAGCTGGTAGTACTTTGGAGGCTGGATCAGATGCGGCTGCAGCACTGGAAGACGATGCTTCGGCGTAGCCCGAGTCGCTCGTTCGAGCGGGTATGTCGCCATTGTCTACTGGAGGATAAACAGTGATTGGCACCCGGCGCCCAAACCGCTGCTCCTTCCCAGCGGCGAAGATGCAGAACTCGATCTCCATTGTATACCGCTGGCAGATGTTGTAGGTCGTGAACGAGCTACGGGTATCCTGGGAAAGTGGTTGAGTGTGTATGATTTTCGTGTGATCGTTGGCTTTGCAGAAAGGCACCTCCTGATCCAAGATCATGGTACGCAGGTAAGGTAGAGCTTTGTCCCTGCTGGCTTCTTCGTGTGAGAGGAAGCCGTACTCGGAACGAATTTCGACATGTGACTCGACAAAGGCTCTCAGGCTACTCAGCTTGATCTCCGGAGGTAGAGGCGCCGTGCAGCGGTTGAAGTTGGGATGTACCGAAAGTTCGAAGACAAGCGGCTGGCCGATGCGAACGTCCTTTGGAACGGTCGACATGACGTCGAAGACATAGGTGGGATACTCCTCGGAAGAAAATTTGAACTTTGCTTTCTGACGGAAGCCAACTGGACGCTGGTCCTCTGGAAGTAAGTTCTCATTTTTGAGAGCGACTGTATGGCTATATTGCTGCAACTTTGTATGCAGAGGTGAGGAAGGCGGAAGTCGAGGCTGCTCGTACAGCACGTGAGGCCCATGATCCTCGTGTTCGGTGCCGACGATTTTCACGTCTATGCCCGGCATGCACACTTCCGCATTGATGCGATATTCAACAAAAGCCTCCCAGTTTCTCGAAAATGATGCGTTACGGGCCTGAAACGTTGGTGGTAGAGGGCCTCCGGCCTCTTCATGGAATCGATTGGATTGGCGGAAGTCTCCTTGTCCAGGCAAATTTTGAGTGGCAGCCGGGAAATTCAATGAAAATGGGATTTGGACACTTCTCCCAGCTTCGACAGTGATAGGGCCATCGTGGAGCTTGAAATGTTTACGGAACAACGGGGCTCTGCCACGGTATGTTGTCGAAGAGTTGCCGTTGCTCTTGTGAATCTTCGTTTTCGCTCGTCCATGGAAGGTCAAAAACACTTTCAGAGGCCCGAAAAGATTTTGAAGCTGAGAGTCTGAAATGCGTTTTACTCCTTTCGAAGAAACAGGAGGTGAATATGTGAGTCGTACATGTCCTGTCACGGCGTCGTCTGGGCCACAATGATATCTTTGGGGATGATCCAGGACGATCTTGGCCCACAATGTACCGGCAGACATTATGTGAGGAGGTCCAAAGTGTTGTATACCCGGTATTGCTATCCAGCTGTTGAGTCAGCCAAGGGATGATATGGAGAGAGTGTCAGATGTTGTCAATGGAGTCCGAGGCTCAATAATGTGATTTGTGGATACTGTGTTTCTATGTGGACAGGTGCTTGCCTCGTACTTATATGATTGCGTTCTGCGCAGTAGTTGTTGCAACAGTCACACTAGAGTCGGGAAGGATCCGATGTCGTGGCTGAGCCTTGCCAAGTTTGTTGCCGACTGAGGCACGTTCCACGACCTGATCACGGAGCTCGTTGATAGGCTGAGGCTTCGACGAGCAGGGCTGAGTAACAACAAGGCTGAATGGAGTAGTGTGATCACATGAACATGTATGTTGGACTAGATCAGCCATGTCATCTACCTCAAAGAGTCGTACATTGGGCAGGTCACTGAGTGACATCATTCTCGAGCTAATCAGATCTGATTGTACAGCATCTCCTACCAAACATAATGATCTTGGCTTCGCTGCCGACACCCGAAGCACAGTCTGGCCCGCGACTCGTCGAGGTGGAAGTGAAGTGAAGTGAACTGTCGCCCACAGCTGGAGGTCGAAGTTGAGAACCAGTCGCAGAAGACCGGCAATATGAAAGCTCAATAATGATCTGCCCATCTCGATGTCCTCGGCACCGAAGAACGGAGCCATCTCCACACATCCGGCCAAGGGACCCAATCATCACTTCGGGCATGAGAGCACGCGAGCACTTTCCGAATTTGCAGCTGTCGTCAGCCTGTAAATGCAACCCAGACCCTCCACTACGCTCTGCATTACCTCACTAACATCCTTCTTCTCATTCTTGTTGGCTGATGGCTTGCCGGGAACCCCGACTTATCATCTGGAGTCTCTGCAAAGAGGGCTAAAATCCCGTGCCCTATTCAGAATCTACGATGGCGTATCTGGTGGACCCGATGCGATTGTATATATACACGAACTCCTCGCATCTGTCGCCTTACTGACCGTTCCGAGGAGAAGCTCTAAGTATTGCACTTCTAATATTCTATAATCCACCAACATGACGACTTCCTTTTCTTCACTGCCTATCATCGACCTGAGAGTCCTCTCATCATCGTCTCCTGAACCCTCTGATCTTCTCACGCTCAGCAAAAGCTTACACGATGCCTTCGCGACTACCGGTTTTGCATATCTCACCAATGCGCCTTTGAACTTCAACCACGAAGATGTGTTCAGACTGGCATCAGAATTCTTTTCACTGCCCGAAGAAGAGAAGACGAAGCTGGCTAAACAGACCTTCTCTAAGACCAACACGAACACTTATCGTGGCTATTTTCCAACTCAGCCTGGCCAGCAAGACAATCTAAAGGAAGGCCTCGAGATCGGTCCCAAAGATCCTCTGCCTCAACATCCGACCAACCGCAAACGCAAGTTCGACCTTGCAGAACCGAATGTCTGGCCTTCGGCTCCTTCGTTCCGCCCTCATCAGACTCGTCTCGAAACTCTCTACTCAGAACTGCAGCTCCTATCTTCCACCTTGCTTTCTCTTCTGGCCGTCTCTCTCGGCAAACCTGCGGATCACTTCGCCCACTACCTGACCGACTCGCTATCTACTTTGCGTCTCCTGCACTACCCGCCACAACCCTCAGCTGCATCCCAAACAACCGACCAAGAACCGAAGCTTTGCTGCACACCTCATACTGATTCGGGAATCCTCACTCTCCTGCATCAAGATCCTACCGGTGGTCTGGAAGTCCTCAACGCCAACGGCGATTGGGTTCCTGCTCCCTACGTTCCCGAGTCGATCGTGGTCAACATTGGCGACTTGCTTGCGCAGGTTAGCGGTGGCAAGTTCGTTGCGACCAAGCATCGGGTGAGAACGAACAGTGGAGGCTCCAGCGGTGCTAACGGCATGGGTCGCTTCAGCGTGCCATTCTTCTTTGAGCCGGGAGAGGCATGCAATGTGAAGAACGTCGAGGGCACGGAGTCGGTGGTGTACGGCGAGTACGTTCGCGCTAAGATGGGCACCTGGGTTGAGTATCAGGATGATGATGAGGTTCACCCTCAGGTTGGGAAGAATGTTGGTGGTGTGGCGATCGAAGCTTACTAGAGATAGTATTAGGGAAGACGAGACAGCAGTGGAAATTAACGAGATCACGATTGAACAGAATGCAGACATGTCGATCCGTGCATCGTCGAAATGACATATGGTATATCGCAGGAAGTCTATGGAGAAGCAGTGGACGAGAACTTCAGAATCGCGCCCATCAGCATGCACAACATGAAAAATCGCCAGTTATGCTCATGCAATTCGGCCCATCAGGCATCTCTCATCAACACACCGAAAGGACTACATTAACTCGTCCGTCTCGGCTTAATTTCCACCAACTGCTCATCATCCTCATCGCTGCTCGCATTCCTAGCCAAATCAACAGCGTCGTCCTCGTCATCCAAAGGCCTTCTCTCCTTAGCTTCAGTAGTACTAGGCCTACGTCCAAACCTCCCATCGTCCTGGCCCTTGCCACCGAGCTCTAGCTCCTCGTCCGAAGAATCCTCATCGCTACTGAACGTGCCGCCAAAACGGCCTTTGCCGCTGTGAACACGCAAGCCAGCTTCGCGCAACTCGGCCTCTGTGGCTGGACCTAAAGATTCGAGTTCGTTCGGTTCTTCCGGTAGGGTCTGAGCCGTTTCAACAGCTGATAAATCCGCTGCATCGGGGTCTGTAGTCTCGGCTGCTTCGGCTGCTTGTTTGCGTTGCGCAAGACGAGCAGCTAATTGGCGGCGAGCACGCGAGGGCGGGATGTTGAGAGGCGGAGGTATAGAACCTGTACCTGTCGACTCTCCTGTAGTGGTGGTTGCTGAAGGATCGTTCGTTTCCTGTTTCGGCAGCGCAACGTTAGCAAGTGAGACTTTCCAAGGGTGTACCCGCGCAACGGCCGGAGCGACGGCGATCGCGTCAGACGCGTGCAGTAATATAATGAAAAGCGATGTGTATGGCGGGAGGATGAAGAAGGTGCTGACCACACGGTGGCTTTTCTGGCGTATCGCAGCCGTAAGCGGAAAGAGGGGGCGTGTGGGCGGCGAACCAAGGAAAAGAAAGAAGGTTAATCAAGCCAAAGAAAAAGATCCCCGGCCGTATTCTCTTTGCCCGTGATACATCTAGTGCAGAATCTCAAGGTATCCTCGCTCTTGTAATGTGCAGTCCGTCCGCCAGCCTGTATAATCATACAATCGCCCTCCTGCTTCATCCGCTTCGACGCCGAATCGCCTGTCCGCATCTATCGCCTTCCCAGTCCTTGCGCGCAGAGATATGACAGAAAACAAATGCGTGAAAGGAAATGTGCAGTGAAGAGGCATATATGCAGGTAGTGCAAGGGTCATGACCGCTCATCGATAGTCCATGTCAACATCGTCAAAGGAGAGTTCACCAACCTGTTCGTCTTCCGAGAAGGCTGAGCCTGCAGAGCCCCTACGCTCTTGGTCCCGCGCATCATGATCCTCCATGTCTTCGTCGTCATCATCGTCATCGTCGCCATCACCAAAGCCGCTAAGCATGGTGCCGGAGTTGACTTCAAAAGACTGCCCAACCGTGCCTTCCGACATGGCTAAGCTGTCTTGAGCGGTCATGCCAGAGCCGATACCTGCACTGGCAAGTGTGTTCGCTGTGTTAGAGCCGAAGCTGCTCTGGATACCGCCACCGCCACCCATGCTCATAGGCCTTTGCATCGCGTTCTCTGGCCTGACACCGCCGAGGACTGCATTGTCTTTGTCTCGTGTCTCGGCCAACGTGCCTTCAACATATTGTGTCCACTCTTCACGGCCAACACGCTCGAAGACTGTCGCATCCAATGACTCGGGCGGCACGCGGTTGCCGAACTTGCAGACCTCCTCGGCGATCAGTGTCAGATGGCCCATGTAACCGAGGCGCATGTTGCGCTTCTTCTGAGACTCGTCAGATGCCTTTTGGCCATCGAGCACGCGGTCAGTGATGTCCTTGGTGGAAGTGAAACCAAGAGACTCTCCGGTCTCGCCCTCTTTAGGCTCAATTGGGCGGAAGAGATCGAGCGCGAGCGTGCGATTGTAGCCCCTGTCGAGCGTGCCATTGAAGACTTGCTGTACGACGTCATATACAACATTGTGCAAGAAGTTGTTCCATGAGAAGCGGAAAAAGAAATCCTAGAAACTCATTAGTCTGTTAATTCCGTTGCGCCAACCTCCGAGTAAGACTCACAAGTATAGTGGGCACGACATGGTGCTCGACGAAGCGAATCTTGAGAAGGTCGCCAACAACCGGGCTTCCATCTGCTTCGGTATCATAAGGCTGCCTTTCGCCATTGGGCAATGTTGAGCTTTCGCCCTGAAGCGTTGCAACACTCTGCTCAACCTCCTCGATCTCGTCAGGCGACTTGACTCCGTGGACAGGGTCAACATCATCTGATGCAGGTGGCTCCTTGCGCGCGAACAAAGGCGCTGGCTTCTCAGCCTTGGCCAATTCTTTTTCCAGCTCTGATGGGCCATCGTCATCGTAGTTATCTGTGGCTTCCTCGCCGAACTCCGTCATTACTGTGTCTTCATCCATGTCGAGCCCACTGATTCGGTCTGTAACCCCAGCTGTAGTCGGTGAGTCGGCCGCGTGCGTTGGTGGTGGGTCGAAGTGCATTTGAATCTTCTGCGGAGATTTAGGCTTTGAGGGAGAAAGAGGTCTAGGAACGTCTACATCGGGCTCGGCTGGCGATGTCTCAGGCTGCCGCTTGTCCACCTTTTCGAGAGCGGGCAGGTCGGTCTCATCAATCTTTTCGTTAAAGTCGTCAAAGTTTACCTCTTCTGGGAGGTCGTCGGTAGGTGGTGCAACCTTCTCGAATCCATCTTCGTCGCTAGCGTTCTGCACCTCCAGCTTCTTGATTTCCTCGGGTGCTTCATGAAGGTCGTCGTGGTCAGGTCTCTCCGCATGATGGAAGCCATGTGAATCGACGGAGCTGCCGAACTCCTCGTGGCTGTTCTCATGGCTGGGACTAGGAGGAGCTCTGGGAGTAGCAAGCTTGCCCTCTGCCTTAAGTTGCTCTCGCTCCATATCGCGTTTGCGGACCTCATCTTCAGCTCCACGCTCATTGAGCAGGCCCATGTTACTGCAATGCAAAAGCTCTGCCATGAGCTCACAGGTCTTGAATCGATCGAAACCAAGAGGTTCAACGCTACCACCAAATGCGGCTTTCAGGTCCGGTTTCCGTGCTCCCTTCGATCGGATTAATCGCATGAAATCGGGGACGTGGTTTGCGAATTGGCGAAGCAGGGTGCCAAGGAAAATAGGATCGCTAGTCTTAGGCTCAGGACCAACTTGGTTGTCGAGATCGTAGTCCGAGTTGTTCTTGCGGATGACCTCGATAATGATGCCAACGCCAACAGTCAGAGGGTTGCCACCTCGAAGCATATCGTCAATAAGAGTCTTGATACATCTCTCAGAGACGAGCTGCCTTGTCAATTCGTTGGGTCCAATAACAGATTGATCCTGTGTGGTGGCATTGGCGGAAATTGTGATGATAGCTTTCAAGAAATCGCCAGCAGATGTCTGGGTCGCAGAGTTGTGTTCCGGTGAAAGGAAGTCGAGAAGGAGCGGAATGAGATCTTGAGACTGCAGCCAGTCGACGATACCTTCACCGCCTTCATGCTTTTCCAGAGAGATTATCTTGAGCAAAAGGTCCATGACCATCGGGCAATCAACGTGCTGCAGCATTGCTGGCACAACGCCATCCAGAGATTTGAAGAAGTCTAGCATTTCCTCGGTCTTCTTGTCCAGCAGCGCCTCGTTGACCTTTGTGAAGTAGCCGGCCTGCAAGGGATCCAGCGGTGCCGCACGGTGGATGTACTGCCAGAACTGGCGCAGATGTTCGCGGTTTTCCATGATCGCCTCAGTAATCGACCAGACCTCGGAGGACAGCACCTCGCACGCGACGTAGGCATACTTCTTACGCTTTGCCTCTTTCTTCTCGTGCTCTGTCTCGGTGTCATCGCTCCTGTTCCGCTTGCTCAAAGATATCGAGCGCGACCGCGCATTTCCTCTGCCGAAGAACGGGATTCCGCCCGTCTTGTTCTCTTCTTCAGTCTTTGACGCATCTTCGCTCTCTTTCTCCTTGGGAACTTCGGGCTCTTCTTCAGCGGTCACGTAGTCCAAGAGTTTCTTCAGCACCGGCTCGTCCCGCAGAAACTCGACAAGCTTGCTGTTCTGCTGCTTCAGCTCCTGGATGAGGTCGCTCTCGTCCAGCAGCTCCTCGACGGTGACATCCGGCTTGTCGAGGATCGAGTCGAGGGTGGAGATGCTGGCGTAGCCGCCAAAGCGCCAGAACATGGTGGGCTACGTAATGCCTGGCGACTCCGTGGGCGGTGGGTGGTGGGGAGTGCGTGGGCGGCGCGCAAAAACGACGGCTGTTGGTATCATGCGCGTCGCCTTGGGTGGTCGAATGGTGTATTCGAGATGTCGTGGTGAGGGGGAGGGGTGCGGCGACCGCTTGATTCAATGGGCAGCCACGCAGCTGGTGCTTGAAGGAGTCAAGTCCAGATGGGACGTGCACAAAACACTGCTCGCGTGCGCCGGACTGTTTCGCCCTGGTGTTGGGTAACAAGAGAGAGACTGGTCGTGTGCAGATATGTGCGATGTCTCTGTCAGGCGATAGAGAGTATGCTCACACGCCTCCTCACGTGTCAGATGATAAAATTGACAGACTGCGGTGCTCTGCTCTCCTCTTCTCAGCCTGCTGCACGGCCTAGGTAGGAGGTATCGCAGGGTCCAATGTAGCCGATCTCTTGGACGCGATCGAGGAGTTTGATAAGACGTTATTTGAGTTTAAGATCTCATGTTTCGCCTTCTCCTTGACGACTGCTAGAATACTGGATCAACTGTGTTCTTCTTTGCTGGTCATTTGCAAGTCATTTCGTCTCACCACGACTCCGCCTGCTTTGTGGCACGGGTGATCGAGCACCGCCACGTGAGAGCCTGCATCCGGACAGCCGCAGCATCTTTCTAGTCTATAGACAGTCTCCACGAGCCAAAGAATTGCCAGCCTGATATGGCCTACGCTGTGCGGCGTCATCAATTCTACGCCAGCACAGCATCTGCACGAAGACAGCGCATGCCGGCAGCCTGCATGAACAGGAACACAACATCTCACACGTTTAGCCGGTAGCTTAGAGCAAAGATTGAAGCAAATAAATCAATTCCTAGATGTCGTGGTATAAAGCGCTCCCCCAAGGTGCCTCGTGCTGTCGTTATGATACACATCCAATCCAATCCTTACTGCCTCCGCTCTCCTTCCTCTCTCCATGCAGCCTCATCCCGCAACGTTGCCATCTGCGCCTCCTCGTACCCTGGTGGCGGCTCATCTGGCGGGCTGAAGGCGTTGTCTGTAGGTCGAGGCTGAGGCCGAGCCCCGGGTGTTGTATCGACTAGCGACTGTACTGGCTGCTGCTGCTGCTGCGGTATGGATGCAGCTATAGGAGAGATCAAAGGTCCATCGCTTTGTTCTGAGTAGACTGGCAGGTCTTCTGAGTTTACGTTGCTGACGTCGACGCCACTCATGGCTCCAGCTGAGCCACCAGCACCGTCACCGTCGATTCGGGACACTTCGACGGCTTGTTGCAGACGTTCTTTGACCCTCTCGAAATGTGTGTGGAAGTCAAAGGCGCCTCCGTCCTTGAACGTAAGCTTCAGCTCTACCACTCCTCCGGATGGGGTCGGAATACCGCCACCATGGACGGGCTGTAGAAGTGCTTGCCACACATTAGGGCCGAAGAAAGGTGCGGTCACATGCGAGTCGTGAATGTTCAGTATAGGTGCAGCGAAGCTTCGAAGTTTGTCTGTGGGCTTGTCTGGGATGTAGATCACTCGACGGTTGGTAAGGTAGACGACGCCACTGATCGAGGAGTCAGCAATGCGGTACAGACTGCAAATGTATAGAGAACCATCCTTACGTGCTGCTGGCTGCTGTGAAGGGCTGTTGTTGCTTTCCTGGATAATGTGAAGGCGTTGTTATAGCCAGGGCTATGCGGGGTGGCGAGGTGAAGAGTGCTTGTTCATTCGGCAGTGGCGTGAAGGGTGGATTTGTCGCAGGCGACAGCATAACCCAGCTAACGATGTGTGAGCGAAGGCGCTGGCATTTGGGCATCGCGGCAGTGTTCGTCATAGTTCACAATATAGTACCGGAGGCTGGTGGCGGACTCAACTTACTTGATAGACATGTTGGCGGCAGGAACCGTGGTCCTCTTATGAGCAGCTCAGAAACCTGTAAGAAGACAAGCAATTCATGCAAAAGCAAGCGTTCTCCGCTCTGCTCCTGTACGTTGCCGCAACGTGCTACACGAGGCGCGAGATAGCCCTTTAGCTTTAGCCTAGAAAAGGACAAGCCACCGAGGGAGTGGTTCTCTGGGCGTTCGCGACCGCGGGATCCACTGCAGGAAGTCGCAGATAGCGAATGGTATGGACGTGAAGGTGGTGCTCGGTTGCGGGTATGGCGCCAGGCTAGCAGAAGTGTGAATGCCGTCGTTTTGCTGGTGATGCTGAGTCGCTGATGGAGGATCGTGCCCCGTGCACTTTCTCGCAGCAAGCGCGGCAGGCGCCAGCAAAAGGGTGACGGTATGCTTGATGCTTGGCGTGGGATGTTCTGTTTCGCAGACTTCACCCCTTGGAGAAATACTTCTTCTCTACGTGATGCATCTCACATTACGCTTTTGGTCGTGCGAAAGCTCGTTCGGCTTGCACTCAGAAGGCAAGAGTGAGCTCACAAGAGAGCGCACTGCGAGCGGAGTCCTATGACCGAAGTCCACCGTTGGCTTCTGCGAGACTAAGCTTTGCCTGGCTAGGGGTATTGTGCTTTGGTTATCTCTTGTCAACCAGTCCTGAAGTGGCGGACACTCCGCGGTCGAAATGAGCCGGTCACAGGTGGTGTAAGGTCTTAGCCAGGTGAGCGTGCTGCTTGTGGCATCTTGATTTCTCGGCGATGTTTGCGGCGGCTACGATCCGGCTCAGTGGGATTGTTGTCGCAGTTATCGAAGGTCAGCATTCGCGGAAGAGAGATTCGATGCATTATTGGTTTGGAACGAAAGAACAGCCTGCATTGAACGCTGTGAGCCATCTGTTCTACGAACGAAAGATCGACTTGGCAGTTGTCTAATAGCTTGTTGGCAAAAGGTATTGTCAATAAGCTGCTGATGCTGATACCAGCAGTACTGGGTCCCGACATTCATTTGGATTCCGCTATCTACCTATACGCGAGGGCTTTGAGCTTCGCAGCGAGCTGTTCTGCATCGCGCCTTCCAACTCTCCACAGTTTCCAGCTGTCGCGCTCAAACGCGTTCGGTTTGAGGCACCCAGAGGTCACCTTCGCCGCCCGCCACATCGCTTTCCACTCCACCACCAGCTCTTCAAAGAACATGGACATCACCGCGACTTGACAACTCCAAGCTCTCCTCGCATCGCAGACTCCACTCCAATACCAAGGAGTGCGCTACAACAAGCAGCTTCCAGCAATCATGGCGCACACCACCACCGATACATCACTGCTACTTGCCTTGCCTATGGAACTGCTTGTGCGCATCACCGATTTCCTCGCAGATGAATCGCTTGCGACTCTACGACTCATCTGCAGGACCACGGACGCCGCTGTGTTCGACCGATTTGCGAAGCACTATGTCGAGGACCTTATCTGCTGCGCTCTGTTCAACGATCGGGTAGTGCGCATCTACAACATACTCACCGAAGCGCCGCGTCTGCTGAAAAAAGTCCACTGGATTACCTTCACCGTTGATGTTTTGGAGGAGCGTGGGCTGTGCAGCCTCAATGTTGCGCGGAACAAAGATGATGATGATCACATGAGCGCCCAAATCATGGCCCTCTCATCCCTCACCTTGGCAGAGGAACAAGTGCGTGATGCTGCGAACCTTGACACGTCTCTCATGATGGACGTCCTTGAACTCATCGCGAAGCAAGATATTGCCTTGGCCGTGGACTTCGCTGGACTCTCTTCGGACGACAGCGCGCAGATTACAACCCACGAGGATCTGTTCTGGGCTCTTGCGCAAACAGATTCGCTACTCGATATGCTTGTGCTGACTCCGGCGAGCTGTTCCGGACTTGAAGACATCCTGGCCTCCCAGGAAAACGCCATTCTCAAGGCAACTTCGACCATCACTTCATTGTGCTATCTCCCCGGAGCGTTGAGATCTGATGAGCTTCGAAGCACACGTGCGTACGATTCGCTTCTGGTCGAAGACGTCCAAGCGCATCAATTTGCCCGTGCAATCCTAGATCGAGCTGTCAATCTACGATATTTCCACCTCGACTTGGCCACGTACGCGGGCGAGGAACGACAGGAAATAGCGTCGCCGCTTTTGCGGAGTGGACACTTCCAAGTGCTGGAAACTCTCAAGATTTCTCACACCGAAATCTCGGGAAGCGATCTTCTAGCGGCTCTACAACGCTGCAAACCCACGCTGATAGATTGCCGTTTTACTGAAGTGTATCTTGAAGCCCACGAAGTGTCTTGGGGCCGGATTTTCCAGGAACTTGCTTCGATGCCGGGCCTGTCAAATGTTTTCCTCGACAGTCTCCGGGCAGAAACTACCCCAAGCGACTTGCTGTTTGTATACTTTGTAAACGACAAAGAAAGCGATACGGTGTCAGGGGACGAACTCTCTGAATGTGAGTGGATCGGTACTCGCGAAAGCGTGGTTACCGGGTTGCAGAAACTGCTACAACTTGGGCTCAGGTTTGAGGATGAGTACATGTAATCACGCGAGAGGGTTGGTATGGATGGCTCCACGCAGGCTGAAGAAGACGTTGAGTACAGCATTTTTATCCATGACGGCGCCAGTATAGCATAGCGTCTGTACATTTCAGTGGTTTGAAGTTTGCATTCAAGTTCTGCGTCATATCTAAATTCACTGCGTATGTAGCTTCACTGACAACTGACTTTCGCTCGCACGCCGTCGGTACGTCATGTAAATGACGCTGCATAAGCCTATGTTCTTTCGACTTCAGCCTGCGCGACCAACTACGACCAACTCACAAACACGCTGACACGACATCAACATCGTCCCTTTTCCACCGCAACCCCGCCTGCCGCCGACACGAACCCGCGACAAAGACAGGAACACTTAGAAAACAAGGAAAGCAGCCGCGAACACAGGGATGACCACAGCCAGAGACGACTCGGCATTCCTCGGTTTGCCGATGGAGCTGCTACAGAGAATCACCGCGCTCAGCTCCGCTGAGACTCTCACGACTCTGCGCCTTACTTGCAAGACGCTGGAACAGGCAACCTTCGATCAATTCACCGCACGGTATTTCAAAGAGCGCAGATGCCACATACTCTCTACATTTGGCTGGACGGACCTTCAGCACAGGCTAGATAAGTTTCCTCGACTAGCGAACAGAATCAAGCATATGCACTTCACCACAGATCTCTTGCCCGAATCATACTCAGCAGCTTTTCAACTAGCATTGGCACCGGAACAGCGATTTCCGGATATCAGAGATGCTCAACTCGACGCATACAAGAGTGCAAACAAGGCTGCATACGAGATGTCGGCACAAGATGTCTCCATACCCGACATTGTGATGATGCAGCAGGTAATGGGCCAGCTGCAACAGCTCTCACCATTTGTCAAGACTGAGGTGACACTGGTGGCGAGGCAGAGATGGCAGCACGAAAAGTCTTCTATGTGTCATAATATGGCGTTCGCAATCGCCAATTCCAAGATCAACCTCGACAGCCTGTCGCTCTCTCATCTCTGCCTTGCTGGTTTGCAAGAGCATTTCGCTGAACAGGGATATGATTACAAAGACTTGGTCCGTCGCACTTCCTCCCTTACACGCTTTCGTTTTTGGCGTGCTCACAACAGATGCGAGAAGAACCTTCCAGCTGTGCCAGACGACCAACTCATCTTCGTCGAGGAAATTATCGAGTCTGCCAAGGGCCTGGAATGTCTCGAGATTGACATGGGCTCGATGAAAGTGCATGTCGATTCGCTTTTGCTCGCGAGAGGCCCATTTGCGTTGAAGGAGTTGCACCTCACTGGATGTACGGTTTCTGGGCATCTTCTGTTGAATGTGTTCCAGCGCTATAAGTCGATTTTGAAGTCTATTATGCTTGCGGGCATCTGTCTGCATTCAACCGACAACGGGTGGCTCGCCATCTTCGCTGCGATGTTGGAGTCGCTGCACCTGACTTACTTGTTTCTATGCTACATGACTGATGCAACACCTGGGGGGGCCTTCAAGCAGGGCGCTCATCAACTTTCGACACTTCAAGTCCGGCACAAAACATGAAAGTTTGCACGCCGTATCCATGGATGGAGAGCAGACTGTGACTGAAGGTTTACGCGAATTGCTGAGCAAGCCTTTGATATACGGTCGATGAGCCTGTGGTGCACGAGAGACTCGATGTCACATGGGAGAAGACAGGAATGCGCTCGGCCGCAGCACTGATTCGTGCTATTGGGAGCTATGTAATGGAGCGGCAGACAATGATCATTTGGCAAGTCTTTGGTGTGTACGTTTGGCAACCGGGCATAGGGGTTACATTGACCATAGCTTGCTTCGATACGTTCTTAAACAAGTATACATTCACTGCACCCGTTCGGATGCGCTGTAGTCTTATGCTGATAGAAATTGATACAAAGCTTCGGGGACATACCGAGTGATCACAGTCAATGCGTGGTGTATGAACCGGGTGCGCTGCAATCAGGCAGAACAGGTCCAGAGACCAAATCCATGCCTATGTGTACTAGTAAGCCGCGCTACCGTGCTATCATTCGAAGGGTGATGAAGTGTGAAAGGTCGCTGTGGAACATGATGTCTTTCACTGCAATTCGTTCAGAAGTGACTGGTAGGTCATAAGCAAGCCCGAGAGTGTCAGTGATTGCACACCAATTTAACACCAGACAAACGCCTTTATCTTCTGCGCTGCACCATAAGCTGCACCAACTTCCCACGTCAACCTCACACACGCGAATCGACTACCGCGAGCCTACTCAGCTTCCCGCGACTCAGCACTACGAAAGACAACTGGAACCTCGCCAACAAATAATCTTAATAGCCAGTTCGCGCTATTGTTTGAAGGTCGGACGGCGGACGGGAATACATCGCAACAGCGTCGCACGGCGACATTTCACTCGAGTACAAGCGACAATGCATCTTACTACATTAGACTCTGGAAATACAACATCTCAAGATACTAAAAAGCTTCCGGAGAAACAGTATCAGCGCCTACCATGGCAACAACAAATCACGACGAGTCTTTACTGCTCGGTCTGCCCATGGAGCTGCTACAACGAATCACAGCACTCGTCGAGGACGATGAAGATACATTACACAGCATTCGCCTCACCTGCAAGACACTGGACCACGCCACATCTGATCACTTTGCTGAAGCGAACTTCAGAGACCGTAGTTACTGTATATTTTACAAAAAGAGCTGGATCCGCCTACTCGAGCTGCTCAAACATTCCAAGCGTCTGATGGTGAGGATGGTTAGCGTCGAGTTTACCACATGTCTCATGGGAAATCAAGACTTCACAGCTCTTCATGTCGCACCAGAAAAGGGCGAAGAGCACATCATGGCCCAGGTGAAGGCCAGCAAGATACATGATACGCCAGAGAGCAAGGCTGCGCATTGCTCACAGCTTCCCGGGGTCTTTCTAATGAACGAGGTACTGCTCAAACTCAAGGCCAAGTATCGGTCTGTTATGATCTGCGTCGATCTAGAGTGGAATGCAGAATCGTACGTGCCACCGGCGCCTCGTGATCTACTCTACACAATCGCAACTACGGGCACCTCTGTTCGCGAACTGAAGTGCGCAAGATACGCCACCGAGCTCATAGGTCGGCTTCAATCCAATCTGTTGCGGTCCAAGCTATCATCGTCCTTTGCCACCATTCAAAGGCTGACCTACACCAACGTTGTCACTGTCGAAGACCGACAGGTCACCGATGAGCAGTGGAAACAGTTTGAGATTGTTGAGGAGGTGGCGCGGCGAAGCAGAGACCTCGACTCTATCTCAGTGCTCTCGCACGGCTACATTGGTCACGGCTATAAGAAACAACATGAAACTCTCACTACAAGGCTTCTGTCGGCGAGCAACGGCGCAAATCTACGCTGCTTGGAGATTGTCACGTACAAGGTCGACGTCCCTACTTTGATCAACGCTTTGTCAGGCTGGAAGGGCTCTTTGACCCATTTGGCCTTGAACTCTGTAATGCTGAGGTACAACGGCGGAGATGAATGGGCGAGTGTCTTGCGACTGCTGCTGTCCATGCCAGAACTCCAGCAACTATTTCTCAGCAGGCTCATCACCTACACGGTAGGCAGTTCTCGACTGTACGTTGAGCTTAAAGATCTCAAATGTGGTAGCACAACAATTGGGAAGCACGCCGAGGGAGACTATGTTATCATGGAGTTGCAGGAGAAGGAGGCGGTGACTGCGGCACTGAGGGAGCTGATCCGTCGTCCGTTGGCGTATTGGTGACTGATGTATGAGCATTAGCACTGCTTCCACTCACTCCATGGAGCGCAGCGGATGAATGTCTGTCAATGTTGGAAAGGTCGGATGCTGCGATGCACTTTTAGCATCACAGAAATGGGTTGGCGGAAACAGGGGAGGTCTGGATACTCAATCAGCGCTTTTGAAGCACATGTTGGCAGCGAGGCCGGTGTCCCGGATTCACAAGGGTGGGTTTTGGAAGAATCGAATGCTGCGATCCATATTATGCTTCACGAGATATTCGCAGTTGGATGGCGGCAAGTAGCAGAGGAATCCTTCAATGTTGAGCTGACATCCCAATCAGCAAATGATAGATTATGATACAATCGACGTTTCGGTTAGTGCTTGAATCAATCTACCCTTTTCAATTGTGTTTGACTTGAAGATGATCAGCGAGTGAATGTATGAAATGCAGAATCGCGTGTCAGCACGTGATGAATGCCGACTTCACTTGCTTTTAGTTAGTGCGACGTCATGTGAGAACAGACCTAGCACATGCCACCAACGTTGCGTCTCCATGTGAAGCCTCAACTAATAACTGCAGTACTTACAGACTCAAGCCAGCTGCTCAATCTTCCCGTCAGTACTTCAAAACCGCCATCGCTTTCCACCATTTCCATCGCACACTGTATCAACAAAACCGTCAACAGCGGGTGCTCCCATTTCTAAAACAGCCGCCACCCATCACCACCACCACCGCGCCAGCAGACGAAGATGGCCGCACCTGTGGGCGACGAGTCGTACATTCTCGACCTACCTCTGGAGTTACTGCAGCGCATCACATCGCAACTAGATCAGCGAGAAACCATACCCTCCGTCCGACTCACCTGCAAAGCCCTCGAAGCAGCGACATTCGATCGGTTCGTGGCGACCCATGTCCGATACATCGAATGCTGCGTGCTTCACAAAGCACGCTTGACGCGATGGAGGAGGCTGCTGGTGGAATCGCCGCGCCTCGCAAACATGGTCTGGCATATTACCTTCTCGACATGTTGGCTCGAGGAAAAGTCCTACACGGAAATTCAGCTTGCACCGACCCAAAGATACAAAAACATCGCTCATGCGCAGGAAGCACAAGTAGTTATCCATGGCGTAGCCGAGGAGGCTGCTCTCTCGAAAAGCGAAGCATTCGATGCCACGCTGGTCATGCGGACCCTGTTCGAACTAAAGGACAACTTCTCTCACATCAAATTGAGCTACAACCTCTTCCTGGAGAGGGGTCCTGAATTCCAACGCAATCCCGTACACCACGACCTGCTTGCTGCCGCCATCTACACCAGAAGTCAACTCAACGAATTGTCACTTTCCTCGCCCTGCATACGCAAGTTGGGCGCGCTGACGGATCATCTGAAACCAGATCTACTTGCCTGCACCTCCTCACTCTTGGTGTTCGCACTCTTACATAACCGCAACATGGCCGAAAGACACTTCTTTGACATCAGCAAGCTGGACATTGTGTCGAGCATTCTGGACAATGCGCAGAGTCTCACGTACCTCAGATTGGAACTGAAAGCATTTGTGACCTTGGCGGATGTACGGCGCCCAAACACGTTGCAGAAACCACAGGACATCGCAGAAAAGCTGTTGCGCGCCACTCGCAGCGACGAGGTCTGTGTACTGACACTTCGAAGTGCAGTGCTATCGGAGGCTGTGCTGCTGGGGGCCCTTGCGAAATGGAGATCAAAGCTGGTATGCCTGGAGCTCAGGCATATCAGACTAGTCGATGCACCAGACGGCTGGTCGACTATTATGCGGACGATTGCCGGCATGCCGAAGCTCCAGTGCTTGTATCTGTACGATCTGTCCGTTGGTGGGATGCCATGGGTAGTGGGCGATTCAAGTCTGCAACTAGAGACAATGAAGCAAGGCCTTAAACACGTTCGAAGTTTGGGCATGGTTGGACTCTGGTTCAGAGGAAAGGAAGAGATATCCTTGGGAATGGAAGAGCTCCTCTCAAAGCCCTTGAGGCACAAGAAGTACTTTGAAAATTGACGGCAGCTTTGGCAAAAGTGGGTGTTGGATAGGCGAGTGAAGTTGATGGTCCCAGCGGACCATAAGGCAACATCCATTTTAGCTCTGGCATCATCTTGGTTCCCGGGCATCAGCAAGCTGCTGGACACCAAAATCGCGAGGGTGTTCTGGGATACGGTGAGCATGGACAGAGGGAGATCTTGAGAACAAAGAATGCGAAATTGACATCAGCACAACACAAGTTGACTAACTCATCAGCGTGAGATCATTTAATCGTATCAAGTTCGGAGCTGAGCGAGGAGATCAACGAGCCTGTCCTTCAAGGCGAGCCTTCCAAATCGCCGCATAGGCTGGCATAAGCATGGAACTTCGCATAGCTCGCGCTTGATTCCCGTTACAAATGGCGTACGGCATCTTGCCCCAGCGCATCGCAATTTGCGCACTTTTGGTCGGTTTGAGAGGCTTTGCTCCCAAGAGGGCATCCAGAACATCAATCTTGAGCAGTAAACCAACTTACAGCGCCGGCTGCTCCCAAGTGTCCCTCCTAATCTTCATCAAATTGCTCTGCTTGTGCGCGAAGCTGACTTCCTTCTCCTTCCAGAAGCCGACTTCTTCGCAGTAGTTCTTCAATCTACAAAGCAATCTGGTTAGCAAACGTCTCATCCAATGATCATTCTCGGAGCAAGAGAGCAACTTACTTCTCATTGTCAACCCTCGGCTCCATGACAACTCTCTCCGTCCTCAAATCCGCAGTCCAGCAGTAGTGCACCAGCGCACTCAACCATACCTTCACTCTGTGCGCGCCGCGGAACTCTTGCTCACCAACAAGGACGTGCAAGCCTCGATCCCAATCGCCTACATCGCGGCCGCGCATGTGTGCAGCCAACTTGTCTTCTTTGACGTAATAGATCTCAAAGTAACCAAATGGCTTCCCATCGAACGACCCAATAACCGGGAACGAGTGCCTCGATTGCAAGTTGTTTGCGAGGAACTCTTGCTGGTGAGATTGTGGACCCTTCTCACCCCAGGAGTAGGCTACGCGTTCGTCGTTCATCCATTTGTGTAGGAGCTCGACGTCGGAGAGTGAGGTTGTGGGAACCGGGTGGGCGTCATCAGAGACGGAGAGATTGCTCATGGCAGCGGGGAGGGGCTTGTTGCCGGTATTGTTGATGTGGTGGTCGGGAGAAGGAAGGGAGATGGGCCCGCGGTGTAGGATGGGCTTCGGGCTCAGACTTGCCACTCGGAAGGAGAGATATTGGCCCAGTGAAGGCACGTAGCGAGTATAGAACGTTTCGCCCTGGCGAGGGGCTTTGGGACGAATGGGGTGGCGGACGTTGCCGGTCCATTTGTACTGGGTAGGCGGCGGAGGGTAGAAAGTTGGGAGGTGAGAGCCAGAGCTGAATGGACCTGGAGGAGTAGATGCTCGCCAAAGGAAGTTCCCTCCGGATGTAGGTCCTAGAGAGGGTGTGCCAGGCGTATCGTCTCCGTGACGCGAGGTCATGGAGAGCGAAGAGCCGGCGCGGTTAGGCGAAGCTGGCCGAGAACCGGATGGGCTCATGCTTGGATATGGCGAAGGCGCACCACCAGTTGGAGCGATCGTGAAGAGGTAGATCCGCGGATCTAACTGCCAGAACGCCCGTCGGCTCACAAACATGTGGTTCCAGCCTTCGCCGCTCTTGCTTACGCCCTCTTCAGTGTCCAAACCGACTGCGCTCTCTTCGGTTGCGATCAAACCCATGCGCTCCAACTTGGGCAGCAGATGCTTGCTCTTGAAAATGCCCTCTCTGTTGATGTTGATCTTCCATTCGCCCTTCGGCCTTCCAGCGATTGGTGTCTTCGCAGCCGCAGCAGTATCAAGCTGCGGTGCAGGTTCAGGCTGGTGGAAGTACCACCACAGCGTCGCCCATAGCATCATGGCAATTTGCCGAGTCGGACTGGTTGGTGGGCGGAACTCATGGCTGCTGGGGTTGCTTATACTGCTGATGAAGAGGTGATCGTTCCTGAGAGTTGGTCGCTTGAAACGGTGGATGTGCTGCTCTCTGGATGTACCAAATGCTGCGGCACCATGCTCGGCATGGTCTGGGTGAAGCTGCGTATGTGCGGCGCCTGAAGCTGAAGGCTCATGGTCTTCAGGCTCGTCTTCGGAGTGGAGGATAATGGTCCAGCCCGGAGGGAAAACGTTATGGTGGGTGTTCAGCTCGTTGGCTTTGAAGTACAGGCCGCCGAATGAAGGCGAGACAGTTAGCGTCTGGCCGTTCGGCAAGTGAACGATTGAGGGAGCCATTGTTTCCAGGGAGTAATATTCAAGTACTTCTGGTCAACCACAGCAGGTTGATAATCTGCGTGGTCAGGCGCAAAGCTGCCAATGCTTGCCAGAGCTCCTCGGGCCGATAGCTGTTCGTGTAGTGAGGGCTGCTTTCCAATGGGGATGTTGCTAGTATGTGGTACTCAACAGCAGCGTGTAGCGCTCCAATTGACTATATAAATGTTGGAAAATATCGGGCCTTCTAGGAATATGCCTTGCAGAAATGCGTGGGCGCAAAGGTGGGATGACGATGGCCGGCGACCTGCGAGGGTCCAAGCTCGATGGCAGGCGGTGCAGGGATTATACTTCGCAACGTGCATATCGAGCCCAAAGTCTGGAGAAGCCAGGTGATCGAGAGGCGCTGGTATATCAGAGCTCAAAGTTGACGGTTAATAAACGTGGTATTGGGTCTCGATGTGAGGCTGTTCGTCCTGAAAGAAGACTTCTCGGCAGATGCATCTCTGAACACTGCTCAGATGGAGGCGACGATAACCAACGAGTTTGTTTTCATGTTTCTAAATATCATATCTCCCACCTCATCTCGAAACTGAACCAACACCTCCTCCTCGTTGGCAATAGATCATGTGGACGAGACATCTGTGTTTTCCCATTGGCCGGATTACAGCGACACCATCAAAAACCAGGTTGTCTATCGAACCAGGGATTGCTAGATCGTTGAAAGGCGACGAATACTTTTCCTTCCCATCTCATGTCGAACCCTCTTACCCTAAAAACCGCTGAGGATGCTTCTCAAGCGTATCCCCATGTCTCCACCACCAGCCCAAATCGGGGGGCTTCACTTCCACGAGCCGCTCCAAGCTTCTGCAGGGATGCCACAACGGCAGCGTGTCGAATGATAAAGTTGCTAGCTGATATGTACGTACGGGAGAGAAAGTACTCTGTACATATACACTTTCCACCGAAGCTATTTTGGGCGCTACTCGGCCTAGGGGAAACGTTCGTCGTTACTTTCCTGCTCCTCGGGTGTTGTTTGATCGTCGTTCGCCTGCTTCTTCTGCGCGCTGTATCTGACGCGACTATCATCGGCGTCGACCGTGCTGCGTTTGATCGCCTTTGCCGTCGAACTATTCATGGGTTGATACGATTTGAACCTTCTACCCTTTGCCCAGCTCATCAGGCGAGGCGGCGTTGTGCTTCCCCGGCTAATCAATCGTTGGCTTGTCGATCCGGCGGCTGCTGAACAAACGGTGCAGCAGAAGATCGGTGCCGGTCTGTCTCTGAAGAAAAAAGATATACGCATGCGCAGACGGCGACCGTCGCATATATCGATCGGTTGCGCGCATCAGCCTCCGGCTACACCGCGCTGGCACCCGGGCAGCGGTGGTGAAACGACAGACAGATCTGTCCATCTGCGCGCCCCCGCCAGCACTTTGGGTCGCGCATGCACGGCCGCCATATATTGCGCCGCCGCAGTCACGCACATCAATCACCTCGCTAACCGGCAGGCAGCGCCGCCGCCATGTTCGCCAAAGCACGGCGCCATCGCGACTCGCTGTCCTCCAACACCACCAACCCTGTCAGCCAAACCCCGGTCAGCCCCCTCGGCGAGCGCTTCGACCTGAGCCGTGACGACCAGCAGCACCAGCAGCAGCCCCAGCTACACTCGCCTGTGTCTTCACGACCCAGCGCCGATTCTGTGCCACGGAGGACCAGCGATGGAGCCCGCCGGAACACTGTTGTGAGCCTGCAGCCGCCCGTGCTGCCACCCATCCCGCGTGTCGCCAGCGTAGCCTGGAAAGAGCAGCGTGCAAAGGCTGGAGAGCAGGAGGAGGGCAAGCAAAATCATACCGGAAACTTGTTGGTAGAGAATCGAGGGACTGCAGGTGAAACGATCGCTGAAGACAGCCGGCAACCAAGCTTGTCTGCAGCACCGCAGGAATCGGTACAATCATCCTTGGATATTCCCTCTTTGTCGAGATCGGAGTTTCCAGAAATCAATTTCGACGAACCCAGGATGGAGGCCACCATGTTTCCCACCCGGCAGCCTCAGCCGCTGAACGACCCTTTCACCGCTGGTCCGCCCATGAGCCGCGACTTCATCGACAGCAGGGATCGACCATACTCGCATAATGTACAACGGCCACCTGCAGTTGCGAGCAGCTTTAGCTCACCAGACGTCCTTGCACCACGATCAGCAACAGCACAAGGCCTTCGTCCTCCTGGGCATTCACCAACCACCCGAACGAGCGCTGCTACTGGTGCGAGCTTAGAGGATGTGCGCAAATCATCCAGTGCTACCGGAACAAATTACAGTGGATCTACTGCACGCCCGAGCATACAGTCTTCTAAGTCTGCTTCTGCTTCGCCTTTGTCGCAAACCATTGGAACACCATATTCTGAAACGTCTGCATCCTTCCCAGCGCCGCAACACGTAGCGACCAGGCCCAAGACTATGGGCTCGTCCTCGACGATTGCAGGCGTGATGGTGCCGACTCACCATTCCAATAGTATGAGCAAGGACCTCGGAAAGCCAGAGAAACGCAAGACACGTCTGCTAAACCCAATGTCACTGTTGGTGAGGCGGAAGAGCGGACAAGATACAACTCACATTCCAGATGAAGCAGAACGGAGGGCTCACGCACAGGCACAAGCTCGGCAGAGGAGTGTGGCAACTGCTGGAATCCACACGATACCCGAAGATTTCGATCCCAGGATCAGAGGCAAAATTGTACATGACTTCAATGCTCCTAGATCGAGGCGAACCCTTTCCTCGAGCGATGGAGACTTCACCGGCAACGCTGGCCAGCGCTTGCCATCTACCGATAGTATGCCTGCTATGCCCAGCCTAGCCGATCAACAACGACCCTCAATGCACAGCGCACAACGCAGCGATGTCAGCTCAAGACACAGTCGACATACCCCAATCTTCGTGGAACACTTATACGAGGAGCCGAACAATGATGGCCAAGCACAACATATCCAAGCCGAAAGACTGGAGAACAAAGATTTCTTGAAACGTGCGTCCCACCATAGCAATCCATCACAAGAGAGCTCGATTCTCCCGCCTTTCGCTCGTCGAAGCCAGCAAATGGACCCAATGCAGGCAAGCTTCTTCCGTGACGATGACAGCAGCAAACGATCGAGTGATCAGTCAAATCTGGTGAACCGCGAATCAACCGCGAGCTCCGGTGCAGGCGTTAGTCCGATCGCTGCCAGGATGAGCTCAAGCCCGACTATGCAAGACTCGTCTGACAAGAGTCGTAGGCCTGTGTCTGACATGTCCATGCTCGGAGGGAGGTTCGATGTCGACCAGTCGAGCAGCGCGCGAGCATTCAGCAATGGCCAGGCCGCCATCATGCAGCAGCCTGGAGTCAGCACGATCAACGAGAGAACATCACCACGCCAGCATTCTCCTCATTCACAGAGCAACAGTTCTCCCGAGCCCAAAGCCATTCATCCTGCCCTTCGTAATTTGATGGGCGGCCCGAATTCACCAAAACCCGGTTTCCCTGACCCGACTTCAGCTAGGTCTTCGCCTGCGCTTGGATCTTCAGTACCTTCGACTCCAGAACCAGCCGTAGCCGACGCGGCAGTTGCATTCCAGACTCCGTCGACGCCACCGAAGATTGTCGAGAAGCTGCCTTCTGCTGTTGGCCACTCGAAGAATTTGTCTCTAACGCCCAAGCACGCTGCTTCCAATGCGTCGAGATTCAGCTTCCAGCTGGATGCGAGTGCTGCAGAGGAGAGAGCGCTTGAAGAGAAGCATCGTCGGATGGCAGCTGCGCAACCTGAGCGCAAGAAGAGCGTGGTGCAAGCAGATGACGAAGATGATGATGACTACTTCGATGAAGACGCTATGAATGATGAAGATGAGATGGAGGCTGACATGAGAAGGCATGACTATATTGGAGGTAATGCTAATGGCACTGGGTTTGATGATGGTGCAGGAAGGTTGCAGCCTCAGGCCCAGCAGCAGATGCCTCGTTCAGATGCCAGCTCATTCTACGACGATGACCTTACAGTCCCGAAGAATCGGGAGACCACCTATGCAGAGCATCCTGCATTCCGCGGCCATTCGGCGGTTTACAGTTCGAAGCACACTTCAATCGCTTCAAGCTCACACTACTCGAGCGACATGTCCACATATGGCAGGGACGGCTGGATCCCGCAGCACCAGCGCATCACGAGCGATGCCACGATCATGACGTTCGCTGATTCTGAAAATGGCTTCAACGGGCAGTCCGCACCGAGAGGCGGTTTTTACTTGCAGCCACAGGCAGCTGGCTATGGCATGGGTCCGGACGCTGGAGCCGGAGGCAGTGGCGTCAATAGAGACAGCACGATGACTGTTTCCACAGTGCAGAGTAATGGCGGGCTCCCGCAACCTGCATTGAACGCTGGGCCGTCTGCAAGGGACCAGCAATCTCCTCGCTTCAGTGGGTTCAAATTCGTCGACAGCCCGGACGGCAGCAGGCCACCTACTTCCGACGATCCACAACAGCCTTCGATAATGGCAAGGGGCCGGTACTCAGTAACATCTCCTGACACTCTTCCGCAAGCTCCGGTTACGTCGCCTATTGTGCAGCCACCTGCCAATATGAACTCATATGCGTACGGTACCAACAACCAGCTGGAGAGCGCTGCCTATCACGGCTCGATTGGACAAGGTATCCGCGCGCGGATTGTCTCGATGAATCAGAACTTGCAATACGCAGCATCCGAGACGACTACGGAATCTGGCCATGATGACGACATGTACTTCGACGATGGTGGTTTCGGCGAGGACATGCAAATGAGCTCGGGTTACGGCGCAAGCATCAACGAGGAGGAGCTGGACAACCCGAACTTTGCAGGTGGTTTCAAGGGCATGGAACCCCGTGGCTACCACGAGCGCCACACAAGCGCGATGACCATCACGGCTGGTGACGGACCTTACCCGACGTTTGCGCTGCCAAATGCAGGTAAAGCTCATCAACGACAATCTCAAATGCTGCTCGATGACTTGCCGTTGCAGGAGGCTGGGAATGGGCAATGGGCCCCTCAGCGCAACTCATCGATGGATGCCAAGAGACTGGGACTAAGTGATCAAGTCCCGCCTCTCCCACCTCAGCCTGGCTCACAAGGTGGATCGTCTCAGATAGCCGCTTACCATCAAGCGCTTGCTGATGCTGCAAACCGCGCCGCCGAGGATGGAAGATTCGAGCGGGATGGAAGTATCTCGACTGCTAGGAGCAGCGTTTATTCCCTCAAAGACGATGAAGGCCCAAAGAATCGCGATTCTGCATCTCCAGATGACAAGAGTCGCTATTCTCGCGAGACAGATGCTACTGGCTCCAATGTGGCTGCCAGCGTCGCGAAACCTGCGGCGAACAATGCGGACATCGAGAACGCTGGCCCTCGGAACCCTCTCAGCTCCCGTTACGGGAACAACGGTGTGACCTATACTCCGCCTCGGATGTCGGGCTTTGACTTTGGCTTCAATGCATCCCCGTCTAACAAATCGAACGCAGCTCCTAGCGAAGACTACGCTCCTTTCGCTGAAGACAACGCACCGCCAACGGACGACTATAATATGAACCACCTCGAAGACGGCTACGACGACGAAGACGACGACTTCATCGCCGCGGCTAACGCTGAAGCGCTCGCATACGATGACTCTGGTTTCTACGGGCAAGAGTTTGGCTTCTACGCTCGCGCACGCTCCGACTCCACAGGTTCGAACAAAGGCCAGCAACCCCTGGAAGCCGTTAATGGCGGCTTCTTTGGCGAAGATGGCGACGACCCATTGAAGAGGCAGAAGAGCGGCCGCGAACCCGATTTGACGCCTATAACGGAGCGCAGCGAATTCAGCGCCCGCAACAGCTTTATCAACTTCGGTCCTGCTAGTGCTAGCTGGGGTCATGGTGGCGTTGCGAGCCCAGCTCTCGCTCGCCTTCCTCTCAGCCCGCTCGTGGGCGGCGCTGACGGGGTGAACAAGCAGCGTGCCAGTGGCGGCGGCTACTTTGGCGTCTTCCCTCCTCCGGTGTCGACACATGCGCAGAGCCACCAGCCGTTCGTGGGCGCTTCGCCAGCGAGCACAACTAACAGTCCCGCTCGCCCTTGGACAACATCGGACAGCCCTGTGTCAGCCACATCGTCTAGCAGCCGCGGCGTGCCCTTCACGTCGGTATCAGCTTCTGCCTCCGCTCTCGGCGTAAACCTGAATGCAGACCCAGACGCCACGCCGCGCAAACCACAAGTCTCGTCGCCTCTGAGCGAGGCGCCTGGCAGGGCGAAGAAGATGCCGCTGCCGGCTGTCAACACTAATACCAAAGAGGCTGGATATACTCACTCGCGCAAAGCCAGCGGCGCCGATTCAGTCACATACGTACGCGAGGCCATTTCGCCAGACGAAGAGACGATCCGCCCGCCGAGGTGGGTGCTAGAGAGGAGAAGGACGAGCGAGTTGGGAGTCGAGTCTGTTGTTGGGCGGGAAGTTGTTAAGGATGGGTGGATTTGATTTGCACGCAGCAACGTGAAGGGTGACCAAAAGCAATGTTGAAGGCAAGGTTGTAATGACAAGCATGATGAGGAGGGATTTCCGGCATGTAAGCAGAGGCTCTTGTGCATGGAGGAGGAACGCGTTTTTGTTTACTTGGATATTTAGCGGTGGCGTTTACTCGGGACGGATGTTCTTTCGTGGAAATATATATCCCCTTTTGCGAGAGGGTTGGGCGTGTGAATACTATCATATTTGTGGCCTTGATGGCAGAATTTGTATCCCTTCCTATCATGATTCGACCTTCACTCATTTCTACAGCGATCGGCCGGTCGCTGTACGTCTGCGAATGTTTCATGTATGTGTGAAGCTGATACCAGTCATGAAACATGAAGCGAGCGTGATCTTGGTGGACTTGGTGCTAGCGATCGCTATAAGTCAAGCTACGATGTATATCTACTTGGTTCGGTGTCGGACAGCTCAAGCAAAGTGCATTGCATAATCGCAGCTAGTCAAGGGCTCCCTGCCCATTTCGAGCTGCCCATTTCGAGACGGCTTCTTGGGAATCACATCTCCGCTTGAAGTGCCCCATGTCATATTCCATATGTCAAGGGCAAACTGGTGAGGATCTGCAAGGCTGGTTTGATCTCTTCTGCCTCAAGCGAACGAGAGAATTTCCCTCCCGAAGACGTGGGATCCTGTATCCCAATGAGAGACACATTCCACGCGGTACTAGTTGCACCCTTGCGCAGAAAGGCGATCCTCAAACCCAAGAGCTTGGGCATTTCGACTAGAGTTCGAAAGACCTCCAACCAATGGTCTCTAGGCGCACAGACGTGTATCTTTTCGAGAGACAAGTTCATCAAAGTCGAACTGCACCGTGACAAGACCGCGACGAGATCCTCCTCCTTGCAAAATATGCGAGCGAATTGCAGCGTCGCCAAGTACGTGAAGTTGCTCGCCTTCAGGAATGTAGATGGTTCTACGTCCATTGTACCAACTTTACCGAGCGGTCTCACATCATGGATGCGTAGAGTCCGCAGACTCTTTCCATCAAGCATCTTCATGACCTGCCCAATGGCGTTAACGCCGTCATCGGTCGATATCCAATCCCACACATCGATTACCGGCGAATGGTAGCCAAAGTTTCGGATCAGAGACATGCAGGCTAAGAGATCACTCCCAAAGTTTTCGTGCAGCCGGGAGAAAACTTTCGTGAAAGGTGTGGTGAGGTCGAGCCTACGCAGATTGACGCGAGCCATGATCGCAGCAAAGAGAACCTTCTCCCGAACCGAAAAGCTCGTGCCGCGCTCTGAAACGTTGTGGTGGTTGTCGTCGTCGTCTGAGTCGTAGTCGTGGTCGTGGTCTGAATCATCGGTATCGCATGGATTGGGCTTGTGGAACATAATGTTGACACGAGCATTTGGAGCAAACTCTTTCAGATCGCCCAGAACCCGGAAGATCAAGGCTGTGCTCGGCCAGGTGTTGGATTCAGCAGTGCCGTGTGCTGTATTCTGTAGAGCATCCCGCGCTGCGCGTTGCGCCGCTCCCATGCTAGTGGAATCCTTTGGTTGTGCAAGCTGGATATGGCGAAAGAACTTTTCTTCCAGGGCATCAGTGGTGAGAGTGACAGTTGAAAGGCTGCTAGCCAGCTGCGAGGACAATATCTTTTTCAACAGTGTCAAGCGCGCCTCATCATAGACACAGAACTTCCGGGCACAGAATTGCTGCCTCCCGAAGCGCTCTCGCGCTGCTGCTTCAAGTGTTTTGCAAGTGAGCCGAAGGCTGAATAATGACCTGTACCCGGTGCCCTGGACGATCTTCTCGAGCAGCTCCAGAGGCAAAGCAAGCAGCATCGACTTGTCGTTTTGAGTTGCCATAGTGATGCCCGCGGAAGTGGTGATGGTCCTGCTGGGCGACCACTCTGCGCAATTAGTATGCCGAACGTTGATTGTTGCGGCGATGAACTGCCTGCGAGGTTTGCGTGTTGCAATGAGAGATGCGACTGAATGCTCTGTGTTTGTGGTTATTCGCGGGGAGAGGTTAAATCAGCGGCGAGTAGAAAGGGGTTTGATGATGCTGTGCCCGATCGGGTGCCCGATGATGCGTCGAATGAGGTATACCGGCCAGATTCTGATTCAAGGCGCCGGGAACACCGTGAAGGCAAAGTATGGTGAGGTTGTCGCAGAGGAGAGGCGGGACCGCACGACTTTGGGAAGGAGCGATGCAGCAAAGCCGTCGCAAATACCAGCGGCTCACCTCACGCAGCAAAATGGTCAGGAGAAGAGAAGAAATGTCACATGATCGCGACGCGAGACGCGAGACGCGAAACACTCACTCTTTGACTGTCTGCAATCTAGACACATCTGCCACTTTCACACTCTTCATCACTCGTACGCATACCTTAAGTCTCCCGTGCGCGCTCGCTCGTTCTCTATCCTTGCTGCAAAAAACCCCATGCTTGTATGATGATCAACTGCTCAGAAAAGCAATGCAACATCTCGCAAGCCTTCTCCTCCTCCAAGGATTCGACCAGCCAGCAGCCAAGTGGCCTCTCCGTCGACGCAGCCACACCAAGTTGCTGCACGAAGAAATCCTCAGGTCGCCAAACTAGATCAAAACGGAAAGTGGACTCTAGTCAAAGGAGTAGAGGCCAGTGCTGGGGTTCCGAGTACCACGTCGTCCCTGCCACAAAATGTAATGCCGATCGTCAATGTAGCCCCGGTGCCTGACCAAAAGTCGTTGCATTGTTTCTTCCTGCCATTCGGAACATGCGAGAAGTCCAGCACCCAGTTGTCAGTCATTGCGGTTGTCCAACTGGAAGTGAGCTGGTAGAGGTTGAGAAATTCGAGTTCGGGCATTGTCGAGATTTTGCGGATAACCGACGTCCAGCCATCAAGGGGATGCTGGAAGCGTAGCTCCCTGAGCTCCAGCCGCTTCAGAGTGCAACTGCACATGGTGAGCGCTCTGCCAAGCTGCTCCTCGGAGGCCGTGGCGGCCTCCAGTGTCAACGAGACGATTTGGGTAAGATTTGAGACGAAGAGAAGCTTCTCCATAAAGCGCATCGGGTTTGGGAGCTTCGCGAGTGACCTGAGATCAAGGGTGAGATCGATTGCGTCGTGCGCGTTTCGCAGTATGCCCTCGACCAAGTCTAACTGTTTATTATCGAAGTCGCGCTCGTTGGTGTCGTCAAAGTCTTGGTAACAGCAATCGAAAGAGAAGTCTTGAAGGCTTGAGGTGCTTTGCAGCAACCTATATCCAAGAAACGTCGTAAGGTCCTCGATGCCCTCAATACTCTCGCGAGTCAGCCAGAGAGAATGTACCTTGCACCCTGTGGTGGCAATCGCGAAAAGGACGTCTCTGTGTGGTGTGGTACCTGCATGCCGAAGAATGTCTGAATGGCCGAAATCAATCTCGATTTGGACGTGCGGCGCAAGCGACATGATGTCGAAGAGAACATTGTGAATGAGAGCCGGATGCGCTCTTTTGCCAGCTCCGAGCAGGCAGTCCAGATCCTCGGGCCGGTCAAACTCGTAGAACTCATCAAACCCATCTGGGCCAGGGTCCTGTCTCACTTTGAACAAGGTCTCGCCTTCCAATGGGTCCGTCGCAAAGTGCATGGTGTGCATTTTCTTGACCAATGGAGGAGAACCTTCGAGCAGGCTTTTGAGCGACAGCCAGCGCTCTTCGAAGCAAATGCAGCACTTGATCTTCATGAAGCCCTCCGCAAAATGATCGAATGTTCCCTTTCGAGGGCTTTGCATGTGAGTCGGACACTTGGCATTGATTCGAGGTTGAGATAATCGGTGATTTGGGTGAGTAGTTCGATAGGCAAAGCCTGCAGCCCTGACTCTTTGTTGGCTGCCATAGTGCGCACGCACTCCTTCGGCAAGTATGAGGGAGACCGCTCGGATGGAGACCGTTGCGTCCTGGCGATGGTATGGTGTGTCGTGAATCAAGGTACTTGATTTGGAGGCAAGCTAGCGAAGCTTGGCGGCGCGGTCACGATGCTTGAGGTGGGCAGGAAGGAAGTAATGAGCGCAGCTTCCTCACATCATGGACAGCGAAAAAAGATCACATCGCCACAGGCCGGCTCAGCGCCTGCTTGCATTTTCTTACCTCCAAGACCAAACGAGCTTCGACCATTCGAAATCACCAGCCGTGTTCTGGCAATACCTGACTGACCACACGGCCGAGCGGTTTCCTCATGGAGCGGTTGTGAACGCGTGCCCGCGGGGGCCTAGATATAGATAGGCACCATCCTCGAAAGGTCTCACAGAGAAGACCATTGCTCGTGATTCCGTAAGTAGTGTCTATGCTCCTTCACCTGCATCACGTCGAGAAGAAGTCGAGGAGGTGTTGTCCGACTGTGGTCGCCCAACCGGCAGTTGATCTAACGCGTCCTGGCGCATCGGAGATCGTTTCAGATCTCGCATGACCTCACCATTCGACATCAACACGCGAGCTGAAGTGAACGGTGTTGACTACCGAGTGAATACCTTGGGGAACCAAGTAGGAGAAATCATTCTGGAACGATAGTAGGAGATGAATCTACAAGCACAATTATACATTGACACTTTCCGAAGAGCAGAAGTCTTGAGACATAGTTGTCCGGATGTGTAGCATTCCGGAGATAGCGCCACAGACTTGCAACCCGTGCCGCTTGATAGCGACGCATCACGCTGAACTCTGATGCGTTGATTGATAATGTAGCGCTGATCTTCTTGTCGATATTACACTCTTTACTCTCATTAACCATCGCCTCAGGATTCGAAACATAGCATTGGACGCGATCAGCATGCCTTCTGCGCGCCAACTGTAACAACGCTATCCCTCCCATCGCACGCATAGCGGCATCCTGGTCCGCCGAAGAGAAAGAGAGCATTTGCCGGCGCGCATTGATATAAGAGCAAGAGCATATTACGATGGAGCACGCAGACGCTGCGATCGAAGCTGAGGCCGTCCTCGACCAGCAAGCCCTTCGGCAAGACCGGGAAAGGCACAGCGAAAGAGCCGGACAACAGGCAGCCAAAGTAGCCACTGGTGGCTTCAGTGTGCCGGGAGAAACAGAAGAACATCGAGCGCACGAAGATTCGCCTTTACTGCCACCGCAGCAAGATGGTGGAAGGAAAGACTCTTGGTCGGGCGGGGAGGACTTTACACACCTGCCATGGTACAAGAGGCCGTCAATATACTGGATGCTGGGCCCGTTCTTCCTTGTCGCTTTGGCGTTTGGTGGCTCCATGCCGCCAAAGCTCAACTTGATCTTGCAGCTGGTCTGCAGGCAGTACATCGATGAGCAACAAAGTGCGCACCCGGGCTGGACGAAGCTACCGGCCGTGGATTTTGGCGGAGGAGACAACGATCAATGTCGCATTCCGGAAGTGCAGAGCCGTGTCTCTATGTTCACGCTCTGGATCAACTTGATCACTGGCCTGATCTCAGCTTTTGCCAGTCCAAAGCTGGGTGCATTGAGCGACCGATATGGACGAAAGAAGATCATTGTCATTACCAGCATGGGCACCATTCTGTCCGAAATCATCACCATCGTCGCTGCGTCTCGCCCAGAGACCTTCAACGTGGAGTGGCTTCTCTTGGGCGCCGTGTTCGACGGCCTGACCGGCTCTTTCATCGTCGCAATGGCCATCACCAACTCATACATCACCGACTGCACGCCACCATCTGGTCGCAACGTCGCTTTCGGACTCATTCATGGCTGCCTCTTCTCAGGCATTGCATTCGGCCCAATCATCGCAGGATACCTGGTCAAGTACACCGGGAAGATCGTCATTGTATTCTACATCCTACTCGCGGTGCACACCGTCTTCGCTGCTTTCATGGCTCTGGTGGTCCCCGAATCAGTCAGCAAGAAACGCCAGCAAGCTGCTCGCGAGAAGCACGAAGAGCTTCGCCGCGACTTTGGTCGGGACTCCGACTATGACTGGATCAACCAGCTTCGTTCGCTTAACCTCCTGGAGCCGCTGAAAGTGCTGTGGCCGACTGGCGAAGGTTCCTCTCCTGCGTTGCGACGTAACCTAGTCTTCCTTGCTGCTGTCGATACCATTGTCTTCGGCGTCGCAATGGGATCCATGACTGTCGTTATCATATACACGAACTACATGTTCGGCTGGAAGACCTTTGAGTCTTCGCGCTTCATGAGCATCGTCAACTCATGCCGCGTCTTCTGCCTTCTGGTGGTCCTGCCGCTGGTGACCAAGCTGGTCCGCCGGAGGAAATCCTTCCCTTCGCAGAAGAACTCTGGCTCTGACGTCTTCGATCTGTCAATCATCAGATTCGCTATCCTGTTCGATACACTTGGATACTTGGGCTACACACTTTCGCGAACAGGCGACACGATGATTCTGTCTGGTTGCGTTGCGGCCATTGGTGGCATCGCTTCGCCGACATTGCAGTCGGCAATGACGAAACATGTGCCGCCAGAGCAGACGGGTCAGCTGTTAGGCGCAAGCGGTCTGCTACATGCTTTGGCGCGGGTTGTGGCGCCAACACTGTTCAACGGCATTTACGCTGCCACAGTAGGCAAGTTCACGCAGACGGTGTTTGCTTGTCTGACTGTCACATTTGGGTTGGGATTCGTGATTAGTTGGGCAGTCAAGCCTCATGGTATATTACACCATCCTTACACAGCAGTCGGTCTTGCGCATTCGCTAATCACTTTACAGTCTATCTTCACGAAGACCACGGCCGCGAACCTGCTGGCGAGGACTAAAACATCTTGGTCATCAGTCACGAGCCCGAGTTTGCATCTGCTATATTCAATCTAGTCACCGCGCTCGTAGCAAACATTATCTTGGCCCTCGACATTGACAACGGGACGTATATCATATCGACCACGTACACGTACATATGGGAGGCACTACATCGGCGTAACGGGTTTGGAGTACACAGGGTTCATGATACCCAACAGCATTCGCATTAGCAATTTTCCATAATCTCTAACAATCATACTTCCAACAACAAGACTTCCAATTCCCAATTCCCATCTCATTTCCGATCACAACCCCTCGCCATCAAGCACTCAACATATCCCACCTCATAGCAAAGCACACCTCTGAACCCTCAACCTCGACAGTCCTGACCTTCCCCGCCTCGAACCCACCCAACTCCACCAGCCTACTCAAATTCACCTGCTCACCGGCTACAGCTCCTCCCTCCGGCGGCAGCAATACCGCCACGCCTTTCCACAGCAGCGAGTAATGGATGCACTTGAGACCTTTGACCGAGGTCTTCAAGTCGGGTGATATTGTGGCGAAAATGTGCGTGTATGTTGCTTCGGGGTGAGGCCATTGGCTTGCTGATCCAGAGGTGTGATCGGAGAGGGTTATGGTTGGTTGGTCTGTGGCTGCGAGGGTGTCTTTTGCCCAGGTTTTGAGGGTGTCGTGGGTTTGGGAGTCGAGGCAGAGGATGTTTGAGGCGCGGGAGAGGGAGAGGCGGGTCGAGTAGTCGTTTAGGAAGGAGATGAGGGTTGGTGAGGTGGACATTCTGGTGGTTGTTTAGCGGTTTGAACGTTCTTTTGGTGTTTAGGAGTGATGGTAGCTAAGGTAATTTGCGTGAGGTTGAGAACACCTTGAAATCAGTCTAAGTTGGACCGAGGGAGCAACAGATCTACATGCACATCGACGTGAGATCAGCTCCAACATCGCTGGTCGTGGACTTGGAGAGTTCACTATTCCCGACGTCATCCAACTTAGCTTCGCTGACATAAGCTGACCTTATTTGCATTCGGGCTCTCTACATGATGAGGGCGGAAAGGAAACAGATAGATCCGTACCTAGCGTTTGATCAGTGCATGTATTCCTGTTAGGACAATTCGTCGGTGCACACTAGAAACTCCGCCAGATCTTGGAGGACTGAGTGAGTGAGTATCCCAGACTTCCCGAATGCACCCGCATTGTGAGAACCAAGACGTCGGCAGAACGGAGTAATTGGGAGTGATCTCAAAAAGGAAATCTCTATGATATTCAATACTATTCAGGCTAAGTGCAAAACATTTTCGCTCAAGCTCAATAGGGTTGAGGACATAGTACATTGTATCAAGACTGCTATACAGGCGGGTTGGGTGGTCGGGTCGGATCGAGCGTAATAAAGGAGCTCCCAGCTGTGGAACAAGGCAGTTGTCGATGCCGTCCTTGTCTATTTTTCGCTTGCCGATGAAGTGGTATCATTGTTGCTGGGAGAAGGTGGAGCTGCGGCTGGTGCTTTACTTGAGCTCGCGGAAGAGCTTGGGAGCGGCGCAGGCGGAGGCGCAGTGCATGAGGTGGAAGACTGTGGACTGGGTTAGTACCTATGCAATGACAATGGCATGTATGAGAAGCCCCGGAGCTTCGAGAGCTTCCAATGCTCTCATTTGAGATTCTGAACTTACACTCCTCAACGCAGTCCTCGTCAGCCTTGCCGTTCTCCTCCTGCTGCTGCTGGACGCGCTCGGCGCACTCGTCGTAGTGGTGCTTCAGAGGTGCGCACTGCTGGGACTTCATGCACTCTGTGAAATGAATCAGCAAATGGTTCATGCAGGACCTGTAGATATGCACGATATGCAAGCCGCCACTGCGCATGGACAAGCGCGGCCTGTTACGCGCCTTGCCACGTTCACCGCAAAGTATAGCGTTTCTCCCTCGGATCTTGACTTACCCTCCTCGAGCTTGGGCTTGATGTCTTCAGGCTCCTCCTCCTCCTCTTCTTCCTCTTCCTCCTCCTCCTCGTCATCGTCGTCAGCCGCTCCGACGGGGCCGCCGTGGGGACCAGCGTTCTGAGCGCCAACCTGGCCGCTGCCCTCACCGCCCTCGCCGGGGGTGTGGCCCTTCTCGCTCTCGCCCTGCTTGCTGGCAGCCTTGGCGGCGTCCTGCTTGTTGGTCTCGGCCTCGTCCTGGCTCTCCTCGTTGGAGCCAGCGGCGGGAGACTTGAGGCTCGCGCCGCCCTGGGTGGTTGCGCCGCGGCCGTGCTCGGGTGCGCTCATGCCGCCAGAGCGCGTGTCCTTGGCGGAGTTCTGCTGGCCGCTGGTGTCGACGGGGCCCTCGAACTGGCGGGGGTCGTTGCGCTCCTCAGCCTCGACAGACTGGAAGGAGACGGACGAGTAAAGGTCGGAGACGTAGTCGAAGAAACCCATCGTGGCGACTGAATGGAGAGATGTGGCGGGGTGGTGTAGAGGGTGGTGATGGCGAGTTCAATGGCTGTACTGAGGAGCTTTCCGCGACGCAGGAGAGTCGACATTGCCAAGCCGGGACGTCGGCCAATCATCGCGCTTTTGATGATGGCCATACCAAACTTTCCGCTACCACGCCTCGATCTGCCATGGTCATTGAGTTACATTTACACAAAACATTGCACAATGCCTGTTTGATAGAAGTTGACTTTATCAAGCATCGAACAAGCCAATCCTAAGTTGTCAAAGCAGCCTGACCGTCCATGCCGTTTTATGCGACCGTCATGCTTACCAGATCCAGCCATTGAGAACGACATCGTAGTAGTCATCGGGTTCGCAGCACTCTCACATGTGTGGCCGGATGAAAGATCAAGGCGAGCAGGAAGACAATAGGCATGACGATCACAATGACAGAGGACTCTACATTGACTGCAGGAGCTTCTGATACTATACACATCTATAGCACTTTCGGTCCGTGTTTGGCGAATTACCATCGATTGTTATCTTTCTAGCCCGCCGTTCTATCAGCAGCGACCTATGGAATCTGAACCACATTCAATCGAATTCGTCTATACGACAAAGCTGAGAAGCGACTTCGCCGGCACCTTCGCCACCGCGGTGTTTCCACGCTTGATCGAAGCATAGCCACGCTTGAGATCATTATCCTGATTGGTCAGGTATGTCACAACTCTTTGCCGCTTCGACAGCTTCAATCCCTGCAAAGTTATGGTCTCAGTGTCATTGCTGTTGTTGATGACTTGCACAGCAGTCGAGCCGTCAGTGTTAGCGAAAGCGGATACGTTCAATGCCTGCGAGCCTGTAACACCGGCATCGATTCTGCTGGCACCCTTGCGGATGAACTTGGAACCAAAGTGTGCGTGTGCCCACAGGCGCTTGGTAACCTTAACTTCGGAAGTGTTGTTCACGAACAGCAAAGACTGGTTGTCGGTTGTGTTGGCTGCTCCCCACCAATACAGGTGGCCGGTGACGTTGGCAAGCGTAAAGGCTTTCTGGATATTGTTCGCCCAGGTCAGGCCTTCGCTCGAGTTGCCTGCGACGTACCAGTTGTAATTGATCGCATCGAAGGTGGACCACTCGGTTTGCCAGACTTTAAGATCGGTCTGCAAAGGGTACAGTGGCTTCGAGGTGTAGCCGTGTCCGGTTACAAGGCCAAGGGTATCTTCTTCGCCGGCTTCCTGAATTGCTGTCAACATCTCTTGCTGAGCATTCCATCCCGTGGCGTCGCAGCAGGCGATCTTGGTCTTGAGACCGGATCGCTTCAAGGTCGGATACAGGACTTTGAGGAAGTCGGCTGACTGCTGGCCGTTAGACTCCATGGAGGCGTAGCTCGTGCTGGTTGCACTGTCAGTCGACTGCAGAAAGACGCTTTCCTTCGCCACTCACTTGAGATCAGGTTCGTTCCACGGATTGACATAGTCGATCTTGATACCGCGGTCTTGGTAATCCTTGAGATACTTCACAAGCTTGTTGGCGTAAGATTGACGCCAGTCACCACTCTCGCATGTAGCATTGGTGACGCCGCAAAGGGAGCCGCCGTTGTTGTCAGTGCCTGCATCAAGATATCAGCAATTATTCGACTAAGGCTACCAAAGCCGGAGAGATAGACACTGCTACTGACCTGAAGTCTTCATGTATCCGTCTGCGCTCCAGGAGTCCGCAATAATGGTATGCACTCCTCTGGCCTTGGCTTGGTAAGACAGCCACACTTGGTACTGGTCGTCTCTCGGTAATGGGATGAAGTTAAGCTATACGATGTCTATCAGCGGAGGTTCATCGCATAACAAGTCTCTGCATGGTGTGGCATACGCGACTGCTGTTCGAAGCCGGTGCTTCCGGAGCAATGGACTTCATCAGGTCCCAGCCATCGTTTGGAGACGATCCCAGCCCATTGCGGAGAATTGTCATGCCAGCACCCTTGGTGGTGAACAGGTAGTCAAGTGCAAGCTTCTGGGAAGGCAAGTCCAACTCATGCATGACAAGAGATCTCTGGAAAGCTTCCGAGATACCAGTGCCGTCATACTTCTGGTACTTGGTTTTCGGGTTGACGTTGACGGTCACGCCGGAGGCTGCTTGGGCGGTCGCGGCGAGCAACGCGCCCAGAACAGCGGATTGAATGAATACCATAGTTCTCAGTTGGTCTCGATGCTTGCGAGTCTTCGAAGTGACGAAGCTACGAAGCCAGCGTTATAGGCGTTGGCTGGGACTTATGTACTTGCTGCGCAGGCATGTGCTACATCAATGGTCCAATGCATGGTGGTCTGACTGTTGATCACCCCTCCCGGCTATACAAGTCAACGCGAACCATCACGAACAGACACACATAGCCTGTTCAGCATTTACGAGGCGAGGATGTATCCAAACGACCCGTCTCATCAGCAATTCCCTCGATCTTGTACGAAGCATGCCGTCTACATGCAAGGCACGTAAAGCTACCAGAGTAAGCTCGCTGCTGATTGACGGACCATCAGCCACGTTCCTGTTGGCGTCGAATGTAAGCACTTAAGAGGCTTGATACGGACATCACGATTAGCCGTAAGGTATATCCCCACATCACTCTTATGCAAGACTCGATAGTTTCTCTTGTACCCCGCTCTCTTCTGAGCGCCACACGCTTGAACAGCATACTTGGTAACCGCTTCGTCTTGTGCAAGCAAATCTCGACCACCGGCTAAACAAGCTTGACTGTTAGATGCTTGATGAAGCTCTTTAGGGCGAGAGAAGGGGCGCAGAAGCTCGGTGCGCTTGAAAGTGGTCGTACTTCGATTCAGAATAACACTTTCCTTTGCACGACTCACCTGAATGTTCAGGCGGTCAAACTACAGGGAAAGATGTCGATGAGTGCTCCAATCAAGTGTTCCGGCTTGAAATTGTATAGAAACAAAAGGTTTGGGCACCTTCCTATCTCGTCCTTCGCATTTAAGTGAGTGCGAAATGACGCAATCACATCGAATCGATCACAACATCGAGTCCACTTCCAACAGTTGTCTTTACATCTAACGTACATGTATTTAACGACGCATTTGTAGTCGCATTCAATAACATAGAAACGATACTTACGTTTACGACACTACAATGCCTCCCACTAACACAGCCACCGACCTCTTCAACGTCCAGGGTCTCGTAGCCGTCATCACTGGAGGCGGCTCAGGCCTCGGTCTCTATGCCGCCCGAGCACTAGATGCGAACGGTGCAAAGGCAGTCTACATCGTTGGCCGCCGTGAAGATACTCTGAAGGAAGCCGCCAAAACAGCTGTCAATGGCACCATCATTCCCGTTGTTGGCGACGTAACGGACAAATTATCACTCACCAAAGTCGCCGACCAAGTCCGCAATGAGCAGGGCTATATCAATCTTCTCTTCGCCAATGCAGGCGTATCAGGCCCTAAGCATGCTGCTATCCTCAAGGAAGGACACGAAGATGGCAGCAAGCCTTCCGTTGCTGAGTTCCAGAAAGCGGTCTTTGAGCCTTCTATCGACGACTTTACTTTCGCGGCCCACGTCAACAACTCAGCCGTCTTCTATACCGCCGTTGCCTTCCTAGATCTGCTAGACGCAGGTAACAAGAAGCGCAATCTCCCTCAAGACTCTCAAATCATCGTCACCTCTTCCATCGCTGGCTTCAGCCGCCAGCTTGCGTCTAGTTTCGCATACAGCAGCTCCAAAGCCGCCACCACACATCTGGTGAAAATGCTAGCGACCTACTTCGCACAAGCTGGGTACCACATTCGCGCTAACGTCATTGCTCCTGGGCTCTACCCGAGCGAAATGACTCAAGGAACGACGTCGAGCTTGGAGGCTTTCAAGGGCGTGGATGGACATGCTGGTGCTTTCGCTGGTGCGCATGTCGTGCCGGCTGAAAACTCGCCTGCGCAACGGACTGGCAGTGAGGAGGACTTCGCTGGTACTGTGCTGTACATGGTGAGCAGGGCTGGAGCGTTCTTGAACGGAGAGACTTTGGTGACTGATGGAGGAAGGTTGAGTCAGATGCCTAGTGTTTATTAGAGATGTCTTCTGTTTCTTTGCTCAAAGACCGTTGCAATGCTCGAGCTATCCATCTAGATCTAGATGACAATGAGATCGATCGAGCTGCAACGATCTACCAGATCGAATATAGAAGTGCTCGAAGACGGCCATCTATCATGCCTTGGATGTCTCTGTCGTACTCACGGAAAACATTCCAAAGATCGTTTCGGCCCACTTATGACTGAAGGATGGCAGCTCCACGAGACACAACTTCCACCACAGCAACGTCATTGACCTACACACGTGGCACCAGCCCAGCTACAGAATGGCCCAATCGATGCTCAGAGCAGACTGCTCACGCGCAGACACTCATTTCGCAGCTCAGACTTCTCCAGAACGAGATCATCACGGAGGGAAATGCCGTAGCAGAGCGCAATGGCCGCGACAGAGACCTACTCTTGTCATTGTTCAAGCGCGCTGATGAACTCGCGCAGGATCGGATATGTGGCGATGCTTACCGACAAGTGTGGAGAGATCGTTTCGGCGGGACTGCGCAGTTCTGGGAGACGAAAGAGCTGAAGGATGTTGCGCGCAGAATCAACGGTTTAGTGGATTTGTTTGGGGAATGTATATGGCAGGCTAAGGAACTGGGTCAGCTTGTGAAGCATAGCAGAAAAGAGCTATGGGGCGTCTAAGAGCTTGACGATTGCATTGCTCGGTTGGAGATCCTGTTATTCAGTAATTTTAAACTGCTTTCCGGTCTCAGGCCGTGTCTTTGGTGCAAGTAGGCCATTAAACACATGTACTCATGTTAGCCTTCACATTTTGCTTTGGGGCACTTCTCCGTTGGGTGGATGTGCTTTTGTTGTACAATGCTCTTGCTCTACATGCCTGCTACTGTTACATCGCAAGCTCTTATCATGCCGCTGGCTTTACTCATTTCTACTCAGCCAATATAGCCCACAGCCCAAGAGTTCCAGCAACGAGGGGTCCGGCAATCCTGATGGTGTTCCTTGTGTTCCACTGCTTGAGCATCTTCTGAACCTTCACCCTCTCGTACTCGTCCGCGCTGAAAGGCGAGTCGTCAAATGGCTCAAACTCCTCTGCGGGTGTCATGGCAGGCCTCTGAACTGCGCTCTGGCCAGGCACACTGAGTAGTCCATCAGTCTCGGGTTTCAGGGCAGGAGTGGTGGCCGGGTGATGAGGCGGCGCATCAGCAAGCTGAACGAGCTTCTGTGTCGATTGCTCCATGAACGCGAAAGTCCAAGGGATGACGCTGAACATTGCGGCTGCTGCACCAGCGTACAGCTTCCATGCTGGCGAAGAAATGGCGTTCTGGCGGGAGTGGTATGCGAGGAAGCCAAAGGCCAAAGTGGAAAGTATCTCAGCCGGTGGGAGGGTCTTCTTGCCAGCGCGGTAGGTCAAGGCGAATTGTTGCGCTGCAGTTTGAGCAGAGGAGTCGTCGGCGGCACTGCTGTGGAGGATACCGGGAAGGACTGCTGAAGAGGTTGTGAGAAGGCTGCCCGTTGTAATGAACGAGGCCGCGATTGCGAGGCCTTTGGTTGCTGATATAAGCTGTGAAGATGGCTGTGTTGTAGCCATAATGGACGAAATGACAAACGAAACGATTCGATCGATTCGATCAAAGGAAGGTACAGTCAAAGATACTAGTAATCCAGGAATTCAAAAGAGATGCAAGCTTGAAGACGACGACAGGGTGTTGTTCCTGAAACTCACATCCGCAAGCGTACGTCACGCAACTTACGCGCCAGGGACGTGCACTTCGGTCGGGGAGTTCTCGAAACTAGTACTGATATAGTAAGTTTTGAACAGGGGGTCGATGATCGGGTCGCAGCGTGAATGAAGCCAATGCAACTACTGTATGGAAGCTGAGATCCTGCCACATCCAAATCGATCTCATGCAGTCGACTGACTGCCATACTCCAACGAGCGTCGCGAATCCAGTCTTCACAAAGCAGATGTCTCAAGTTAGCAAGCTCCCGATGGTGGAGAAAGGCCCGTTATGTGGAGGTGATCGACCCTTAGGTGGTTGGCACCGATGATGTAACCCCTCGCGATGAAGAGCAAGACTTGGAACCGCTGGCCCGCACTGCGAGTATATCCAACTTCGATGTATTTGATTCACACGGCTATAGGTTCTACTTGGGGTGTTTCATACCATCACTGCTTTGCTGTTCCAAAATCACAATATATCCCAGTGGAGCTCCACGACCAGGAAAGATGACTTCAGCAACTGAACCACAGAAGAAACGCCGTCTGAGCAACCTGTTCGGCGCAAAGAAGAGCAAGGACAAGGATCCCTTTCCAATTGGCGTAAATCATGACCTGCACCCTTCAACAAGCACAGCAGACACATCGGCACAGCCAGACTCGGCTTATGCCAGCAGTCACCATCCTTCATCGAAGAGGAACTCTGTATCGAATGCCAATGCGGAGTCCAACAACAATGCGGACATAGTACCTGTTCAGAACAATGGCAACATCGAAGGCGTCAATCCCGATCGCAACCTTGCGTACAACACCAGTACAGGTCAGGTCGTGGACGACGACACCGGCCAGGTCGTTGTTACCACAACCACAACCACCACAACGACGATAAACAATCGAGGCCAAAAGAAGGATACCCAGGTCGAAACAACGACACAGAAGAACAATCAGCCCGCCATTGCAGAAGCCCCAGGGGACATGCCTTCAAGCGCTGCATCCCAGTCACCTGTGCCCCCACCTGTGCCTTCGCCAAACAGTATGGGCGGATCACCTGTAGGCCCTTCACAGGGTTACAACGATGGCGCACCGCCACAGCCTCCAAGACCGGACCCAGATGCTTTCCCTGTACCAGCACGCAATCCAATGCGCGAACGGGAACCCATGGACCCTGTCAGCCCGTTGCGACCAAATTTTAGCTATCCCAGCAGGACAGATATAAGAGAAGATCCCATGCCGCAGCAACCGACATCAAAAAGCACCTTCGCCAATTTGAAAGCCGCCGCTCAAGGATTACATGTAAGTGCATTCCGGATTGAACATCACGATATCCAATCGTACTGATACTTTTTGCTTTCAGGGCGTTGGTGAAACCGTCCGTGGCACTTTCAATCAAGAAATCGACAACCGATTTCCTCGCAGCAACAGCCAAAAAGCTGCCGCAGCCAATGCAAAAAATCAAGCCGTCCTGGACGACGGCAGCCGCGAAATGGGCCGCCTGAGCATGCGGCGATCGCAAGACCACCGCCGTTCGCAGGACATGTATCGACAAGCGCCACCTGTCCGCTCGCCAGCTGCCCATGATCCTATGCCCCAGTCACTCACACCTGGACCACCTCAGATCCAGCAACAACCATCGTACCACCAGCGCCAGTCGCCGCCGCATCAACACCCGCAGCAGCAACAATTAATGCCGCCATCGGGGTCAGCGCCACCAAATAGCTCCGTTGGTACTTTCAGCAACAGCTCGAACGGCGGAACAGTTTCAAGCAGTGAGATGAGCCAGATGCCACCTTCTTTCTCCCCGGAGTCTAGCGCGCCTGAGCAGAAGAAGGGAGGCCTAAGGAAACTGATGAAGCGCCGCCCGGTCGGCTCAACTTGAGGCTTTGCATAATTGACCAGATCGTCATATGGGCGGCCAGACGCGATCTCGGATACAATCTTCGGCTTACAGGGGTATAAGGGAAACGCGCCAGATGCTAGCTGAGCGCGAATAATGACTTGATGAAGACGACTGTACACATACATAATGACACCGATGTTGGGGTACACCTTGAAAATTGCAAGCGCACGAGATACCAGACTGGGCCCAATTCTACATTCTGCTTCCTGCTTCCTGCTTCCTGCCTCCAACATCCTGGGTACCAACGCGCTCGGGTGAGGCTCCCATCCGCACATCTCCTGTATTGCCAGATGTCCTGAAGTGAGCGAGCCGTTGCAAACCTCCAGGCCTACTTTGCCCTCGCAAACTGGCCGTCAGCCTCCGCCTTGATCGCCTTGCACTCCTCGATCATCTTGGTGACCTTCTTCCAAGCTTCTGCAACCTCCAACGCACGCGTCGCTTGCTCCGAAGCCAGATTCCAGAAGTCTTCGCGCAACACTTCGTACACCATCTCTGGTGTGTCCAAGTCCCCGAAGTCTTCTTCGTACGCGGTCTCCGATTTGTTGCCGCAGAGCAGATCGTGCCACTGCTTCGCGAACCTCGCAATGTCTTCCTTGTCTTCGTAGCAGGGCGATTGGCCGTCCAGCTCCTCCACTTGATCGTAGAGGCTGCTGCTGATGTCGCGGGCGGACGAGCCGAAAGCCTTGCACTGTTTGAGTCTCGCTTCGGCTTGCTGTTTGCTTTGGGTGAAGGTGAGGTCAGAGTCGGTGATGCCGCTTAACGGTCTGGCCCTGGCGGCTGCTAGATCTAGCTTCTTCTTGAACTCGCGAAGAGATCTTTCCTCCGGTGGAGATGACATTGCTCGTGGTGGATGGTTTGGTTTGGTGGATTTCGGACAAATTCGCGGTGAGGACGATCTTGCGGTTATATAGGGACTTCGCATAGTCTGTGTCAATGTTCTGGCTTAGCAAACAGTGTGTCATTGTAGATAATGGGCCAAGTTTGACAGTAGACAAGGGATGAAAAGCTGTTTGAAATGCCTGTCTTGTTCTACATTGCATCTTGAACAAGCAGGCAGCAGGCGAAGACGTGGACTCTGACACTTTGACTGGACGGCTTTGCACTCCTCAAAATGAACTAAGAGACCAATGATTGCTGCGTTTTTGAATGAGACCTAACCGCGACCTCTCAAGTTTGTCACTTCAACTGCATGAGATTCAGGCGAGCGCGGTTTCCTTTGGCGCAGTCTCTGGCTGGCTGTGGTCTTTCCAGTGGCGTGAATGCAGAGCGATGTAGCATTGCGCGCTTTTTTCATCGAACGTTGCAACATATCCTACAGTGTGCGAGATGAAAAATCACTTCACTTGGTGATGGCGATGGCGGCGCGTGAGTGGCCAGCAAGGCATGTCAGCCAGCCAAGCCGAGCTCCGCAGCCCGAATTTAACCTCACTTCGTCCCGGGCAAGCAACCTTTGTTCCCGACATATCGACACAAAATCAATAACATCAATGAGAGAGAATGCAAAGAACTGAATATTCGAAAGCCTCCAGAGCCTGGCCACATGGGCCAAGCGACTGATGGCCTAAGAGAAGGTTGGCCAAAGGCCGTCAGCGTAAAAAGAAATGTTTGGAGGGGGCGTACCTTTCGCCCAAGTGCTTGTCGTCAAGCGGCCTTGGGCGCCGAAATGCCCCTGTTGTTCTACAAACAAACCCTTCGGGTCTCAACTCAGGTGACAGCCAACGGCCATCCCCCAATAGGGGTCTTTGCTGGAGTTGTAGCTGCGTCTCTTGAGATTTCCCTCTCACTGCGTAAAGCTGAAAAGCCAAGGCCGAAGCCAATAGATACGAGCGGCCAGGTACTCTCTCCCAATGCAACCGAAGGCCCAACATTCCCAGGTCGGTGGCAACCCGTACTCCTGAGTATCCCGAAGGACCCCAGTTTCGTTTACACACCTTCCGTAAGGGGGGAAGCTTTCACATCATGGAGCGGTGAAGTTACTACCTGAATCTCAAACCACTGTGGTGGGCGGAGTGTGACGCAGCCCGGGAAATGCGAGCGTAAACGAACCGATGACGAATCATGGAGTAAACAGCAGAGACAGTCTCGCAAGCAAGACTACCGCGCGAGGGCGGATTTTGCAGCACACCGCGCGAGGACGGTGAACATGCGCAGGGCATCATGACCGACGCTGCGACCCGAGTCGAGCGCCATGGTAGGCCACCTGGTGGATCATGAAACCTCAGGGGTGACAGAGGGGAGCCAGCTGCTTGCTACCGTGTCTTCGGCGAAATCTTGATCGGCATTGGGGCCGCGCGCAGGCGTGCTGCGGTGTCGTCGCTCAGTCGAGTTTGAGCGTTGGTGGAGGGGAGAGAGAAAACAAGCGGAGGGCGCGAGGTTTTTATCTGTGTGGTGGGGGATGCCAAGAGCGTTTCATTCCCGTGGAAACGGAAGGCGCAGGCAGGTGTTAAAGAAGGAAGGAGCGACCTGCCTGCGAACATCCGGAGCATCTTCGGCGTTTGGTGGGAGAAGGACGACAACACGATCTCATCCAGCAAACAGATCGATTGGCGCAATAGACTGAGACATCGCGACACTCCATTCGACTCTCAGTCATTCAAGCAATATCCCGAGACAATCCATGCAGTTGCTGTATCAAAGCAACCGATTGCAAGCGCCAATGGCTCGACCCACGACTCAACTTGTCATCATCGCGGACCGGCAGTGAAGAGCAGCGAGCCGAACGGAAATCGTCCTCGTCCTGCGAAGGCATTGATCTGGTTGGCCCTTGGGCCAAGTAGAAGCCCATCGTCATGAAGTTCTTGCTGCAAGTTAGCCAATGGTTTCGGACGAGTGAGTAATTTGCATAGCCTCTTGCTCGCGATGTCAAGAGAGCTGTCACAGCCGCGAACAACGACGCTGCCGGATGTACGATCCTTCCGAGAAGCGCACACTACACTATCAGAACGTCGAGCAACGCGCTTGACTGAACCTTCCAGCGGCATGAGGGAAGGAAGCAGGAGAACCGCTCATATTTCTATCCGCTATGGTCTGGTTGCGTGAGGCAGCATCCCCGGCAAACCCCAGGAACCGGTTTCCGTAAGTCTCCCTCCGCATAGCTCAATCATCTTTGCGTTGCAATTTCAATCGATCCGGGTTCATGCGGTATGCCATTGACGCCCCACAAAGCTCAGGCGCTCAAGTCAGCAAGTTACCCGTTCGAGCCTGCTCATTTCGCGCCGTCTTTTTCGGATCGACCAACCAAGTGAGACATATTTGCGCAGCTCCAAGAGCTTGCCCACGGCGAACAGATGGATTGCTTTTCCCACAATCAGACAGGTATCGAGCTTGGAGTCAAGAGTCGGAAGATAATGGTCTGGGTCACAACTCCGTCACTTGACACTCCAACTCCCTCACCACAACCAGGCCCGCAGCACATCGCGGAGCTTTTCGTTGGCGAGCTGCGTGTCCGCATTCGACGCTCTTCAACAATATCGTGCAACATGACCGCTGCTTCTTCGGCAATGTTGTACCGAGACAGATTTAGCAACGCAATGCAGAGCCACGCTGCGGAAAGATCGATCGCTCAAGCTACCGTATCACGGCGGCTTCGAGTGCTCATTGCGCTTCACGGAGCTTTGCGCACTTGAAGTCCGCACCTTGATCGAGTAATCGTTCGAGTGTCCCTGTCGAGTGTGGGAGTTTCGCAGATTCGAGGAGTTATTGTAGACTTACATTGCCGTCGTTTACTTCCTGGAGGACCAAGCGGCCATTTGGCTATGTGCTATTATTTGTAAGAACTTGATCACATCTCTTGAGTGTAGAAACTTGTCCTTTGCCGAGTCCAATCGACCCGGCCTCAACTTCATGCACGCGGCGCAACAGCACAATGCTGGTAAATTTTAGATAATTAAATTTCTGAGATAACTAACATCTTGTCCGAACGTCGTGAGCGGTGTTCATACCAGGATTCAGCCGCACGAAGCGGTGTCAACTTTGAGTCCAAAAGTCTCCACCTGTCCTCTAATACAGAGTATCCAATCCCGCATTTAACTTACCGCACTCCTTGACCGCTTTCTACGAGATCTCAATAATCCCTCCAATACAATATGGCACCACGTATCGAAGAAATCTTGAAAGATACCAAAATCCAGCCCGAGCTCGTTCAACGCATCGCCTTCCGCAAGAAAGAACAGTCAGTGGAGATCGTAGCCCCGAAACCAGAATGGCCTGCAATCTTCGAAGGGATCAAGGCCCGAATCGTGGCTGCACTCGGTGACAAAGCTCTGGAAGTAAATCACACCGGATCTACTAGCATTCCCGGCTTGCCCGCCAAGAATGTCATAGACATAGATCTCGTTGTGCCAGACGCTGCGGATGAAGCTGCTTACGTGGACGAACTCGAGAAGGCCGGCTTCACATACATCTTACGCGAGCCGCATTGGCACGACCATCGCTTCTTCACCACTGAAGAGCCACCAGTGACGAATTTGCATGTCTGGAGTCCTGACTGTCCGGAAGTCTTGAGACACCGAATCTTTCGCGACTACCTGATACGGCATGCTGAAGACAAGGCGGCGTATCGTGAGGTCAAGGAATCTGCAGCTCAGCAGACCAGGGATGATGGCGGTTCTATGCTTGACTACAATGCGCGCAAAGAGCATATCATTCAACAGATATTGAGAAAGGCGTTCAGGGAATTGGGATACCTTGACTGAGGCGCGGAGTTTGTGAGATTGGTACCGGACGAAGTCATTGCATATCTGCGACACTATAGAAGAACATATCTTGCAAGTCTTGATGGGAATTTTAGCGATCAGCACCAAAGCAAACTCTTGGAGATCAGAGACTTTGGCCAACCTATCACGTTGAGCTGTTGCACGCACGTAACGCTAGGCCTGTCCATCTCCCTCTTTCTGACTGTATCTGGACAACATGTCACCTTCAGTTCTGTAGCCACTATGCACCCTTTCGGTTCCAGTGGCAATATCCCAGCCGGAAATAGATCGATTGAACATTGCAAGAGCGGCCTCGGGCTGATAGAAAGGAGCAGCATGGCCTGCATCAAAGAGTCTTGTGAAAGAGAAGTTGCCGGCCTCTCTTGTATCACCGTAGTGCTTGCCGTCCGACATGAGAGGCGCATACCCCGCTTGACGGAACTGCTCGCCTCCTGTGTAGTTGACTTGCAGCGATAGATCTTCTCCTCCTAGCCAGTTGCATACATAGTCCGCGTCGCCGAACATAAGTACAACACGCTGGCCGGCGTCGAGTAGCTCGATGAAATCTCGCAGTGCTCGGGTACGTGACCAGTCGCCGCTGAACTGGAAAGCTGCCAATACCTCGTTGTTGGATGGCAAAGTGTAGTTGAGATCGACTGCGATAGCATGCTGCACCTCCGCAGTGTTTAGCCATGTTGGGAACGCGGCAGGTGGCTGTGGATACAGACTGTGATTGCGAACATCATACGGATCCTGAGCGGGTGAGTATTGAACATAGACAAGTTCCACCGCCTGACGACACAGTGTTCCAGCAGTGCTGCAGGCGTAGTCGTCCGAGAGAGTGGGAATACCGGTGAGCTCAGCACCAACTTCATTGGCAGCGCACGCTTCCAGTAAGGCAAGGCATCCGACACTTTCCATGTGCAATGATCTTTCCATATGGTCTACCAGGGTTTCGTTAAGCTCGGCGCCGTGTGTGTTGTTGCGTGCAAATCTTGGGTAGGCAGGCATCTGAATGGTGTGATCTATCAAGCCATTGACGATCAAGAGGGTTCCTAGCTCCAATGGGACCTGATCCGCCGAACGGTTTGTTGCTTCCACCTCGTTCTGATGGCGGAAGTGATTGAAGAAAATGGGTCCCCAGTGCCCGCCATACGATTGCGTGGCAAGGTGAAATGTTTTGGATTTAAGATCAGGGTTGATCTCTGGAAGACTTTGAAAGAAAGTTTGAATTGCTTTCCATGCATCGATCGCAGCGACTGAGGATGAATCTAGCCTTCGTCAGCCAAGTCCGCTTCATGTGGTCGGTTCGTAACTTACTGATTGCGAAGTAGTCCGCATGTGGATATCTCCCCTGGATCGTTCCGTTTTGAGTGCCGCCAGAAGCAACAGCGAGGTCAAGCTCAAGTTCGGACTACATTGGTAAGCTGTCAGCTGGAGGTCAGAATAGAAAGTTGTAGTACCCTGTACCTTAGAGCCGTATGAAAACCCAACACCAACGGGTTGACTCAAGAATAGCATATTGGAGACTTCATTCCAAGCATATGGGTTGTGGTCCATCGATAGGTCCTTCTTGAGCCTACACGGGCCCAGCTCTGTCGGAAATTATCAATTTAAGATCATCATCATCATCACTACGCATGGTCTTACCATCGAAGAGTCCGTGCAAGGAATCGGATCCGGGACCACCATTGAGCCACATGGTAACGGGATCAGAGCTTGGGTCGTTTCTAGACTCGAAGAACCAGAAGAATAGGTGCTTGTCTTCGGCAATGTCGATGTAGCCGGTGTAAGATTTGACGCCATCATTCGTTTCGCAAAGGTTGTTTTCTTTGTAGCGCAGTGAAGTTCCGTTCCCTCCAGCGATCGTGATGAGATCCGTCACTTCAGCTGGCAGCTGAGATGTTACGAATGTTGCGAAACATAAGGAGAGCGCGAGAGTAAGAGTGGTCTTTTGCATGGTGAGCGACAATGTTCAGGTGCGATTGTTGACCAAATAGTTGATTCGAGCGCAGCAGCAGGTCTTTATAACATTCCAAGGCTGCGAGCTCTTGGGTGATGCTCCGCCTGAAGGACGTCCTGCGACCATGCCACATCGTCATTGCGGAAGAGCGGTGGCCGCAGCAGTTGTAAGGCAGCGCCATATTCCATCAGATTCCTGAGGATAGGGCTGAGCGTTGCACGTCCTAATGTGGTTAATCGGCTCGCTGGCTTGGCTGACAAAGTCCAAGCTTTAAGTACACAGCGACGACTGCCCCAAAGATACGTTTGCGGGTATGCATCGCATGATCGACGGTTCCTAGTAAGTTGGATCAATACGACGACTGAGCAGTAGGAGTGTAGCTGTTTGGGGCAACATGTCAATGATCTGCATCAGCGGAATCCTTCATCCTTGTGCTAACCAGATTCGGTCAGACACGCCGCTGTGAGGTCTCATGCAGGGCGCAGCGCGAGTAGCTCCTTGGCAGTTCTAGACATGCAGCGAGATGCAGTAATACCATTGCAGCAAATTCGCGATGTGGCTTGTATGCCCACAACTTGAAGCGGTGCAGTTGCGATAGCGTTGGCCAGTCGGTGTCGCTATCTTCCTGCGGCACTATTCAAGGCTTTCAGTGTGTTCAATTGTGGAGATTAATGTATTAGCTCTCGAGGATGTCATCTAATTTATTGCCTTATACCTTCTCAATCTTTCCGGTAGTGACCTCAACGTTCTTCTCATCCGTCAGAACATCCTTCGCAGAAACAAAGCCGACATTGGCCTGATCACCGTCGAAGATCCAAGCCACATTCTCGAGCGTAAGACCGCGGGTCTCGGGGTATCCGAACCAGACGCTGAAGACCATTGCGATGAGAACGGCGAGGAAGACGAAGTAGTACTTCCACTGGATGGCATCGAGGGCGATAGGGTTGACGAAAGTGTTGAAGAATGTGAATCCGAGCGAAGTCATTTGGACGAGAGCGAGGCCCTTGGCGCGGATCTGGTACGGCCAGATTTCGATGGGGTAGGAAACGACGAGGGGAGTCAAGGCGATGTCGTAGCCGAAGAAGTAGCTGCGGAGAGATGCGTTAGTAACTCCAGAATTGAAGCACATCAAGTAGACTTACATGAAGAGAAACGGAATGACAGCAAGGCCGGTAGTCGCATTGCCGGTGGAGGCAAAGCTACCAGAGAGCCCAGTGATGATTATGTAGGACACCAACATGACGACAGCCTGACGAACGTTAGTGATTGCAAGGAGAGCGATGGTGTTGTACGACTTACGGAGGTCATGAACAGCATGCGACGACCAAGACGATCCACCAGCAGAGCTGCAGTGACCGCCCAAATCAAGTTCCACACTTGCAGACAAGCCGATATCAGAGTCTGATCATCGACTGAGGTGATGCCGACGGAGTTAAGGATAATCGAAAGGTAGTAGCTCACGACTCCGTTTCCGGACCACTGCGCGAACGTTCCCAGACTGAGAGAGATGAAAAGACGGTGACGGTTGCCAGGCGTAGCCCACAGATCTGTCCAGGCGGAGTGTTGCTCAGCCTCCTTCTCGAGTTGGATGGTCTGCTGGATCTCGGCCATCTCGAATTCGATCAGAGGATTGTTGACATCTCCGCCAGCGTGAAGATCTGCAAGGTTCTTCCGTGCCTCGTCGACGCGGTCCTTGGAGACAAGCCAGCGGGGCGATTCGGGAATCATGATCAGACCAGGGATGCCGACGATTGGAAGAAGAACCTGAAGCAGAGAGGGTACTCTCCATGCCCAGCTACCCACGTAGTTGCGTGTGCCGAAGGTAGCCCAGGCTGCGATCACGGCTCCAAAGTACCAACCGCAGTTGTACATAGCAGAGCAAATACCGCGGTGAGTAGGGTAGGCGTTCTCGGCGATGAGAAGCGGCACGGAGAGCGTGAAGCCTTGCGAGAAGCCTTGGAACAGACGAGCAACAACGAACGCAACGTCGTCTTGGGCAGACGTCTGAACAGCGATACCGACAGCGCAGCAAAGGAGACTGATCCAGACTGGGAACTTGCGTCCGTAACGGTTGGATACCCAGGCAGCGACGGGATAGCCAATTGCGCAACCGAGGGAGTAGATGCCGTTGATGAAGCCAAGCCAAGCTCCGGATGGGCTGTCCATGAACTCTCGCCATTGAGGAAGGGCGAGCAGTCCGTTCATAAGGGAACCGTCGAAACCGTTTGAACCAGAGAAGAGCATCAGAGAGATGACGCAGATATTTGTCTTGATAAGATAGCTCTTTCTCCACCATGGTACACCATCTTTGGGCAGAACGGCGTCAAGCTCGTTGGTTGTCGCTCGAGGATTCTCGGCCACATCTGGGACTTCAGTCACACCCATGACGGGCAATGTTGTATTGTCGGGGTTGGGGGAGAAGATAAGAAATAGCAACACAACCAAGTACTTGGGAGTCGTTAAAGAAACGTCCCGAGTGATGCCAGTATTCCAATGGGTCGCCGAAGAACAGCGGCGCCGTCTCTCTTATAGATACATGTTGCGCATGGCACATGTCGGTAGTTCACCGACAACCAAAGAGTCGGACCATCGACAACCCGGATCGCGCCTCCTATGTCGGCCAGATGCGTAGCCAAGTCCTGGTTGCGATACCATCCCCGTCCAGATCTTGCGGAGTAGTGGGTTTGTGGTGAGGCTCAAATGCCTAGCGTCGTATATGGAGTCTTCAACGATCCATCACGAGTAATGCGGACATTCTTGGCATGTACGAGAAATCCCGCAAGATATCCGGGAGGCCGGTCAAAGCCGGGGACATGAGCGTGATGCTCATTGGAACGGCATCGGGAAACTCATTTCCATGTTGCTGAGTATATGATGTGTGCGGCGTAAAGAGACACAACAGATGGCAAGATCAAAAAGCAGAGATGAACTGCGGTCTCGTGGATAGGAGCAAAGATCCGAGAAAGATTGTGGACGGCTGGCAAGCCGGCCTTAGGGCCAAGCCGTGTAACAGTGGAGCACCCGACTGGAGCCCCATGTGGCCCCGGATAGACGAAGACACGAGCGGAGACAACAGCTTTCTGACAGGAAAGCCGGTCCGTTAAGCCGGTCTCTACGGAAAGGCGAGTGCTACTTGAGCAAGGCTGAGGGCAATCTGGGAACGGCATAGCCTCGGGCTCTTGACCGTCTCACGACAAAGACTTGTGTACTCGTCTCGAGCCTTGGGGCGGAGAAACAGGCATAGCTGGCCTGGCCTGTGATTCGCTGACGACGGAGATTTAGAGCCATTCTTTGCGGCAGCGGAGTAATAGCATGGGACATCAGAACACCACTTCCTCGTTCCTGGCTCCACTTCTCACGTGTTCAAGATCTCCGTTGCCTTTGGGGTCACGAGGAAGTGTTTACCCTACTCTGCCAAGCTTGAGTATTTAAATTGCCAGGCAAGGTGTTTCTCCTTGTGGTGGCTAAGTACTGACTGCTGTTTCGCTTCTCATTTCTTCTGCCGGCTATTTGAACGTCAATGGTTTTGAGATACTCGCCGGACGGGATGACTTACCCTAAAGCCGAAAGCGTTCTTGCAACGCTCACATTGGAGGAAAAGGTAGCATCGCTATCATCGCAACTTTAATGTCCACGACTGATGTCTTCTTTAGATCAGTCTTCTCGCTGGCACCAACTTCTGGGAAACCGTCTCCATTGCCGAGAAAGGCGTTCCTTCACTCAAGGTAGAGAAGAATCCGGTGTGAAGTAACCTGATGTTCCGTGCTGACTAGTGCAGACAACTGATGGACCCAATGGAGCCCGTGGTGCAACATTTCAGGGTGGTATCACCGCCGCCTGCTTCCCTGCTGCTTGTAGCGTCGCCTCTACATTCGACGTTGATCTTGCATACCGTATCGGTGTAGCTCTTGGAGAGGAAACACTTACCAAGGGTGCCAGATGTCTACTTGGCCCAACTATGTGCGCTCACCGCCACCCTCTCGGTGGTCGCAATTTTGAGAGCTTCTCTGAAGATCCTTACCTTGCTGGCAAGCTTGCTGCCCAAAACGTGCTGGGTGTACAGTCTACAGGTGTTTCGGCGACCGTCAAGCATTTCGCTGCCAACGAGCAGGAGACTCAACGTCTCAGCGTCGATGAGATTATCAGCGAGCGTGCACTTCGAGAGATCTATTTGAAGCCTTTCGAAATCGCTGTCAAAGAAGCCAAGCCTGGTGCGGTCATGACGGCATATAATAAAGTCAACGGCCACCACGCTGACTGTCAGCCTTTCCTTCTCCAGCAAGTTCTGCGAGGCGAATGGGGCTGGGATGGTCTGGTCATGAGCGACTGGGGCGGAACCAACTCTACCGCTGCTGCACTCAATGCTGGTCTAGATCTCGAGATGCCGGGCCCATCGCGCTGGAGGAAGGTTGACGACGTTCTCGGTGCCATCAAGAAAGGCGAGGTCTCCGAGAAGACCATAACTGAGAGAACACGTCGTGTTTTGCAATTCTTGGAGCGCCAGAAGTGCTTTGAGATGCCTGAGACTCCCGATGAGCAGGCAATCAACAAGCCCGAACACCAAGCCTTGATCCGTGAAGCTGGAGCCAAGGGTATCGTTTTGCTGAAGAACGATGGTGATGTCTTGCCCTTGACAAAGGAGAAGATTCGAGGCAAGAAGGTCGCTGTCTTTGGTTTGGCCAAAGAGTGTCTCTCAAATGGTGGTGGAAGTGCATCCGTCAGCGCCCACTACAAGGTCTCGCCCTGGGACGCGCTGAAGAGTGCTTGGAAGGATGACAATGTCGATCTGGTCTTCGCTGAAGGTAAGCCATCCAAAATTGAATGCTTTTGGGTCATTGCTAACAGCTCTCAGGTGCTCGCACAATGCGCCAATTTCCTCTCATCAAGGACGATGTTGTTGACAACGAGGGCAAGCCCGGTTTCACTTTGCGCAAGTACAACGTCGGTGAAACCAAGCCTTACCAGACCATCAACGGACACCCGGAATCAGAGTTCTCCATTCACGTGAATATGGATGTCGTCAACACAAAGATTGAAATGGAGGGCGAGTTGACTGCAACCAGCACCGCTGCTTACTACATGACCTTGACTGGTCTCGGTCCCTCAAAGGTCACCATCAATGACAAGATTGTATACGAGCAGAAGGAGACGACTGCCGATCCTATGGGCTTCCTTCTCGGTGGAGTGACAGCTCCACTTGTCGAGTTTGCGATGGAAGCTGGCCAGAAGTACAAGATCCTAGTTACGAGCACTCCGCCGACTGCCCGCGAAGGCGAAGATCTCGGTATCCTGGAGGGTAAAGTGGGCGTCCGCCTCGATTGCATCTCGAAAGCAGAGCACGACAAAGACCTCCTGAGCGAAGCCATTGATCTCGCCAAAGAAGCTGACTATGCACTCGTCTTCACGGGTCACACCACGGCTTGGGAAACCGAAGGACAAGATCAACTCAGCTTCAACCTGCCCAAAGACGGAAGCCAGGATCGTCTCGTTGCCGGTGTTGCAGCTGCAAACTCGCAAACCGTCGTCGTCAACTCGACAGGTGTGGCTATTGCGATGCCATGGCTAGACCAAGTCTCTGGTCTCCTGCAAACTTGGTTCCCCGGTCAAGAAGCAGGCAACTCGATCGTCGACGTTCTCACAGGCCGAATCAACGCTGAAGGTGCACTCACGTGCAGTTTCCCCAAGAAACTATCTTCTGCTCCTGCCCACGGAAACTTCCCTGGCGAGTACGAAGGCCGCCAGCTGACTGTCAAATATGAAGAAGGAGTCTTCATCGGCTACAGGCACTACGACACCCTGCCCGCTGACGAGCTCAACTTCCCCTTTGGCTTCGGTCTGTCTTATACTACCTTCGACTACTCGGGCTTCCAAGTGGCGGAGAAGTCAAGCAGCGAATGGACCGTCTCTGTCCATATCAAGAACACCGGTAGTGTCCGCGGTGCTGTTGCCGTGCAAATCTACGCTGGTAACAGCAAGCCTGTGCCCGAGAACCCGATCAAAGCCCTTGTTGCTTTCGGCAAGACGACGGTGGATGCTGGTGACTCTCGGACTGTAACTTTGGCTGTCAAGGCGAGAGACTTTGCTTTCTGGAGTGAGAAGGAACAAAAATGGGTTGTCGAGGCTGGCGAGTACGATTTCAGCGTTGGCCGGAATGCCGCTGACTTGGTCTCGACTAAGAGGGTTGCTGTCCAGGCGCAGTCGGAGGCTCCTTAGATGACAATATCTGGTAGTGACGATGGAAATGAGGGAAAGTCCAAAAAAAAGACAATAGATACCCAATTGTAACATCTCTCATATATCTCACAACCGCAACACACCATCCGCCGTTTTCTCGGCTTCTTCTTGGTCTTCCTGCGCACTCCCGCCTGCAGCAAAATAGTTCATCAGGCTACAAACCGCAACCTCAAACGAAGCACGGACAGTGTGGACGCCACTTTCTTCGTCTCCTTCGACCAAAAGTACAGTATCGTCTTGCACTGATCTCTCATCAACGATCGCAAAGATCCCTGGATCCAAAATAGCGGACTTGGTATTCTCACACAGGCGCTTGAGCAGCAGATGGCACTCATAGGCACTTTTGCCGATGAACGGCGAAGTAGGTGAGCTCGGGCGGAAGCCGCTTCCGACTAAAGATGGGTGACTATAGGTTTGGTTGATGCTGTCGACGAAGACCATGAGCTTGGTGTCTTCGGCAGATTCGCCTAGGAATTCATGGTTGGCTTGGAGGAATTTGGTCTTTGTCTGTGATGATAATCCAGATGTCAGTGGATATTCCGTGAAAACGAGGATAGACAATGATAAATTTACCTCGGCGCTGACAATTGTTGCACAGCAGATTGGGTACAACTCATCAACGTCAATGCCAGGCTCCATGCTGGCTGTGCGATATATCAGCACAGAAGTCGAGATGATAGACAGACACTGCCGCGCGGCATGGAGAAGGCTTCTCTACGTCGCTTGGCAGACACGAAAATGATAGAAGCCTAGGAAAACCCCAGGCAGCGAAACGATAGTGACAAAGTGCAGTAGATTTCGAGTATGATATGTCTTCAAGCTGCGCCGCGGGCCCCCCAAAAGGCAATGATTAACAACTTGGAGTGATATGATTGCACCTCCCGAATATAGACCCAAGGAAACAGCCGAAAGAGAGAGGAACGCCTATGTGACGCCGCGCTGTTCACGCACGTGCTTGCGAGGAATGAACCAAGGGAATAAGTGTGAAGGGAAGCCTATACCCGATCGCCCTAATCTGTACACAACACCTCGTACAACAATGTCTCCACCTGGGAATTATAGATTATACATAACCAGCTGTCTTCAGCTGGTGGGTGCCAGAGAGATTCTCTCTGCGTTTAGTCGACGCCGGCGTACAAGTCGACAAGGATGTTGATGGCGGCTACGACGATTTCGGCCGCGATGAGAACGATGACGATCCATTCGAGGTACTCGCCTGTAGAATCAAGGAATATTAGCACAGAGCGTACTTGGTGCCTGGATGTTTTCGGTGGTAGCCGAAATCGACAAATGAAACTTACCATGTGTATGTGTCAACTGGTCCTTCAGCACCTGCAACAAATCCGCAATGACGTCCAATCTCTCCGTCAGGAGACCAACTCGCTGGTCCATCTCCAGGTAACTTCTGACGGCTTGGTAAACAGGCTCGAGTTGTGGTTCAGCCCACATCAGTTCTGGGGCGTCGAGGACAGAACCTTGCAAATGGATGTTGATGCGCAGAATGAACAGCTCGCCGATTTGCATGTTGATTTCGCGGCGGGTAAGATTGATTCGACCTGTTCGGGCAATAGTGGCGGGAATTGACTGTGTAGTGGTGATTGTTGCATCGACGAGGTCTTCGTAGAGAGATGTCTGCGAAGAGATGAGTCAGTACATATATGGCTTTCAGGTACGATTTGCCAATGCTTACTTTTGTGCTCTGTGCTAGGGCATGACTGATGGCCAACTTGGTCATGTAATTCCTCTTCTCGCGGAGGGAGATGAAGTCGTTGTAGATGCGAGCCTGGTACTCGCGGGTATAGTAGAAGTTGAACTCCTCGGTTTGGACGTCATCTTTGCCCAGTTTCTCCTGCTCGAATTTGGCAATCTCCTTAAGGAAGCGCTGTTCTTCCTTCAACGTCATGCCCCAAATGACGACAACACCATATTCGAAGAGGAATACTTCGGGAATGTGGACAGTGGTGTCGAAGTCAGCCGTCGCGGGGCGCTCAACAAAGGCGTCAGATGGGGTTTCGTCTATGGCGGAGGCGTCCTCCGCGGTATTTGCGTGAGCGAAATGACCTGGCTCGGCTTCTGGTTGCAGGTCGATAAGATCTTCTCTCCTCCTCTCAGCATTGTCCTCAACTTCAATGGCGCTGTCTGAAAATCTTCTTTGAGGTTGCGAATGTACCTCTGCCTGCTCTGCCGCGCTGCCTCTTCTTCGGTTGCTTCCTTCGCCATCTTTCCGATATTGGTAAGGTGTGTATATGCACTCGTCAAACAGCTTTGGATGTGTGCTCTTCGTCTTGGTCCTTCCTTTGAGGAATCGCATGAGCTCGTCAAGTCTGTAGCTACTCGCCGTTGAATATGCCGTTACGCGTGGCAGCTTGTCCCGGTCATCTTTGCCAAGTCTGGCTGCATCACGCCTTGCAGTCGGGTCCTTGATCCGCGTAAATTGACTGTATACATCTTTTCCGCTCTCTTCATCGGGTCCATCGTCGCCTAACTCCGGATTGGGCAGCAACTTCAGCTTCTGTGTTCGCACGGATGTTCTCTGTGGGCCAATCTTGACTCCAGCGGCTGCGGCGGGTAATTGCAATGGCGCGCCAGAGCTGTTCCTTCGTCGTAGTTTGCTGTTAAGCGCCGAAAGCATTGGCTGTGAGCCGTCTCTGAGCTGATTCTGAGCATTGGGTATGCTGCCCGTCGACGTTGATGCTGACGAGGGAAAGCCAGGGCGATTTCTGCTGGGCGGGCTGGCCGTCGAGACCTGAGGGTTGAAGGTCACGCTGCGGGTGACTTTAGGAGCAGGTCGCGCATTGCCCTCTTCGGCGCGCGCGAGGAGAGGCGATGTTTCTGACATTGTGAACGAAAGACCGGAGTATGCTGTGGAGGAGGTTGGTTGGTCGAATGGATGAAGCGAGGCCGGGTACGTGAGTGGAGGGCACGATGTTCACTTCCAGTCCATGTCCTGACTGTGAAGAGGAGTACAATGTTCGGACAACTCCTAGTATGGCAATGTGATGCGGTGATCTCACCTCACGAGTGGTGGGCGTTGGCCTCCAGACTGTGCAAGATGCCTTGAAGACGGAAGCTTTGCTTTCCCCCAGACGCCAGCCATGACGTTTTGCACGTGTTGATCCTTGTCCTGCAATCTGCACGCCCGTTGCACTCTTCCATTGACTTCACCCATCGCGACTGGAGACTACAAGCTCCTAACAACTACCATACACGATTCTAGTTCGTGTGGTATCGGCAGCTCTCCTCCATGATATCCTGCATGAACAGCATCTGAACATGTTCTGCAAGCGTTGCACGGCCGGAACCGGATTTTCATACCACCCTTTAGTCCGCTTGGATGACAAACGCGACATGCCATGTAGGAGCAACTATGAAAGTCGAGGGGAATCTTCGCAACATTGACTGCATGTCTCGCCATGTCGGGCTGCGGGCGAACATATCTCCGAGTCTGCCAATGGCGGATTGCAGAAGGCATCATAGCTGGCATGCGGATTACCAATACGCCTTGTACCTCCCACTGCATGTGCACATACACCGTCCATGTGGTCGGCACGAGGGTAATATATAAGAGACTGGGCCATCACTCGACAGTTCCAGTATACCAAGCCTTAACTGACACACACCATTCACAACCTTTCCATTTCCGTCATGTCTTCCAAACTAATCGTAGTCATTGGCGCAACTGGCCTTCAAGGAGGCTCGGTCGCCCGTCTTTTCGCATCAAAGCCAGGCTGGCGCGTACGCGGCATCACTCGCAATCCCGACAAGCCTTCCAATGCTGACCTCCGCGACCTGGGGATTGAGCTCGTCGCCGCTGATCTCGATGACCCAGCCTCTCTCGAGAAAGCCTTCGAGGGCGCCAACGTGATCTTCGCCAACACAGACTTCTGGCAATTCATGAACGACCCGGCCACTTTCTCAACCGCAGAAAAAGCAGGCAAGACGCCGAACCAAGTCGCCTTCGACCGCGAGGTGCAGCAAGGCAAGAATGCCGTCGACGCTGCCGCGAAGCATGTCGACAGCCTCGATCGCTTCATCTGGTCTTCCCTGAGCGACACGAAGCAGTGGACCAAAGGGAAGCTCACTTGGAATCTCCACTTTGATTCCAAGGCCGTTGTCACCGAGTACCTCAAGACAACTCACCAATCCCTAGCAGCAAAGACCAGCTACCTCCAAGTTGGGATGTACCTCCAGAATTGGTCAATGAACCCCGCTCTGCGACCGCACAAGCAGTCCGACGGCTCCTTCATCATCTCCATCCCAAAGTCATTCCAAGACTACCTTGCTCCGCTCGTCGACCCGTCCCACGATACCGGTATCTTCGTGCAAGCTCTAGTCTCGGCGCCGGCTGAGGTTACAACGATTGCGTATTGCAAGCCGACCAAGTACCGCGACTTCTGGCGTAAATGGGCGGAGATTCAAGATGTCAAGTTGGAGTTTGAGGACAGAGACTTTGACTTTGGCGATATGCCCGAGTGGCTGCAGCGGGAGTTCAATGAGGCGTTCGAGTATTGTGTCAAGTATGGTTTCGCGGGAGGCGAGGAGGGAGTCAAGGACCCGGAGGAGCTTGGGATTGATGTCAAGCTGTTGACGGATGTTGAGGAGTGGATTCGCAGGGAGGATTTTAGCAGTATTCTGTAATGAGGGCGTGATGACGGGAAGTGGATGTGGCATTTTGAGATAAGCTGCAATGTTACGATCGCTCATGACCATCGTCTACCCATCAGGATGGGGCGGCATAATATGAGAGAGGATTTGCTCCATTCGCTGTGAAATCAGTCGTTCGTCTTCGCTCAAGCTGCTCGATGTGAGCTTGCGGATGGCACAAGTAAATGGATCTTTGACCTAGCTGAGATAGCAAGCTCACATACAATGCAGCACGCACCAGTATCATCCTCAATGCGACCTCGACCTGCCACATCCAACATTGCTCAAGTGAATGCTAACGACATCAGACATATCAAAGTGAAGGGTAAGGGTAGGTAACCCCAAGCCGGCAGGTCAAACGACTGGAACTACAGGGCAAGCCCTCCACATTTTGACGTCTCATCAAGCTGGCTGACCGGCGCCTTCCCCACGACCCCGATAGCGGAAACAATCACTCAAACAATAATATCAGCCACGACCACCACCCACTGTCATTAACACCTGTCTACCCGAGACACCCGGCTTGGACCCGCGCCACATTCACGACATCTCGGACAGCACCAACGCATCGCATCCTTCACGGCACACCTCAGCATCAGCCTGAGCCTTCACATTCCTTGCAAATCCTGAATCCGGGGCTGCTCGCCGTTGCAGAGCAGTCGGCCGCGCACTACGGCGTCCTCGTCCACGCCCAAGAAGCGAAAGCTTGCTCCGTTTGCATCCATATCACAGCACGACACCTCCCTGCCCGCCGAGTTCGACGACGCGACCTACGAGGCCCGCCAGCGCGAATCCTCGTCACCATTACCTCAGAGCGACGCGCCAAGTCCAACCGAAGGAGGGCGCGCCTCACCTACAGCAAGCAGACTCGGAGCGTTGCCGCCACACGTACAGGAAGAGGTGGCGAGTGCTGGCGCTGCGGGACAGAGCCCTAGCGGAGCGTTTGCTGAGATCACGATAGACAGCGGGAGCAGTACGGATATGTCTGGCAGTGAGAATGGCCAAGAGACTTCCGTGAGAACCGACAACGACATTAGCATTGAACGACCGGAGATTCAGAGAGCAGCGAGTCCTGCTAAGAGAAGTGCCGGCGAGATGGAAGGAACCGGCAAGAATGGAAACGCGCATGAACAGCCGGATTCGAACGAGGACGTAGCAATGGCTGGCACATCGAACGACTTGTATGATCAGGAAGACACTGTTGCGAACAGCGCTGCGACTTCTGCGCGAGGCACGATGACTACGAATACGTCAGCTACGAGCTTTCAATCGGACGACCCACCGCCTTACTCGGCAGAGAATACCAACGGTGAACAATGGAAAGTGGCAGGCGGTGCGCCTTTGCCCAGTGTGGACGATCAAGTGAAGGAGGTGACACAATTGATAATGAAGCCTTTGGAACACGGCGATCGGGGCAATGTTGTTTCATCACGCTGGCTTGCAAGAGTCATGTCACGAACAACAGAACATCTGCACAGCACCGATTTTCCCAAGGCGGCGCGCGAAGGGGACATTGGTCCGATCGACAACTCTGATATCGTGCCCGAGGATGCTTTCAAGGAGCCAATTCTGCACGACATCGATGGCCACCCACATATTTCCCTCAAGCCTGGGCTTTCAATGGAGGAGGACTTCCAGGTTCTGCCCGACGAGGCCTGGGGCTTGATTGTTGGATGGTACGGACTTGCAAAGGGTCAAAAACAGATTACAAGATACGCTCACAACACCGCTCCTGAGGATGCTGCCATGCCGAACATGGTATACGAGCTCTACCCGCCGGTGTTCCTGGTCAAGAAAGTGCCACAGCCTAACGAAGAAGGTACAAAAATCATCGACAAGGCTAGGTCTGCTGCAATGGAGCTCAGACTCAAAGCTGAGCGCCGGCAACGAGGCCAAATGACGCCGGACGATGCCTTGATGGTCGTCTCTTCGCGCCAAGAGAGAAGTCACAAGTTCCTCACACGAGTAAAGGAGTTCGCTGGCATTCCTCTCAGCCACAAGGTCCAGATTTGGCGGGTGCTCAAGCCTACCAACATTGCGGTGGACAAACCTGACAACACAAGTGCTGGAGTCGCGACCCCTCCGCTTTCGCGTGAAACATCGCCCTCAACCGCCCAGTCCTCACGACCTAAGCTCGTCGTCGAGGCTGGCGACTGGCAGAAGATGGAGATCGGCAAAGACATTGAGCAAATTGATATGACCGACCAGACTGCCAACAGCAACTACAACGGATCATCTACCATCGAAATCTTCTCTCTGTTTGAAAACCAAACTCTCATTCTCGAGGAACAAACCCGGGGTCCCGCCGGAGGAGAATTTGTGTCTGATCAGAAGAAGAGGCTCCTCGCTAAGAGCAAACCCAATGGCTCGAATCCAGGTTCGACGACCACCTCTCGCCGAACCAGCCCTGCGCCCGGCAGTACCGTGACTACCCGCAGTAAACGACGCGACGGTAAGACCAGAGGAGTCGTTGGCTTGTCAAATCTCGGCAACACATGTTACATGAACTCGGCACTCCAGTGCATCCGCAGTGTGGAGGAGCTGGCCATTTACTTCTTGCAAGACAAGTACAAGTCCGAGATCAACCCTAGTAATCCACTTGGATCTGGAGGCATAATGGCCAAAAAGTACGCCGAGGTGTTGCAGGGTCTTTACGGTGACAACGCCAGCTCTTCATTCTCGCCCACGAACTTCAAGAGAACCCTCAGTTCCCAGAACCCGGTCTTCTCTGGCTGGGGACAGCAAGATTCTCAAGAGTTCCTCAGCTACCTCGTGGATTCCATTCACGAAGATTTGAACAGAATCCAAAAGAAACCCTATCTCGAGAATCCTGATTCGGACGATGCGCGTGTCACTGATCCGGAGTACATCAAAGAGCTTGGCGACGTTTACAGGCAAAACCATGCAAAGCGCAACGAGTCTGTATGCATGGACCTTTTCAGCGGCTTCTACAAGAACACAATGGAATGTCCCACATGCGACAAGGTCAGCGTCACATTCGATCCTTTCGCGTCACTCACCCTCCAGCTCCCGATTGAGAGCACTGTCATTCACAACTTCACATTTGTGCCGTTGAACGGGTCCCCGGTGAACCACAACCTAGACCTGGAAAAAAACTTGACTGTCAAAGACATCAAGCGAATCATCGCTTCCAAGCACAACAATGTCGACCCGAACAAGCTCTGGATGGTCGAGGTCTATAGCCACAAGATGTACAAGCACTTCGACGACAAGACTACTGTTGCTGAAGCGGGCATCCAGGCCAATGACTTTATCTTCGTCTACGAGTTGGCCGAAGTCCCAAGCAACGTTCCTCCGACGATCAAATCCAGCAATTACCTCCCGACATACTCTTATGGAAAAAAGTCAGAGGACATTCCTGAGATGGACTCGGAGATGGCTGAGAGTTTTGCCGTGCCTATCTTCCACCGTAAAAAGAGCCGTTTTGGTGGTAACGGCTGGGATGTCATGATGCATCCGCAGTACATCACCGTCAAACGAGAGGAGTCCCAGGACTACAATGCCATTCTGAAAAAGGTGTTGCGCACTGTGGCTCAACTGACCAGCCGCCCCATCCTGATGGAGGGTGAGCAAGATAGCTCATCAGAGGCGGAAAAGACCGACACTGACGCTGATGCTGAGAACGCTCAAGACGACACAGCGAGGCTCAGTGACCATTCCGTTCCCTCGGAAGACGGTTATGTGTCTGTCTCTACCAACAAACACGCTGCAACCTCCGATGTCAAAGGTGAAGGTGCTCAAGTACCTGCTAATTTCGATGATTCCGAATATCACGTGCCTGAGGTCCTTAGGGATCAACTCTTCACGCTTAACTATGCCAGAGGGGCTGAGAACATGTTTTGCACCGGAACTTCGGGCTTCGACGAGAAGAACGTTCGCAAGATGGCATCTCGCGTCAAGGTCGCAATGGACTCCGATGTCGCCGATGAAACCAGTGGCACAAATGGTTCCTCCCCAGTCAGCGTTGAAGATGAAGACGAGGAGAGCGACGAGGATGAAGATACCTCCGTCCAGATTTCGACCGAAGACTCTCCGGTTGCTGCCGAGGACACCGCAAGCGAGACTGGCAACAGCGAGCTTCCTGACGATCCTCTCGAAACGAGCGCGGCACCTTCACGTATGCGTGGTAACAAGAAGGAGAACAAGTTTAAGAGTAGTAAACCTCGCAAGAACAAAGACAAGCGTCTCAGCAAGAAGGAGAAGCGGGAGTTGAAGAAAGCAGCGGCTCGCGCAGCTGCAGCTTCACACAAATCCAGCGATTCCAGCGTCAGTCAAGACGACGGAGACGAGGTCCACTACCTCAAGCTTGGTGAATGCATTGTCTTGGACTGGTACCCCGAGGCCCTTGACAGCATTTTCTGTGGCAGTGTTGGTGACAACGATGATGTCCGCGGCCATTGGTTGTCTGCAGATGACGGCAAGGGTCTGCCATTCGTGCACGACCCAGAGACTGAAGCCAAGCGCAATCGCCGCGAGATGCGGAAAAAGCACGGTATCACGTTAGAAGACTGCTTTGTAGAGACCGGCAAGCGCGAGAAGCTTTCCGAGGACAACGCATGGTACTGCAACCGCTGCAAAGAACTTCGACAGGCTACCAAGACACTTGAAATCTGGACGTGTCCCGATATTGTTGTCGTACATCTCAAGCGTTTCGGCGGCACAAGGAGCTTCAGAGACAAGATCGATGTCTTGGTCGACTACCCCGTTGAGGGTCTTGACTTGACCGAGAAGATTGGTCAGAAGGAGGATGGTAAGAGTTACATCTATGACCTCTTCGCGGTGGACAATCACTTCGGTGGTCTCGGTGGTGGCCATTACACTGCTTATGCAAAGAACTTCTTTGACAAGCAGTGGTACGACTACAATGGTAAGCCCTTCGCTAACATCCCGCTGCTGGAGTTAAAAAAAAAAACAGAGCTAACGACTCTCAGATTCTTCGACGAGCAAGCTTGGCGAGTCACCTAGGAAGTCCGCCGCAGCATACCTCCTTTTCTATCGCCGTCGCTCCGACAAGCCGCTCGGCCCACAATACCTTCAAGATCTCGTCACCGATTTCCACAACCCGCCGCAGCAAAACAACAGCGCGGATGAAGCCTACGAGTCCGATTCGGGGGAAGGCCGTCTCGGCGATCCTTCCTCAACCCTGCGTGGATCGTCGAGCAATTCAACCGGAGCAGGAGCAGGAGCGACAACAGGCCTGCAACTTCAGGGTCAGAACACGCTCCGAGCGGCAGGTGGAAATGGTTCAGCCGGCCAACAAGCAGGGCAGAGTCTGAAGCAGAAGACTCAGGGGACGAGCGATGATGAGGGCATTGCCATGGACGACGATGAGAGCAACAACAACAGACTGTATGGCAACATGGCGACCGCGAGCTGGGGCTTCGACGCTCTCGATAATGTGCAGAACCGCAACGCTGATTCCGACGCAGACATGCTGCTTGATAGCGTACACGACGACGTCGACTCCACCGCCGCAGAGCAAGATTCGGACAGAGACGACGACGAATTCGGCGATTGGAATTCCACACCCCAGGCACCGTGGATGGAAGCTTTCCAGGATGACCATGACATGTACAACGGCTCGCGTATGTCCGATACGTTCCACGTTGAAGACACCGCCATGACGAACGACGACGATGACGACCCGCCGGCCGTGGATATCAATTTGCCCGACAGCGACGCGCACTCGAAGATGGATTAGGTGTCCGCGATTGGAGTCGTCTATGGGCTTTTGACTGATGATGCGGACGAGTATACGATCAACATGGGGTTGGGATGAAAGAGCATGAAGGAAGGGAGGAACAGGGTGGTGTCATCATATCATTGCATGGGGCTTGGAGGATTGGGCGGTTTGTCAGCAGTAGTTCCTCGGGTGAGGACAGCGGAGAGGAGTGTATGGCATAGAACAGAGCATCGTTATCTCACCATTCGCCTGAGGGTTTTATGGTACGAGGAGAGACAAAGGGAAAGCAAGGCGACATATACATAAACACGCGCAATGGCGACGACTCTTTGATTGTTTGCATCTTATTCAGTCCTTGCTACCTGCATGCAATAGATGCAACGTGTACGTTCAAGCGCCCCTCCAACGCAGACTCCGTGAACTGGAGTCTGCCGCAAGGAACAAGACGGAATATCCTCGCGACATGATCACAGGGGCCTGCATCGATCCAAATCGATTGCCCATCCCATCCTCCTCCTCACTACGATTTCCCCACCACCAAAAATAGAACAAAATATTCCTTTGCCTTGGAATCGTGAATCCTTCGGGACTGTAAGTAAACCACTGTTACTGCAATCCTTCGGCCGCCAGAGCCGCATGTCCTACACAGCCGCCTAAAGTGCAGCTGCTCATGTCGTCACTCTTATACCTAATAGCCGAGACGCGAGGAGATACATGGCGCTTTATGGTATTCCTGTAGGCCCAGGAATCCGGCCTTGCGATGGTGCTACTTGGCATATGCATCTAGAGAATCGCCTGCAGATGTCAACTTGGATAGTGGAGATGTGGGAGTTGGTATATTTTCGTATGCGTCTGTGTTACGGGTGATATCCCCCTTGCTACAATTTATTAGACGCCCGAGGTCTGGTGTTATCGGCCGAAGCTACCGGCGACGAGCATCACTATGGCGTGCGCGCAGCTTCTGTTGGCACATGACAAAATAACACGCGATCTTGACGTCTCATTGCACAATCCAACGACCTCTGTTAGTTCGGCTGGACTACTGACGATGAACTTACGCCCGTAGTTCACGGGTCTTAGGAAAACACTTGGTGCTTTTGCGGCGTCTTCCGGAAGTTTAACAACGAGGTCGGCTGGATCAGTCGCTACTCACATCAGTAGTAATCATCCGCCTAAGCAGGAAAATACGACGACGTGTCGCGGCTGTGGCCGGCAAGCATACGCAAGCTTCTGGGAGAGTTTGCGGCTGATGGTGCAGAGCAACGGCAGCTTGTGTTGGGGCAACACTGAAGTAGAATTCAAGCCTCATCATTGATCTCCGTGAGATGATTTCGCATAAGCAAGTTGCAAATACCAGCCTCGCATCAACTCGCAGCGAATCCGAATTGCAAGCACGCAAACAAAAGCGAGCGTGGAAGTCGGAAAAGGCGACAGGTTCGCGAGTGTGCAGGAGCGCTTTTTCCGCGGCTCGTTGCAAAACAAGCTTTCGACCAAGGAGCGCCACATTGCATATCTTGGCTCGCTTCGGTAATTCGTCGTGTGCCAGGAGGTGATGATCGCGTGCGTCGTTTCACGGCAGGCAGCAGAATAGATTGCAGGCAGGCGGATAGATTGCATTGAGTGCCGCGCGGTAGATTGCAACGACGCCGGTGGCTGCGTCGATCCGATGACATTGGGATATTTCAGCCTTACGATCTTCTATCATGCCAGACAGTGCTTCCTTGCGCAGATGGCAATCTCGTGCAAGGCTGATCAGAAGTGAGAGAGGAAGGGTCTCTTGGAGGTTTAGTGCAGCAGTCCGGCGGCGAACAGTGGCAGCAGAAGGAGGGCTAGCGCGTGCTGGTGCCAACAGAGATGAACTTCTGAAGCGTTCCCCGAGATGAGCGTCGAGACAAGAGTCAAGAGCGTGAGGCGCAGGACATGCCTGCCGTGCCAATCGCAGTCTCGGCAGCGCAATGAGCCACGGCGACAGACCCATCACGCCGGCCGTGAGTGGACGTGTCTGCGCACTGCCACAGGCCAACGGCGCTCCCCCGAGCCTCAAGCCGGGCAGATGCCCACAGTTTACCTTTGCGAGGCCCGCTAGATAGGAGATCTGCTGTGGGAGGCTGCTGTTGTTGTGTGTGTGCCTCTCCAGTCGACTCCTCCAGAGCCAGGCTCCAACCTTACTTCCCTGCTGGCAAGCTTTCTTCACACCCGACCACTGTCCTTTGCTCTCCTCTTCTTCCCTATAGTCGCTCATTGCACCACGCCTTGTCGCCTTACGCTCGCTTTCCAGCACATACTATACCCTTCCACCTACTACCAACACTACACTTAATGTCTGCTGCTTGAACGCGCGCTCCGACCCTGGCCCTGTAAACCCCTCTGGCAGGCCTCACGACACCACAACACCCTCAACCCAGCTCCTGAGCACTGCCTTCTTCGCACCACCTCCACAATGAGCTCCTCCACCACACCCTCATTGGGCAAGCCCCAGTCGGCGAACCGCGAATGGTTCGAGCCATTGGTATGCATTTACCCTGTCTGCCAGAAGCCCAGAGAACGCATGTCTAACCATTCTCGCAGATCGTGGTCACCATCATGGTCAGCTCCCTCATAATCAACCGCCACAGAGACTTCAGCATCTTCCAGAAGAAGCGCCGCGCAACATACGAAAGATCCCAATCTGCCGACAGCCTCCTATCACACTCGGACCGGGACAGCGATGACGGAAGCGGATTCGAGCCCCAAAGCACCGAGAAGTCGTGGATGGGCCAGAGACAGACCATCTGGGGCATTCCTCTGGACACCTCAAGATTCGCCGGCCACTTGCACAGCAGGATCCTGCAGAAGTTCCCTTTCCTGATCGAGATGTTCTACTGGGCCCTCAACTACGTCGTTTACACCATGACCAAGAAGATCGCGGCCCACATGTATGCGCTGCAGGGATCTCACGAGGTCACTGAGCTTGCGCAGAAGCATGCGCTCGACATCCTCTGGTTCGAGCACGACTCCATCTTCCGCGTCTTCTTCCCGTTCACCGAGGTCGGAGTCCAGAAGTACTTCCTTGAGAACCACCAGTCGATTCTTACAGCCTTCAACCAGCTGTACTCGCTGGTCCACATTCCTGGAACTGTTGCGTAAGTAGATTTTCCCTGCCAGGCAGCCACATCTCACCCCCATACTAACAATATTTCTCGCAGCTTCCTCTCCTGGTACTACTTTGTCGCGCCGAACCACAACGCCTTCGCACTCGTCCGCCGAACCATGACCCTTGGCAACTTCGCCGCCTTCTTCGTATTCGCCTTCTACCCCTGCATGCCGCCCCGTCTCCTCCCCGAATCCTACGGCTTCCAAGACACCGTCCGCCAGGGAAATGCAGAGAGCGTGTGGACAAAATCCAGCAACGTCAACCAGCTCGCCGCCATGCCGTCCCTGCACTTCACCTACGCCTTCACCGTCGGCTGCACTTTCCTCTACCACTCTGGAATCCTCTCCGCTCTCCTGGGCAAAGCCCGCCGCCAGTCGCGCCTTTCCGCCATCTCCGGAGCTTTCTACGCTGTCGCAGCTGTCGCCTACCCGCTTCTCGTTCTCCTCATCATTGTGGCGACAGCCAACCACTTCTGGCTCGACGCCTGTGTGGCCACCATTTCCGTGACGCTTTCCTTCTTCTGCAACCGCGTCTGGCTCCTCCTGCAGCCTCTCGAGCTAGCTCTTCAGCTCGTCTTGCGCGTCGAGAAGCCAATTCCCACCACTGGTCTTCACAGGCGCATGGACGCGCGCGCAGAGAGCAGAGGCAGAGCGCCCTCTCTCGTGTAAAAGCGCTTTCTCGGGTGTCTTCTTTTCTCTTGGGATCTGGCGAGGTGTTTAATGGATAAAATAGAGGCGAGCGATCAACAAACGATACCCCTCAGGCTTCAGGGCTGCCCTTTTTGTCGAGGATACTTTATATAATGCGTACAATCACGACGGCAGTCATTTACTTGTTCAGTATTGTTTGTTCCTACCTTTTCTGTACGGTCTTTGGAAGAGGTGAGGTTGAGATTTACTCTCGGGTTACACAGCTCGCGTCATCTTACGTGCTTGCCGGTAGCGAGCCTATGGATTCGTTTAGCGAGGTGCATGCATGCATGGTGGCGCGCTGATGGATTGGTTCAGCGTTTAGCGAAGGCGAGGCTGAGTGGAATGATCGAGGCGCTCGCGTCACTCACTCACGGACATTTGCTTCTTGCAAGCTCACAGGGTGCTGACTGGAGCGTATTGCCGCAATGAGACTTCGCGAGACACATCAAGCACAGATTCCAACGCGTCTCGCAATGCAAGGAAACCTACGGCGATATTCTCTGAATGTGCTCGCTGGCTTGCTTGAGCACTCAACTGTCATGCATTTTTTTTTATTTTTTTTTACGGACTTGGGGACTAACTTCTGTCAGATACTCCACCTACTTCGAGTTGAAGCTTGCCGCTGTGCATAAGGTAGGTACCGATTTCCCATCTAGTGGACATCAGAATGGATGCACTTACGGGAAGCAGCGAGCTGGCAAACACGTTGAACTGCATGAATATTAACTAACTATATTACATGTACAATACAAGGCGGGCGAAGATAATAGCCGCGCGCGCCTCTCTCCCACCCCATCATAATCGTCAAGACAAAAAAGAAAAGATTCAAGACCAGAACCAAAGGGCAGGAAACCACCTATCTGAAACCCAGCTTCCAAGCCTTCTCCTTACTCCTCACCAAACTCTCGTCAATCACACCGCCCGCGGCTTCCACAGGCGTCGTCACGTCCTTGAGCACGTTGGGTCGATACTTCGACAGCGCTGTGGCCGTCACGTCAAGCAAGCTCTCCAACGCTCCGCTCACGGTCGTTGCGGGCCCACCCTTTGCTGCTGCCGTCCAGTTGCTGGACATGCCTTTGGGGTACATGAGCATGGCCTTGTAGCCGCGGGGTTTGCTCATCTGGGACCCTTGGCTCTCGCTCCAGGTGTCGGTGTAGGCGGCTTGGGGGTTTGGAGGATGAGAGGGAGCGGCGAGGATGACGATTTCGAAGTGTGGGTTTATGTCGCCTGAGCTGGTGACGTTGGGGAAGAGGAGGGTGCCGTTTGCTGAAGTCTATGTTAGGAAGTGGTGGTATGGCAGGTGTCGTGTGGGTGGCGAAAGTTTACCTTTGATTTGTGTGCGAAGCATCATCATGTCGGTGTTGTTGCTTGCTTCTACTTCGTAGGCTGGCGCGAGGTCGGACATTGTTGTTGTTGTTGCTACTGCAGTTGCTGAGGACGAAGATGAAGCTGGTCGTTGCTTGGTGTTGTCGTTGGAGCGGGATTCCTCAAGCCGAAGGTAGCGATCAGGTGTGTAGAACAGTGTACTTTTGGCTTTCTCAATGGCGAAGGTTGATGTCATATAGAAGCAGGATAATAGCCGGGGTGTAAAGAGCGTGAGAAAGGTAGGTAGCAGAATATGAATGCTTACAAGAAACCCGCACCACGTGGGTGCCACGATGGTTTAAGGACTCTGACTCCGGCAGAAGCTCGCGCGCATTCTAGCTCTCCTGAAGAAAGAACGTTTGTTGCAGAGTTGGCTAAGGACGTATACGCCTAGTTGTCGTTTCTCGTTACGCTAAGAAGGTGGTCGACCAGTGCCTGAGCGGACATGTCACTTGGTACCGGCTACCAATGGTCGGGCTACATCATGGTTTTCCCAGTCAGGGAAACGCACTGCATGATCGTCTCGTTGATGCGCTCGTCCGAACCGCAGATTGAGCCTCGAAGCGTCGCATCCACGATGGCATTCTTGCTTTCTCCAGTCCAGCATGACCAAAAGAAGGTTGTACCATTTTCGTATCCTTTAAATTAGGCGTCGATCTTGCGACGAGTCAGGCTGCGCTTGGGCCGAGGCGCGAGCACGACGCAAGGATTTTCCTGTATAACGGCCAGTGGTGAAACAGCGTAGAGGATTTCCACTCCCTAGTTTGCACGTGGCCAATTTGCCGGGAGTCGGTGTGCTGGCACAACGGTGGAGAAAGCGTGGTGTGTTGCTATTTGCGTTTGGCATGGTTGGCAAATGGAAGAGACGCCGCTTCGTCGATGGGAATGCGACCGATGGGAAGTGAAGAGTGACATCTTCCGACCCTAACCCGGAGCCATACGTCGACACGAATGGTCCCCTTGGTCGCACGGAGTGGAGTACCTCCCGGCTCTTCTTCTACCTCTCCTGCTTGCAAGGCTGACGTCTGCCGTGAGACCGAGGATACATGCAGTCAAGAATACGGCGCAAAGAAGGTGAAGCGAAGGCACTCTCACCTCCGCTCGCAATCGGGGAAGCAAAGCTACGTCCATGAGTTCCAGCCGCGGCGCACAGCAGGCTCGCGTGACATTTAGCCTACTGGACGACGCCCTGCAATGCATATGTGGGCTGACACACCTGAGTATCAACGCCTTACAATCCGCCGACACATCATCCTGGATCCCAACCCGGCTGAAGCATTGTCGCTGTCATGTCACACCACCGCCATTCGACAGTTCATCTGTCTGTCTTCACAGACAGGAGAGCACCGCTAAAAGATATCGTGACAGAAGAGAGATCCCCTACTCTGCAGCGCCACCAACACCTGCCCACCAAGAATAGCACAAGATCTTGACCTCACCCCATCCTCAGCTTCCAGATCCTCCCCACGATCCTCCCCACTCCTTCTCCTCCTTCCACAGCTTCGGCGGGGCAAAGCAAAGGTACAGGCCGCCTTTGTGCGGGTGTTCTAAGCATGCGGCGCAGAAACAGCACACCGTCAGCCCTGCATGGCATCTCATTCGCCCATCCGCAAGCCTGGAATCCCAAGCTAAGCTTCGGCACAATCTACACAATCCTCAAGTACCTCGCTTCGCTTCGCGGTCCGGACGGGCATGACCGACTGGACGGCCTTTGCGAGCTGACTGCGCTTCCTCTCAAGGTGTAGGTTAGGTACGCTGCGGTACAGTAATATATCGAATGTGGCCTGGGGCGGCCTTGGGGCTTGCTTATCTGAGGCCTTGTACTCGCTTGCGTCGAGGCTGCGGTTTTTCTTGGTTTGCTGGTGATACTGCGTCTTTGGTTGTGTTTTACGACGTGAACTGTTTCAAAGCTGTGGGCTTTGCTTTGCTCTTACGACAACCCACTGGCGAGCGAGCGTTGATCGCAGGCATCATGGACTCGCCACCGCGGTTCTCAGATGGCACGCCGAGGTTTACAGAAGACTTGTAAGCATACTCGCTCTTACCGCAGGGCAATGAAACATCGAAACCGCACGGTCAATGAAACACGTGCCAGAAGAGGGTGGGCTCTGAAATGCGCATGCAGATACTGACCCTCGAATCAGCAGCTCTTCACCACCATACTCCCAACCGCCTCACTATGGCGTTGACACACAAGCTTACAGTCCTCATGGCGAGGTACCGCCTATGCAACACCGACTGTCCAACAAGGAGCGTCCAATGTCGCCCGAGTTGTCTTCGCCTCTACCTGAGTCGGTGATGGCAGCAGAGGGCGACAAGGAAGTCGCATATCCACATCTTCAACCCGTACCGTACCAGCGACCTCCGGATGACGCTGCTAACAAGGACGGGAGACGAGTTCTCGGTATGAAGTCAAAGTGGTTCTACGGGCTGCTGATCCTTCTGATTGCGCTGGCGATTGGCTTGGGAGTCGGATTGGGAGTTGGGTTGGGAACTAAGAATGATGAGTATGATGTTCCTGGACCTCGATGACTCTATGGTGGAACATAACTGATCATGTGTAGCTCGCCATCTCCGTCGCTCGCATCGGCCACGACTTCAAGTTCAACATCTGCAACAGCCAGCGCAACACCTACCGTAAACGCCGATCCATACGCTATTGGCGGAGCTATCAGTCCAGAGTACTACACTGACAACGGCGCTTTCAACGGCTCTGGAATAGCACTCGCTTCACAATCTTTCGCTTCCAACTTGCGGGATGCACCACTCGGTTCGCTTGTGATGTACTTCCAGCACCATTCAGGCGACATCCGCTTCCAGCGATTGACGGCTCAGGGAGAGTGGGTCGGTGGCTCGCAGTCGGAAATTGTCGCCTCGGATGCAAAGAACAGCACGCCACTGTCTGCTGTTGCATATGTGCAAAATGGAACAAGCCAATGGCACATCTTCTGTAGGCTTAGATGATGACAGAACTGGCAATTTTCTCGAGCTGACACAACCTCAGATATCGGTGCTGACAACCAGCTGAAGCAACGGTCCAACAGTAACACTACCGGTCTTTGGAGCAACGGTCCGTTGAACGACATGAACATCACCGTTCTAGACGCAGATCAAGTCGGCATGCAAGCATGCTGGTACGGGAATGCGTACGGTGATGCTGACTACGTCCACACGGACCGCCCATCTACAGGATCAACTGCAGCATCGGTTGAATATGGTGGGTTCATCAGCAAGCTTACATTCATGACTTAGCTGACTTCCACCAGGTATGCACCTATGGTACGCTTCCGATGAAACAACGTTCAAGCAGCTTGGCTGGCGGTATGGCGACGATGAATGGGATCACCAGCAGGACTGGGAGAACCTTAACGGCCATGCTGGTGTCGGATGTTATAGCTGGGGCGAAGGAACTGTGACGTATGTGATGTTCGTCGACCTGAACAACACTGTCAATTTCTATTGGAAGGACACAGACACCAATGCGACGTCCACCGACTCGCATCCGATCAACGAGTGGACAAACTGTAAGTATCTAGCTGGTCAAGAGAATGAGCCTGGAGTTTGTTGCACACACTGACCGAACACATTGCAGCTTCGATCTCCATTCCCGATGTCAATCCCTCAACAAGTCTGGGGTACACGAACTACTTCTACGCCCAGATGGCCAATGGCAATATGATCAACGGCTATAACATCTCCTGGGCCGCTGAGAACACATCATTCGTGGACGAAGATATGTTCACCGTCAATGGCGATGCTGGTCTTCCTGGAACACATCTCAGTGTGACAGCACTGCCAAATCAGAGTGGCGGTGACGATATTAATGTGTTCTACCAGACTGTTGGCAATGATGTGACCGAGTACACCAGAGATCTGGAAGGAGGCCAGTGGTCGGAAGTCAACATTGCTATTCCTGATATGTGAGCTTGTTTGAGCGTTTGGACTCGGGTATCGGCCAGGCGTGCTTGGAAAAGATGGCGTTAATGTATACTGATTTATGATTGATATGATGATTTACAGACTGTACGTATATTGGAGGAAATGACACAGCACGTGTACTGTAGACCAATCCTTCCAATTTGAATCATAGCCACATCGGCATCCTCGGCCACGCATGTGACAGCCCGCTGTTTGGGCTGAAGCTCGCTCTCTGTCCCTCGCATCCTCATCACCACTTTGCGCCAGCACACATACATATGCTTTAATCCTAGACACATATTATCCAACCGCAATCATGGGTTCCTCGGTCACGCTGGACGCTGTCGGCCAGAAAATCCCTCTCGGCGACATGCAATTCCACCGCCAAACCATCGCAGACCTGCTCGGCCGCCAGCAGCTCTCCTTCCCAGGCGCGCAACCCGTCTCTTTCGCGCGCAACCACTTCGGCGAACTGCAGCGCACCGACTACTATCTCTGCGAAAAGACCGACGGAATCAGATGTCTGCTCTACCTGACCCTCTTCCAGACCGAAGAGGGCCCTCTGGAAGCGCAGTTCCTCATCGACCGCAAGAACGACTACTACTACATCCCGCGCGACACTCTCCACCTCCCGACGCAGGGCGACCTAGGCGGCTTCCACACAGGTACGCTGCTGGACGGCGAACTGGTGCGTCAAGAGACTGCCGATGGAAATAGCAAGTTGGTATACCTCATCTTCGACGGCTTGTGCCTCGACGGCAACACCATCACAAACCGCCAGCTCGATATCCGGCTCGGCAAGATTAGGGCTTTTGTCTACGAGCCTTGGGTCGAGTTCTCAAAGCGGTATCCGGAGGATGTACAATACCAGCCATTCCAGTTGCAGCTCAAGAAGATGGAAGTGCCGTACGCGGCGGAGATGATGTTCCGCGAGATTTTGCCCAAGCTGCCGCATGGCAATGATGGGTTGATTTTCACGTGCAAGTCTACGCCGTATGTTGCGGGCACCGATCCGCATATTTTGAAATGGAAGCCGCCGCATGAGAACACGATTGATTTCAAGCTGCAGCTTGGAGAATTCCCGAAGGACGAGGATGAGGATGGAGTCTACGAGGATTGGGACGCAAAGCCGGAGATCGAGTTACTGGTGAACTTCGGTGACAACCAAGGCGGCTACCGCAGATGGGCAAACCTCGCTCTCACAGACGAAGAATGGGAAGCAATCAAAGACATGGGCCAGCAAATCGACGGCCGCATCATCGAATGCTTCCGCGACCCAGTCACAGAGCAATGGCGTCCCAAGATCGAAAAGGACGGCACGCCGCGGTATCGCGACGACAAAAAGGACGCGAATCATATCTCGACCGTTAACAGCGTTATCGAGAGTATCAATGATGCCGTGACCGAGGAGAACCTCATCGCGAACTCGCACAAGATCAGGGATGCGTGGAAGAAGAGGGAGGCTGAGGCGAAGCAGCGGAGGGACTATGAGAAGAGGAAGATGTATGAGGCGGAGCAGGCGAAGAAGAAACAGGCGGAGGCTGCTAGGCAGAGGCAGCAGGCTATGGAGCAGGATGATGATGATGCGCCGAAGTATGATGATTGAGGTCCTGATGCTGGAGATGCGTGGGTTTTTATCGATTTAGCGAGGCGTTTAAAGGTGATACCCTTGAGGTTTCTGGGATATCATACATCATCCATGTGATATGGAAGCTCTACTTTTTACAATATTATACAAGCATATCTCTGAAAAGTGTCCTCATCGTTATGCTCTGTCCGTCTCTTTATGCTTTAGGAGCCGCATTCTGCGCCTTGAGGCCTGCAAGATCTTCCTGGGTAAAACTCTTGCCCATGGTCGCACTCTTCATCTCATCGACAACCTTCTTCTCCTCCGCAGGACTAGGGAACTTGATGTTGCCCATCGAAATGCGGTCATCAGGTAGTCTGTCGAGCCTCATAATCTCTCTGCGAAGATAGCTCACCACAGCCGCCAAATCACCCAGATCCACATCCTCGCGCGCCTGGAAAACGTTTCTCCAAACAGCCGCCGCAAGCACTGCGTCTCCCTTGATCAGGCCCTCGTCATATGAGACCAGCACACCGCGCCACTGCACCCACAAGTCCTTCAAGTACTTGTTCCTAATTCCCCGTGCAGCCATACCATGCCACATCGCCATGCGATCCTCAGCAGCATAAAAGAAATGATCCAGCAAGTTCTGCTCCCAAATCCGCACATGCTCGGCCGGAAACTGGCGCATGCGCGCCGTCAAAGCGTACATGTGCAAATACATAACCTGCGCCCACATGTTAAACGTGACGGGCAATTCGAGGCCGCCGGCGCTCTTGGGCGCAAACCACCACCCTTCACCGACGCCAATGTCTTCTCCTGCTTCGTTTTTGGGAGCGGGTTGCGGAGGCTTCTCGTTCATGGCGGGGATGGTGTAGGAGCATGTTGCTGCGCAGGCTTTGAAGAGGTCTTCGGTTGCGCCGTAGGCTACGTAGGGTTCGGTGGTGGCTTTTGCGATGGGGTTGGAGCTCGAGCGGAGGGAGGCGATGAAGGAGGCTTGCGTGGGAGTGGAGCTGGAGGATTGCTGTTGGTTTCTGGAGGGTTGTTCTTGGGCGAGGGAGCGGGAGGTAGAGAGTGCGCGGGTAGCCAATGTTCCTGAAGGGAGGCCGCGAGAGGATTTTTGGGGCTGGAGGAGCTGGCGGCGGGTTTGTTGGCGGAGGGAGCGGATGCACGAGGTGCAGATTGTTGAGGAGGACATGGTGGTGTGTTCGCGTGGCCTCTAGGAGGTTTCTGATGGAGTGGCGTGGGAGAGGTGAATGGTACTCCTGCTCGTCCAATGTCGAGTTGCTCTCACATGCAAGCTCGAACAGACGAATGGATGATCTCACGACGCCAGATCCCCGACAGCCAATCGGAGCCCTTCACGCTGACTTCTCTTCCTATGCGCGTTAGAGATGCACACTACCCTAACCCTGTGCATGTCTTTCCCCTGAGTCCCTCGGTCCCACCTTAGAAGGATTCCAGCTAACATATGCAGCAGTGGATCTCGACGGCAGCATCTCTTAGACAACATGCTCGAGTAAGGCAAAGGCGGTGGGCTGGGGCTCGATATGACCACCCAACTCCATATGGATATCGATTGCTTACTAATATGGCGAACGGGAAGCAAGATCACTCAGTACCCTGGGTCACGATACGCAAGAGACCGAAAGGAAGCGCTCATCGATCCTTACCGCCATATCGCTAGAGCTATCTATATTACAGTACCGTGAAGAACATGGACATACGAATAAAATTGCATGAGCGGTAGCGGTCACACATCCGCGCACGTACACGGCAGTTGAAGACTCATTACTGCATGATGTAATCTTCCTTACAGCTCATCCTAGCCATGTCGACATGTCTTGACGCCGGAGCGTTGCAAAAGGCGCCAGACGAGCCTCTAGACGAGGGCCCGTTCCTTTAAATGACAGGACGGATTCGAGGTCGATTCACGCTTTCGCCAAGTGGTGGCTAGAGCCGCGCAGGCGATCGCTGACAGCTCAAGCAAGGCAAGATAGACATCGAAGGAGCAGTTAAGCCAGCACAAAACGGTGCCGCAAGCCGTTGTGCGTCGCTAAGATCGACTCCTTTTCACAAGGCTGGGCCTGATTTGGAGCACCGCGTCAGCAGTTATATGAGATACGAGGCGACTATAGCGGAAATGGCTCCTAACCTCCCCAGCGGAGACTTCGGCCAATTTTTTTTTACGTGGGTCTCCCCAGCTTGTTTCCAAATTTAAGAGAGACAGATTGTGGGCTTTCGCGCTTGCCGGATCACTCGGCTGTCAAATCACAAGCCTTGTGGGCTCGTTTTCACTGAACCCTGCGGTGGCTGCCTCCGACTGGCCTCTCCAGGCTCTCCTCGAGTATCTGCCAGAGGCGAAGCGGTGGGCCGTCTTTCCCGTCTGCGGGTCTCCCAATAATTGTTGGCCCCCGTGGATGAGCCCTGCCCCGGCCTGGCCTTTACTCGCCTCAACCTGGCAATCTGTTTCCGCATGTCCGTTCCTGTTCCTGACCGGAGACATCCCATTCTCTTACACGGCGTGTGCTTCTATCGCTGATCTGCACTGGCGCCTGTGATTTACACCACTCTACTTCTTCCACTGATCTTCTTTTTTGCTTCCATTTCATTGCCACACCACATTCTTTAGGATCTTAATATCAGCCCAGCCAATCTCGACCCCCAGCAGAGATGGCCATTCTCTCTTGGGCTTTGCGCTCTTTGGCGCTCCTGCCATGCCTCGCCTCGGCCATGCACGCCGATGGCTGGCGGAATCGCACCATCTACCAGGTTCTGACCGACCGATTCGCCATTCCGGACGGCAAGGAAGTCAAGAAATGTGACCCCACCATCGGTGTTCACTGCGGTGGCACATGGCGTGGTATCTACGAGCACCTGGACTACATCCAAAACATGAACTTCGACGCCATCTGGATCTCGCCTATAGTGGCTAATATGCCAGACTGGACATCTGATGGCGAGGGTTATCCTGGCTACTGGCAGCAGAGTCTCTACGAAATCAACAAATCTTTCGGTTCCGAAGAAGATCTGCGACAACTTATTGATTCAATTCACGAACGCGGAATGCTGCTCATGCTCGACATCGTCGTCAACCACATGGCTATACCTGGCCCTTACCACGAGGATCTGGACTACTCGATCATGCACCCTTTCAACGACAAAAAGTACTACCACAGCTACTGTCCCAACGAATATGACGATACGAAAATCACAAATCTCCAGGACTGCTGGCTAGGTGGCGAAGGTGCACTTCTGGCGGACTTGGATTCAGAAAGCACAGAAGTTCAACAAATGCTTGCTCTTTGGATTAAGAATCAGATCTGGAAGTACGGTGTCGACGGACTTCGCATTGATGCTGCTATGAACGTCCCTTCAGAGTTCTTCACGGATTTCATGAAGGAGGCAGACGTTTTCGCCACCTCTGAAACATACACCGAGTCCGTAGAGCTGGCATGCGAGTGGTCTGGCCCGGTGGGTAGTATTCTGAACTACCCGGTTTACTTCACCTTGGTCCGCGGCATGGCCGGTCCTCAAGGCGACCTGCAGAAGCTTTCCAACACTATCCAACAAGTCAGCGAGCAGTGCCACGATGCGACTGTTTTGGGCAACTTTGCAGAGGTGAGTTGGAAACATTCGCCAAAGTCGCGTGCGTGTACTAATGTGATTTGATACAGAACCACGACGTTGTCCGCTTTGCCAACTATACCGAAGATATGGCCAGGGCGAAGAACGTTTTCACGTACGTCATGACTCACGACGGCATTCCCGTCGTCTACTACGGCGGAGAGCAGCATCTCGATGGTGGCACCGAGCCCTACACCAACCGCGCAGCTCTCTGGGAATACTCATACAACCAGGATGCAGTTCTTTACAAGCTGATCGCATCTCTCAACCTGTTCCGCCGCCATGTCAGCCGAAGCTTCCCTGGCTACCTGACCACCGAAAGCACCACTCTCAACACTGACGCAAACACTATTTCTTTCGCAAAGGGTGCCGAGGGCCAGCCCAAGGTCATCACTGTCCTGAATAACAAGGGCGAGGACGCCGACGATTTCAAGGTCGAACTCTGCGACGGCCACGGCTACTCTAAAGGTGACGAGCTCTTCGACGTCATCGCATGCAAATCAAACACAGTCTCGGATAACGGCTGCATCGAAGCCTGGGTCAGCGACGGCGAGCCCGTAGTCCTCTTCAAGAAATCCGAGCTGAGCGGATCCACCCTCTGCGGCATCTCAGGAGAAAGCAACGTTGCTCTGGAGTCCAAGTACATCCAGTCGACCACAATCACAACTACAGACAGCGCCGGACAAGCAACTGTGGTGCACACCGCTACCACGATGCCCCTGGCTGATGCGCCTGCAAGTGCAACGGCCACTACCACAGGAGCCGGAGCTGCTGCCACTGCGACGGGTGGCGCGAGCGCAGCGGATAGCAGGCCCTGCTTTGCGTTGTTCCTGGCAATGACCTGTTTAGTTGTTTTCCTTTCATGATGAATAATAATACCCATGTATGTATGCAGCCAATTTGTCGAATTCATTTAATGTTCAATCAATCACGAAGATTTGAGGAAGCGAAACCCATTGGCAAAAGTCCTCGGTATCCAATGGCCCGGTGGCTAACATGCACAATATCACGCTCGCCCATCGGGTTCCTGGGTTGTCACTGAAGAAGAACGAAGCCGTTCCTTTGGCGACAAAGGTCTTGTTGCGTCGCACCCAGGAGGTGCAGCTCGAGCGCAGGGGCAGTCTCAGTAAGCGCCTAAACCTGCTGCCAAGGCTGTTGTTCAGATAGGCGCCTGCGGTGTAACATTGGTCGGTCAGCAAAACCTAACATGCTGGACATTCTTCGCCTGAACCTTTTCATCTGTCCAGACACGAAACACAACAGCTATTCTCGCCTCCAAGACATGACTTCTCTTACTGGAGACGAGGCGAGTCTATTGTACCGAGTCCAACAATGGCACTTCGACTGCACTAGAGCGCAACCCTTCTCGAAAGATTTGACTCGTCGACTGTATTACTTCACCTACCTTTACCCACCTGAGGAAGAGGTTCGCTATCCTACGGAATGGCGCTGCGGTGAAGTTGATTCTCTACGCAAGGCCATAAGGACCACACATGATCTGCTCAGCCGCCCTGGCCCCCTTCCAGCTCCCACACTGCACCCTCCCACTCCCGACCCGAGCCCGATCTTGCTGCCTCAACCTCAGAGCTCACTCTTGTCTAAAATTCCTGCCGAGATCCGAGAGCAGATCTTCAAACTAGCCGTTATTCAGGAAAAACAGATTGATCTTGAAGGACACATATTCCACTTCACTTGCCCCGATAGCGGTTCGCACAAAGCTACACCTCCTGCCTTAACCCGCGTCAGTCGCCTAGTCCGCAACGAGTCCCTCGCGCTGTTCTACAAGTACAACGACTTTGTTCTGCCCACCCAATTCAAGAAGATCGTCTGAAGGACAGCCGAGAAATGGCTCTACGCCATGCGACCTCACCTGACTTTGTTGCACCGGCTCTCGTTCCGAATCGACTTCCTGCACGTAATAAACGAGAACTGTACAGTCCCCATGGAGTCAGGCATCGAAATTAGCCTCCGACATAATCCAAGGCATGAATGCTGGACCATCGAGGCTAGAGTTCTCTGGCCAAGCGATAGTGCGGAGAAGGCCAGGATGCGGCAGAGGATGGAGCGCGACGTCCCTTTGCTTCTGGATCTCACGCGCCGCATGTTCGATCGGCGGACTAAAGCAGATTTGACCCCAGAATATCTCAGCTGGATCATGTACGACATCAGGGATCTCTATTCCAGGAAGAAACTCAAGGGCCAATATCCTTCCTGGACACGGTTAGAATTGGATCGTACGTCATCTCCGCAGGCTGAGAAGCCGCTGCATATGTACACTACGAACTTGTTTAAGAGGTGTCGGACAAAGAGTAGAAAGAGTGACAGGCATCAGCCGTTCCTAGACTCGAGTTGAACGACGGATATAAGCTCAACATAATCTACACTCAAATTACATCCATAACGCGGTCATTGCGCGCTGAGCATTTTCGAACCGATCGTGGATTTAGAGTGAAATTCAATGTCCAAAATGAGAATGATAGGGCAAGATGTAGGCATTTGGTTCAGAAAGAAAGATCTACCCTCATCTGATCTCCTGTAAGTCCATTTCGACCCTGTGTAGTCCATCCAATCCCTCGCCGGACCAATGCCCAGATAGTAGTACATTGTCTGCGATTCTGCTCCAGGGTAGCCAGCAGGCAGATGACCTAGGCCGTACCCTCTAGTGCCGTTTGGAGACATAGTCTTAATCCCGTGCCAGGAACCTCTCGTTCTCGTGGAAAATACACCCTCAGTTCCTCGGACCCTGATACTTGCACTCGACCACCGCTACCTCCACCGCCTTCTCATCATCTTCCATTTCCGCTCTGAAAGCTTTGCCAACACCCCCGTCTCGAAGCTCAAGCTGTAGCCTCTCCTTTTCCTGGATGCTCTCCACTTTCCGCTGGTCAAGATTTGCCGTGCGGATTTTAAACGTCAAGAGAACCCATCGCTCTATTGCCACGGAGTTCGCCTGGTCAAGCGAGCCGTAAATCGCACCCTCGATTGCTGCATTGTCTTCCTTCTGCTCGGCTTCACCAAAGAGCTCGTCCATCTTGTTAACTTTCTTGACCACAATGCGGTAGACGGTACGAGATATCCAGCCGTCTTTGCTCGAAGGAATGATGTAGTCTTTGAAAGTCAGCAGGCGGCGGGCTACGCGGACTTGGACCACTCCGAAATCTGTAGACTCGAGGGTAAAGACGATCATGTCGTTCTCATATATCTCGTGTCGGAGATTCCACGCTCCTGCACCGAAGCAAATCTCAGGCGACCCTTGAGGCGTAGTGAAGATGTATCTGCACGCTTCCGAGTTCGCTTCGCCAACTTGCTCAAAAGTCCGATCATACTCCTGCCAATCCGTTTCCTCATGTAGTTGCTCAAAGCCATGCGCTTCGATTTCAACCAAGGAGAACTCGCGACGCTGCATGACGTACTGCCACTGAACGCAGTCTTCTTCTTTGATCGGAGACTCTTCTCGCAGGTCTTCGGCGTCAGACTCTGGGCCCCACACTTCTCTGGCATTAGCGAGAAGAGCATGGTATGCCGCATCGTCCAAGACTTTACCACCTTGTGTAGGCCGAGGAGCAGAGAGAGCGGTGTGAGGAGCAGCAAAGCCAGGAGCAAAAGCTTCCGGCGCAACCATCCTGCCCGGATCCGGCTTCATAGCCTTCCGGAACGGCGCCTCATCTCCGTTCGCAAGATCACCATCCGCACTGTGCAAAGCAGCAAGGCGGTTCAGCTCCACTTCAGCCTCCTGATCTCCGTCCAAAACTCTCTGACATAGAGCCTGCGAGATCTCCTCAATCTCGATCGCCTTGGTCACTTTGGTCAAGTGTCTGCGCAGTTTACCCTCTTTGCACTGGGGCTCCGCGCCCAGATCGTTCCAGCGCTCGACGACTTCGTCCCAGTGGACTTTGTCTTGGCGCCATTTGTAGAGCTTCAGGTCGCTTGCAGTGATGTAGAAAGAGGTCGACTTTGGGGCGGACTTCTTGAAAGTGATTTTGGTGGAGCCTGTGCCCATGAATCTCTGGGTAGCAGTCTTCTGTGGCATCTCATCATCGTCGAAGGGAAGGTTCATAGGCTTCTGTATAGACTTCTTGATGGCCTGGACTCCTGCGGCGCTGTTTGCAGCGAATGGTCCCTCCGGCGTTTCGACATTGGTAGGATCCTCTTCGTCCCCGTCATCGTAGTCCTCGGGAAGCTGGCGGTGGGGATTCTTGAGAGGCGTAACAGGCGCGCGCTCCGCCACTGCCCTGAGCTCTTCATCCAGCTCTGGTCGCTGCGCTTTGTGCGGGCGAAGAGGCCGGTATGGTGGAGGTATGACCAGAGCATGGTTTTCTTCCGCCTCCCTCTGCGCCTCTGCGCCTGAGTCATCGTTTTCCGCTTGCTTGCCTTTCGCTTGAAGAGACTTCAATTGTCGCTCTCGCTTCTCGCGTGCCTTCTTCGCATCAGCACTGATCTGGGCAAACACTGATACGGGCTGCTTCTTTTGATGAGGTCGTGGTTTCGGTGGTGCTGCAGGTAGTGGAGGAGGAGCATCTCTAGCACTGCAGTCCGGTAGCGCTGCTCGTCTGTCCGGCTGAGGTGGTGGCTGGTACTTGGTCTCCGCGATTTCACGCTCTTCCCAAGCCTCCTGTAGGCGATCGCGCTCTTCCTGTGCTTCCTTCTTCTCCTTTTGCAATCGGATACGCTCTCTGAGAGCTTCGATGTTCTTTTGATAGCTTTCATTCTGTCCGTGTTGAGCACTCGATGGGGCTTTGTTGTGTGCTTTGTTTTGATCCGACAGAGCGGGTCTCAGGGAATTGCCATTTCCATGTGTGGTGTTTCGCGCCTTTGTGTCATGCTGCGCTCGTTGAATGAGTGGTTGATGATGGTCGCGGGGTGACTGGTGAATATCCTTATTCTTCGTCTGAAGATGGAAGTGTGAGATGGTTTGCTGCCTCTTGCGAGGCTCTTCGGGCACAGCCCTTCTTCCTTCAAAGGTGGAAAAGTGTCTTGTCTGCGCATTGTTCGCTGCTTCTTTCTGAACTGACCGCACCGGAGGCTGTTGAGTCTTCTCTGCCACAATTCGTGGTGGGAACTCAATCGACGGGATGGGGACATCTCGTGATGCATCTACTGCATCCTCCTCTGGTGCGGAAGGTCTAAAAAAGACTCGGCGCCCGAGGAGATTGCAGCAGACTTGCCAGAAATGTTCGCATCGTGGGGAGATTTCGTAGTGTGTGCTGGAGTGGCGAGGCCGCTCTGGGATCGTCCAACGGCTTGTTCTCTCAACCGCTTGCTCTCCTCCAGAGCGGACGCGAGATTCTCTCTGCCCGGGGTATCGTGTCGAGGTCTATTAATGAGGCTTGTGAGACTGTCTCTGGGCACATTCGGTCTGACATTTGCTACCATCGGCTCGTCCTCGTCGCTGTCGTCCTCTTCGACGAAGGGCCCAACTGTCTTCCCTCTGGGATAAAGTGGCACAGTCGCGGTGGGCTTCGGAGCAACGCTCGGGCCGGCATTCGCGGATCCAGCATGAGCCTCTTCCTGTGGGAAGACTGAAGAGAACTTGAAAGGCGGAGTAGACGAACTTTGAGCATTGGTGAGGGCAGGCGAGTGGGTAGCACGATTGAAGATCTGGTAAGGCTTTCGAGCAGCTGCGGGTGTAACTGATGTTCGCTTATGATTTCCAGGCTTAATTGGTGGCTTAGAGCGATGGACGATGGGCGGGTTTCTAGGGTGCGCAGCAATCGGTGAGAGCCCCCTGGTGAAAGTACGAGGTGGAGACAGAGACTTGCGTCTCGAGTATAGGGTCGCATTGTTATCGTCTTCAGCACGAGGAACGAATTGGCGCTCAGGGAAGACCTGTACCTCCTCCTCATCTGAGGAGTAGTCACCGACGGTCAGATCAATCACGCCGGTCTTGCGGCCCCATCTGTCATCGGATGAAGCCGTTGACACGGCACGGCTCGCCTGCCCACTGTCTTCCCTTGCCCTCTTACTTCTAGGGTCTGGAGTATCACCGTACTCAAAGCGTCTCTTTTGGCTAAAGGTCTCATTCTGCTGTGAGCCGTACTCTTCCTTCACCGGCGTGAATGAAGGTCTCGCCGCTGTGGTCCCGTTGCCAATTTCATTGAAACTCCAGGTCGAGTTGTTTGCGTAGAGGTCGTTCAGCCCTGGACCACCTCGAGGGGTGGTCCATTCGGTCTCTTCGTCGGTGTTCGGCGGTGGTCGCAGTAACTCATGTTTGGTGGTCTGAGGCTCTTGGTACTTACGCCGCTTCTCATGGTCAAAAGTGAGGACCGCCATGGTGTATCTCAAGGCAGAATATGGTATTGATTAGGTGTAGGAGAGAGGTGGGTGAGGGTGTGAGTCGATGTCGGCTCGAAAGTGGGATATCGAGGGGAAAGGTAATTGCTGGCCCGAAAAAGAGCTTTATTCCTGCTGCATGTGAATGAGTTTGGCAGAGTGATTGAAGGTGAAGGCTGGCATGGTGTGTCGTCTGGTAGAATGTGGTGGGTAAGACCTGAAGGAAATATGTGGGTGATGGTCTGGGTAAGAAGTCGATTCGGAAGTGGTGCGTCGAAGGTATGGAGGATGGCAGGCCCGAAACGAGCTTTATGCCTGCTGCATGTGATTGATCTTGGCAGAGTGATTGATTGCACCACGTGGCGACGCAAACTGGTCTGTTAGTGAGAAAACAGGGTGGAAGGTCTTGGCCGCTGATGAAATCGATCAGGAGATCTCTGTTCTTGTCCTTGTGCTAGCACGGAATGCTTTCAGGAGATATGTTCAGGTCAGTGACATCTGAAAACGATCGCAGTGAAAGTCTGCTTTCAGTGCAATGTGTTGCGGGTTGTTAGTCAGAAGACAAGGTGGATAGCTTTCAGCTGCTGACAAAACCGATCAGGAGGTTTATGCTATGGCCCTTGTGTTAGCACAGAACGCTTTCAGGAGAGTCGTGCGGGTTGCAAACATTTGCAAACCACCAAAATATGATCTTGTTCTCAACGGGATGGCTTGTGGCTACTTACGAAATCAATCAGGAGTGCGCTGACGCTGTCCTTGTGTCTGCATAGAACGCTTCCAAGAGGACTTTGCCGATGCAAGACGGTTGAAGCTGGTTGGGAATCTGGAGTGAGGTCTACTTCCAATGAAATGGCTTGTTCCCTTGATGAGCACTTGAGTCTCACCGAGATCTGGCACACCGTTCTTTCTGTGATGCGTTGGCGAGAGGTGATAGAGACTTGACTCATGAAGATGAAATCCAAATGAGGCGCGGCACGCCGGTTTTCTGCGATGCGTTAGAAAGATGTAGTAGAGGCCCAGCTTTTGAAGCTGAGAAGTCATACGGAGGTTTAGAGCACACCGGTCTAACTATGACGCATTAACGAGACGCAGTGAAGGCGTAAGTTATGAAGCCGAAGTCTTACTGAGGTCTATCACACCGGTATTGCTACGATGCATAGGCGCTGCATAGTCTAGGCCTAAGTTATGAATGTGAGGTCTGGCACACCCGTTCTGCTGAGATACATTAGCGGAACATGGTAGATCCCTGATTTATGCACGTGTGCTTTCACATCTCACATGCGCATACGCTCACATGGGCCGTCCAAGAATAGAGGAGTTAAAGTATCTTTTGCAGACAAGACTCCAAATGACTCCACATGCTCGTTTCACAGACCGGCGAAGATCGATGCTTGCATAAGCCAATTTACAGATCTGCTGCCCATCACAGATGTGGACCCGGCAAACCTCTGTGATATTATCGTCTCAAAGCTTACTTTTACTCTCCTTCTCCCGATTCTCCTGAGCCATCCTCAACAGAGCGTACAAGCTCTGCAACCTAGGCATCTCAATGCCCTTCTCTCTTGCAATCCGGATCGGGTTTCCCAAGATAACTTCCAGCTCCATCCTCCTCCCTTGCTCCCAGTCTATCGCCATGCTTGGCTTGCTACCCGAGGAGTTCTTCTTGGTGCTTCCTAGGATCCTCTCTGCAGAGGCGAGGTGGTTTGGTAGTGGTTTGCCAAGGACCTTGGGTGCTGTGTCCAGGACCTCGTTCATCACACCGAGCAGGTGGCGATAAAGCTCGGGGTCATTCGACATTGCTTGATTTGTGCTTCCTCCTGACAGAGCAGACGACGGGTTCATGGCGGCGTTGATGGCAATTTTGTGCCAGCGGACAAATTGCAGGCCAGCGTGGTCGTATGCTTCAGCGTCAGAGATACCGCCTTGTTTGAGCAAGTCGACGAATTCGCCATTTCTCTTGACGGCTACTTGATCCGTTTCCTTAGGTCCCGAGCCTTTGTTGTCCAGATGAGGCAAGAATGGTCCGATCGATATGCGCGTCCATCGGTTGTGCGAGATAACTCCATGGCTGGGCTGCGCAGCACTAACAATCGTCACCGCACTGAGAACACTGGCTTTAGGAAACCTCTTCTGATAAGGCTCCTCAACACCAAGACCGTTCTGCACAAGCACAATAGAAGTGTTGTCGCCAACAAGACCTTCCAACAGCGTGCTGTCATCTCCCAGATCCGGCAATGCTTTAGTGGAAACAAGCAAGTAATCCCACCCGATAGCAGCTTTCCTGGCTTCGTCTGGACTCGAGAACGTGTGCTCAGGCTTGAAAGTGTAGTCTTTGTACTGTGGTGATGAGACCTTGAAGCCTTCTGCTTTTACGGCCTTGTAGTTTGATCGACATAGTGCCGAGACGAGGACGTTTGGGGCGAACGCAAGGCGGGAGCCGTAGAACGCGCCGACGGCGCCAGCGCCTACGACGAGTACACGGATGGGCATTGGGGAGTATCAAAAATATGGAGATGCACGAGAAGAAAAGACGATGATTGAGAAACGCTTAAAGAGAGATGTACGAGGCGTTGTTTGATGAAGATCCCATACTGAGGTCTTGGAAGCGGCAATTGCGGGCGAGCTGCCGAGGCTGTTTGACCGCTGACAAGATCATCGATGCGGACTTGTGAATGAATCAAGAGGCATTGACAGTCGATAATAGAATTTCTCACATGCATTCATAACTACTCTTGTGGACTCGATCTATCATAATTCAGGGTATCTCCATAATCATAAGCAACCGCACATCTCCTCTGGCGCTCAAAACCGAAAACGCTCACAATTCACATCGCCCGTTCAGCTTTCAGTCCCAACCTTCACATCACCGACTATACTCTCTGCCTCTTCATGCGAAACACACTCAAAGTCATACCTCTTCGTCTCCTTCTCGCGATACACAAGCACACGCACCATCTTCGGATGCTTCCTGCTAACCTTGACTCCGACAATGGATGACATGTGAATGTTGGTAACTTTGCCCGTGGCAGGACCTGAGTCTTCAGAGGTAGAAGGTAGGATTTGCAAGAACTCGGGCGTGATGACCAAGGTGCGAGGGTGTGAGCCGGAAAAGCTGAGAGGAAGCTTTCGCTGAACGTGGTAGCGCCGCCCTGGCATTGTGGAGTTTGCGAGGTTCATGAGGGAGCTGGTAGCGTGTAGGGTTTGCTGTTGCGCTGCATTTGGATGCAGGACACCGAAGCCCTTCTTTCGCTTTCCTTCCTTGGTAGTTGGCGGTGTGTTGGGGACGAGCTCTAGGGGAGCATTCGGGCTGTTTGAACTTGGGGACCCTGATAATCCCAAACCAAAGTCTCCAACGGCACCAAATCGTCGCCTGACAAGGTCAAGGTGGAGATTTGAGCCAAGCGCCTCGATGGTACGATCTGAAGGTGCGACAGTCTGCGTTCCGCGAACCTTCAGTACATACAAGGCCTTGTCCAGACGCAGACGGGCACAAGCAATGTCGAATATCTCCGCAATGTAGGTGTCAGATGTCGTCGGAACGGGTAGAAGAGTGGTCTGGAATGATTGAGGATCCGTGAAGTGTATCTCAATGGTCTTCGCTGCGCCAGTGCGAGGAGTAGAAGTGGCTGCTGGAGCTTGCGGCACGTCCAGGAGAGCCGACGAATCTTTGCGCATGGCTGAAAGAGCGAAGGTCGGGCCAGTGATTGGGTTCCTGTTCGGTACCAAGCTGGGAGGTGCAGGCGGAGCAGTATGTTCCGGGACTGTCGATTTCACGGTAGTGAGCGCAGCGTTGAAGGGTGCCACTGGCGGATCACTGGTCTGGCTTGTCGTAGGAGCAAGCTCAGTGCCTTCTTCGTCTCCGTCATCGCCCCCTTCGATTCGAACGAGTCCGAACTCGTCCCAGGGTTTGTCTCGCGCTCTTCTCTGTGGCGGTCTGTTGTTGTTGCTTGTGAAATCCGTCACAAGCTTGGCACCGTCGAGCGCAGGGAAGTCCATCTCAACCTCGCCGTCATCGACCATCCGAAGTTCCCACCTCTTTACCAGCTTATCGCCTGGCTTTAGTGCTGGCTTCAGGCCGTCCTCGTCGTAGCGGAAGAGAGCTAGTCCAATAAGGTCGTTGACAGCAGGAGGCCCGGCTTCCGCCGCTTTCGAGCGGCGGATTGGCACCTCGAGTGGTTTTGTAGACTTCTCCGAAAAAGGGTAGTAAATCTTGATCCATAGAGGACTTGCCTCGCCTTTACCTGAGAGCTCGGCATATCTTTGAAATGCTTTGTCGCCATCTGACACGCCACTGTCTCCTTTTAAAGCTTTGGTAAGGAGACTTGCTACTGGCATCACGCTCATGGGTCGGCCAGAAGGCAGCCTTGGTAGTTTCGGCAGTTGATCTTTTAGCGCTTTCTTGGGCGATGTCGATGTAGGCGTTATGGCGGGTGGAACGCTGATGTCTTTGTGCGGCGATGATGATGTGGTCCCAGCAGGGACGCCGAGCCATGCGGACGAAGACGGAGCTGCAACATCGTCTCCCTCGAAATCATCACCAAGGTCACTGGCTTCGGCGACCTCAACGTCGTACTCCTCATCCTCTTCGTCTTCGAGATCGGAGTCTTCTGCGTCCTCCTCTGCAATTTTGTCTGCGAGCATAACGTTCTTCTGCGGCCGCGATGGAATCTTGCGCTTGAACGGCATATCGTTATCACTCGACATCTCCGAAGACGTAGTGGTGTCACGTCTGGGTCGTCCTACTGGCTGCCTGGGGAAACCACTCCTAGTCACGTTGCCCGCTCTTGGGGCATTGCTAGGCCCTGCTGTGCCTATCTCCGGAGCTTGCTCATCTTCATTGAGATCAGGCCGAGTAGGAGAACCAGGGTCAGATGCGCGTGTACCTCGTATTGGCATCTTCGCGAACTTGACGCTCTGCGCCGCTGTATCCTCCTCCTCGCTGTCATCGCTCAGATCGCTGGAATCGTCCTCTTCTATCTTTTCTCGTTGCTTCCGCCGCCGCCTCTCCCTCTCACTGAAAACATTTGTATTTATTGTATCCTCAGAACCTCTGTGTCCAGTGATCATCCCACCCTGTCCCTCTGCATCGTCTGCAAGGGGCACGCCGCCCCCCTGAGCGCGTGTCGGTCGGGTGAAGTATTCTGCAGCTCCAGTCGTGGGAATAGGCGGGCTGTAACAGCGCTTGACTGCAGCATTGTCGGGAGTCCAGCCTGCGGCGCGAAAAGCTGGTTCGTTTAGGACACCGGTGTTGAGGCTGATCAGACGTTCCCCGACGCCGTCGTGGTTGTTGTTGAGGTACCCTAGACGTAGATTGTAGAGGGTAAAGTCCTCATTCATAAGAAGAGACATGTTGCCGTGGTTCGTGTGGAATGATTGTCGTCATATGAGCCTGCCGGGCTAGCCAGCAGTGCGCCTAGCATTCACATGCTCTGGAAGGTGTTGTCGTAGGGTATGGAGACAGCAATCGTCTGGACCTGAACCTCGATCTGGAGATTGTGGGGTCGAAGTGGAGTGCAGTGCAATGCTCGGGAGAGCCAAGTCTAATGCTTGGTTGACTGCTGGGCCCGAGTCATGAACCGCGGCTTCTTCTGCGCGACGTCAGCGCGTCTGCGATAACTGAAGTGCACGCGCTCGAGTTTATTACATATACCGAAGACCTTGCTCGATTCCACTACGGCCATACCAACCACCAGCATGGCGCTTGTCAACTACTCCGACAGCGAAGGCTCTGACACCGAAGCTCCGCCAGCAGCACCCGCTCCCAAAGCCGCACCACCAGCCAAACCGAAACTCATCAACCGCACCGAAAGCAAGAAGATAAAAGTCGAGCTACCTCAGATCAGACCGGAGCCTGGCCAAGAAAACGGACAAGAACCTGCACCAAAGCGCGCGAGGACTGCAGGCGCTTTCAGTGGTTTCAACAGCCTGCTACCTCCTCCTAAGAGAACAGGACAGAATGCGCCTAAGCCTGGAGTCAGCCTGAAGACAAGCTCGGAAGCTGCATTCAGTCGCACACCAGTGCCGGCTTTGCCAAGTGGGGATGACGGTGCAGAGACGAATGGAGTACAGAGGGAAGCTCTGCCTGTCGCCGGGGAGAAGAAGGAAGATGAGCCAAAGATCGTAGGGAAGACCACAAGATTCATGCCTCTGAGCGTCGCAAATGCAAAGAAGAAGAAGAAACCTGTCGCGAAGCCGCCAGTAGCAGAAGCAAAGGCTCAGAGCTCCAGCACGCCCGTGTCACAATTACCTGCACAGCAATCGATCCCAGCAGAAGAACCGCCAAAACCTAAGCCCAAGGTTTCTCTTTTCTCCTTTGGTGGCGAAGAAACCAAGCCTTTGGAGAAGCCTAGCTCAAATTACCAGCCTGAGTTTGCAGATACTACGGCTGCTGAAGAAGACGACGCCACTACTTCGCAAGCACAAAATATCCCAGCACCCTCCAAATCAAACACCTTGTCCGACGTTGCTTCCGACCTCGACCTCACACCTGCTCAACGGCGACAGCTTTTTGGCCGAGGTGGTGTCAATGCAGGCAACATTGCTCATTTCAACATGGATGCTGAGTATCGGTCGAACCAAGAACTTGCGGCTTCAGGAGAGACATTCGAGCACAGACAAGTCAAGACGATTGCTCCTGGCAAACACAGTCTGCAGCAGCTTGTCAACAATGTCAAGAGCCAGACAGACGCTTATGAAGATAAGTGGGCAGAGGGAAGGAGAAATCGCGGCGAGGGTGGAAGCAAGTACGGATTCTAAGGACGAAGAAATCATGGGCTCTGATGGCATCCCTCGTGAGTGCATTTACAAGCTTTTTCTTTTACTGTTCAGACGATCGTTTACAACAGAAGCCTTTCGCTGGAACTCAATACCCCGATAGCTGCACATGTAGGTTGCACACGGTTTGCTCGGTTTGCTCGCCACGAGGCGCACGTGCATGTTGGTTTTGAGTATGTTACACAAAAGTGTGCTCCGTTTGCATCTAATCAAGCTAAGACGGCAACCTGCCTTTCACTTATGCACGCTCAAGCCTGGCTTCTACAACTTTCCATGCGTACAAACAGAACCCTACGTCCCTTCTTCTCCTTCTCCTTCTCTTTCTTATACTTCTTCGTCCTCTTCTACAACCCCTCTTAACACAAGTACTCCGAACGTCCTCTCGCCATTCCTGTCCTCCGGCATGGCAGAAACAACAACAAGCATTGCGCACGTTGCAGTCTGTGCCAACTGCCAGCGTGTCGGCGGTTCAGCTTGCACGAAATGTCTCCTCGTCACCGTAAGTATCCGAACTCCTCTAGGCACCGCATGTTGACTAACATCTTGGCAGTACTGCAGTAAAGCCTGTCGGTCCCAGCATTGGTCAATGCACAAGCTGGACTGCGAGAGTCCGCTTCGCTCGAAAGCCTGGAGACCTCGCTGGGCAGTTGAGGGCCGCACAGCTAAGTTCATGCAGTCCATGCAAGCCTGGGTGATGGTCCGAAAGGCTGTACCGGTGAAGTTCCTATTGGGTAGCGCACCGGGGAGTGACATCTTGCGCTTGAACGACAACGAGGGTAGAGAGTACAAGGGAGACCTCAAGGTCCTGTTCGCGGGTATGAGTCTTGACAAATCGCTGCTGTCTGATTTACTAACTGTGAGTAGCTTCCGGCGATCTTCGAAACGTGATCAAGACCGTGACTGCCTTGCCGCAGTCATACACCAAGCCAGTATCGATGACTATCAACGACGGATGCTTCGATGTTGTCGCACGCAACATCATTGTGCTTTTGCTCGCCATGAAAGTGCAGGACCATCGGCAAGCAGCTTCTACTATCATCCATCTCTGGTACTCCAGCTTCATCCGCGCGTCTGACCTGGTCCTCATCAACGAGTATGTTCGCCCAATGGTCGAGGACGTGTGCGCCAAGATCAGCGACCGTTCAGCACACACGCTCCAAGCCAAGACCTGGACCATCGGCAAATGTTCGATACGAGTGATCCTTGAGAAGGCAAACTGGGAGAAGTTGCTCCAGTTCCTCGCTCCTCCGGCATCGCTCACGACGCGCGATGCTGAGAAAATGCGCGCATCGGTATGGACATGCAACTACGGTCTGGACGCGGGCGAGCGTGATCGCATGACACAGCCGCCCGATCAACGCCGATGTTTCGAGCGTTTCACTCAAGATGGCATGCTCTTGCCATTCGGTCATTCAAGAGCAGACTTCAATATCCCCAATCCGTGAGTTATATTCATATGGTTGGTCAAATAGACATACGCTAAGTCTCAACAGCACCTTCTTTCAGGACCCGGAATGGTTCATCGACGAGGAAGCAGAGCCATACAACGGATGGCGCATGAGAGACATCCTCAATACCAGCGCCGGCGGCGCTGTCAATGACGTGTATGGGAAGCTGTACAGGATGTTGGAGATCTTGCTTGTCGATTTCAGGTGCAGGCTCGTTGCTCACGGAGCAGCGTTCGAGATGCGCCACGGGCATCCCCTGCAGCTTCCTTCCGTCCTCGTCCCATCCTCCTTTGCACGCATCGAAGTAAGTTCCCTTAATCAACCACTGGCCGCATTGCCCTGACGTATCTGTAGACATACGGCATCGCTGAGTCAATCGTCTTCGGGGTTGAGAAAACCGTGCAATCCCTCGCTCCACTGCTCCAAAGCCGCGACAGCAACCGCCACGCAACCCTGTTCACCTACCTCAAGCGTGCCGCCATACACACATGGATGGCTAATCCGGAGAACGCGCCAGGTACTTCGCAACTCCTCGAGCACAACAGGAAGATCATCAAAGATGCCCTGGGCTCGGATGCGCTTGTGGAAACCCTCGAGTCGAGGGTCATCATCAGCGGCATCAGCGGCCCCTGGTTCTTCCCCAAGTACATCTTCGTTTCATAAAACATCATGGTGCTTTGACTGACAAGCAATCAGGTACGCCGAGAAATATCACTTCGAGCGGATTCAGCGAGACTCCAAAATGATCATCAAGGACAACAACACGATCGTAGAAAAATGGCCGACGGCTATGAGGCTGCAGCCAGGTGAGCAAGGGTATGAGGAAGAGTTCGCAACATGGTTGATGTCCCAGTTCCATGGCAACGAACATTACATCGAGTGGGCACGCGTGGGCCAGAGGACTCCCGACGCCTCTTGACGCATGGAATGAGCATGATTTCACTACAATCTTGGCATTCAGCGTCTATGGTACTGAGCTCTGCGGAACGCAGGCATGTTGAGTCAGCCAGTTTACTCTTTGCAAAGCTGATCGAGGCCAACTCAATTCACTTGCACTTGTGGGAATTCATGGGAGAGGAGGAAAAAGAAATCGCGTCCATGGCCCGTCCATGGCTAATAAAAAATGCGCGCTTGCTTGATAACACGGCTGTTTCGGGCCCAAAAGTTCTGCAGTAGACAAATACTCAATGCATTTCATACGTTTTCTCACACCACTCTCCCAGGAAGCCAATAATCGCCTCCCACGCAATCCCTCTCCTCATCCCCGTCCGACTGTCCCAGCTCGAATGTAATCCCACAACCTCGCCAGACACAGCGTCAATCAAAGGCGCACCGCTGTGACCCCAGTAAGTCCAACAATCGTGTTTTAAGGCTCCGATCTCAGAGTTGTCTTGCACGTCTTGACCAGTAGCTAGTCCGCGATAATGGCCATCAGAGACGTGTAAGACTTCGTAGTTGGACGGAATTGGTGTAGCTGAATCTAGATCAGCTTCCAAGTCTTCGGGGCCAGGGTGGCCGATGCAGAAGAGATGTGTTATCTTTTGTCTGCTTTTGGGAGTTGGAGGGGCTTGCGCGGCTATCGAAGCGAAATGAAATGCTGGCTGCTCGGTGGGAGAGTACTCTGACAATTGACTTGTTGGTTGCTCCTCTGCCGCAACTACCTCCAGAAGCGCCAGATCTCTCTTCGGATCCCAAGCTACGCACTTTGCTTGCACTACCCTACCGGACGAAAAGATGAGCCAGTGTAGATTGCCCTCTTCAAACTCCTCTTGCGATTCCGCCACGCAGTGAGAGCACGTGAGCAGCAGACCTGAGGTAGCAATGCAGACCGCCGTTCCGGCTTCGTGCTGTGCGAAGACGAGGGTTGCTTGAGCGGCGGATGTGAGGGTCCGGGTGGCGCTTGAGTTCTGAGGAAGGTTCACAATGAAGTCTGCCACTTGAGACGAAGGTGAAAGGAGTTTGCTGCGGTTGAGCTTGAGCGTTGCCAGGTCTTTCTTGGACATACCGGTGGTTTTGGTCGTCAGAGTCTCCGTGATGATTCGGTGTGGCTGGGTGACTCCATGCTTCAGACGGTATACCGTACGTTTGGGCTCAGGAGGCAACAAAGCTGGTACGCCTGCTGGCTCGTTGCGAGAGTGGGATCGTAAGACTCGTTGTGACATGTCGGCCTGTCCGTGTTGAGATCAGGTCTTTCGTGCTCTTCGGAGGTGAGAAGGGTATGTTTCCAAACATGGCGGTATCTGAATCGCCACGCTTCGAAACGGCTGCCTAGAATGCTTGGCCTTCCCAAGCGAGCTGTGCCCTCTTGGACATCCAGCACCATGGCCGCAGGTGTTGTCGTCGCGTTCGTGATCAGTCCTGCCCTGCTATCTGTTCGCGTAGCGGCGACCGGGGAGTAAAGGCATGCTTCCACGCTTATCATAGCCATGTCAGCAAGTGCTCGACGGCCGAATGACACATTGAAGTCGCATCAGATCAATGTTAATGGCATTGCGGTAATGAATGGATATTGACCTTGCTTCGTCAAGTTACGTTCGCAACGCTGTGTATCAAAATCTAGTCATCCTCGGCTTCATGATCGATTGACTGCTGATATTGGCCCACACATGCGGGAATGAGCCAATATATCAAGCTAGATAGCATATAGCTACTCTAGAAGTGCAACGAATAGATTATACAAGAACGGAGAGCCTACAGGTGGTGTAGAGGCCACCCACAGACCTCAACAACATGCCGACCCTAACCCTATTAACCCCATATGGTCGTCTCCATGGTATAAAGGGCTCAAACCGGAGCGATAGGAGCGAGAGAATGGTGGAAAACAAGGCATTGATGGGTATTGAGTAGCTCTCTTGCGTAAAACCTATTAACGGACTCGATTGCAACCTCAATGGACGTACGCTTGGTGCTTCTCAATTTTATACTTTGAGAGTTTCTAGCCGCGGCAGGGTTCCGCATCAGCCAGGGCAGCGCGTAACCTTTGTTTACCCGCGCCAAAACATCCGACAGTCGGCGCAAGCGAACTTGAACATCCCAGCAGCCATTGTATTGTGAACCATTACCGTGCGACATGGCCTGAATCGCAATCCTTGTCCTCTTGCAGCAATCGCAACTCTCGACCATCGCCCAGCAACCGCTCAGGACCGTCATCATGGAGCGCCCGCAATCGCAACTCGAGAACATGCGCCCTTCGGGGTTGAAACCGCCCTCGAGACTGCCGGCCATGTCGAGCATTGGAAGAACTTTGACGGAGACCACCCAGAGCGACCTGAATGCGCGATCTGCGCGCGACGGAAACATGCCTCCGCCCATGTCGACCGCGAAACACAAGCCGAGCGGATGTGAGTGAATTGTGAGACGGTATGTTTTGGAGATCGCGAGGCTGACACAGAGCGACAGTGCCTGAACCACCCACGAAGCGAAAGACTCTGGCCGAACGAGGAGGCGAAACGAACAATTCGCGATCGCAATTACCGAAATCTGGACTGGCAGGATCTCGAGTCAACAGTTACCGCAATGCATCCAACACCTCCACGAGCAGCTCCGGCAGCAGCATTCGCCCTACAAGTCGAGGAACCGGTTTGCGACAGGCTGCGCGACAACAACAAGCAGCAGCAGAGTCGCCAGCAGAGGTGGACGAGGAGCCGGACACAGGAGTTATGGGAAAACGCAAAGGTACACCAATCATTTCTCTCGCCCCTTCGAAAACCGACAAAATCACACTGCGGAAGACGAGAACACACGGAGATTTGCGTCAACACTATCAGTCGGACGATCCCAGACTTCAACATTCTGGGTCGTATACCAACGGCTATGGGAGTAGGGGAGATTCTATGCTCGAGCAAGATCCTTTCACTCGCGAGTCTTCCCTTACGCTTCAGCAAGAGTCAACAACAGGCCAGCCTTCTCGCAATATTTCATTGAGTACAGCATTTGCTGGGCTTTCTATTACTCCCCAACACCAGCATGAACGCAGTACTTCTGGCACGCGTCACACTCCTTCTCTTGAGCGTATCAAGGAAGAAGTTTCGCCGTCGAAGATCCCCAAATACGCTTGCGTCCCTACCCTTCGTCACACGCAGTCTGCACAGATACTTCAAACCCCTTCTCCTTTAAAACACAAGTCCTCTAAGAAGGGTTTGCGTACACCAACGGCAAGCGGGAAGCGCAAGCCAGTGCCATTACCAGTGTTTTTGACGAAAGAGAAGCTTACATCTGTTCCAGCGTGGGATACCAAAGGTCGACTTGAAGATATGGTTAGTCCAACTTTGCTACAGATGTACGACGATAATGCTCATATGGATCAGGAATCATTATACGCCATGCTCCGCTCTCAATTCGCATCCGCTGCCGACTCGAAAACAGCTCTCGAAGAGTCCCTATCGGTGTACAAGACGCGAGGTTTGATTTGATGCCGCGAACGAAGCGTGGACTTATACTGACATCCCCACAGCACAAGAATTGACCGAGCTCAATCGCGATCTGACCAAATCAAGTAAGAACCTTTCGGCGGATCTCGAACGAGCACGCAGCGATCTACATACAACGACCAACGACCTGAAACAAGCGAAGCGAGATCACGAGCGGGAGATCCAGGACTTGGAGAGGCGACACGAAAGAGAAACGAGCGAGGTCAATTCGAAACACGAGAAGCAACTACAGAAGCTGGAAAGAGAGGGCGAGCGTGCCGTGGAAGGCTTAGAGAAAGAGGTAAAGGGAATGAAAGAAGAGATGGAAAAGCAGAAGCGCGATGAGATTGCAGATCTGACTTCACAGCATTGGGAAGAAATTGATGAAGTCAAAACGCGACACGCTGCTGAGATCGCGAAACTACAAAACGAGATCGACGACCTGCGAAAGTCAGACGAAGGCCGAGCCGCAGAATCGGCGGATCAAGTACAATTGTTGAAAGACAACATCGCATCTCTTCAAACACAGCTCGAAGCCGGGAACGCCACCATGAACAGCCTACGCAAGCAGCTCACATCGACGGAAGACCAGAAGACGTCATTAGAGCAAGAAAAGGCGACATTAATCTCAAAAGCGCATTTCCTGGAAGGCAATCAAGAGGCTCAAAGCCTGGAGTTTACGAACATGAGCGAAAAACTTGCGGATGCACTCGCTGCGAAAGAAGCCACCATCGAAACCCTGCGAAGAGAGGAGATGCTTCGACGGAAGTTAAACGCTCAGATCCTGGAACTGAAGGGCAACATCCGTGTGTTCGTACGAACAAGGCCGCTTCTTGGAGACGAGAAAGATCCCGCAAAGGTTGAATACCCCGACTTCGACTCACTAGAAGGCACAAAGGAGATGATTGTACATGCGCCAACGACGAAGACTGCGACTGGAAAAGAGCGGAACGAAAAGCACAATTATGCTTTCGACCGCGTCTTCACTGCTGGTACGGCCAACCACAGCGTTTTCGAAGAATGTCAGGAACTCGTGCAGAGTGTCATTGATGGGTACAACGTCTCGATTCTATCTTACGGCCAGACCGGAAGTGGAAAGACGTTTGGTATGTCGGGTGTCGATGGTATCATCCCATCGTCAATATCACACCTGCTCTCCGAGATTCGCCGCTTAAAAGAAAAGGGCTGGGATTATGTCGTGGAAGCCAGCTTCGTCGAAGTTTACAACGAGATGATCAATGATCTGCTCGGCGACGCGAAGACCTGGGATGCAGACGACGATTCGAGCGCTCGCAACAAGAAGAAGGAGAAGCACGAAATCCACCACGATCCTATCACAGGCAAAACTACCGTCAACAATCTCACCGCCCGCGCTCTCTGGCCTCCACCTGCGAACGATGCTTCATGGCCACCTGCGGCTGATGTCGCAGCAGACAAGCCAGAGACCGACCAAGCGGCAGCGTACACCACAAAGGCCGTTGACCAGCTTCTCGATACAGCAGCCAAGAACCGCCGTGTGGCCGCTACCAAATCAAACGAGCGCTCGTCTCGCAGTCACAGCATCTTCATGCTTACGCTCAAGGGTTCTTGCGAAGCGACCGGCGAAAGCAGCGAGGGAGTCCTCAATTTGGTCGATTTGGCGGGTAGCGAGCGTCTGAAACAGTCTGGCGCCGAAGGCAAACAGATGAAGGAGACGCAGGCCATCAACAAATCGCTGTCCAGCTTAGGTGACGTTATTGCTGCGTTAGGAAGTGGCAAGGGAGAGGCGCACGTGCCGTATCGCAACTCGAAGGTATGCCTTGATCTTGAATTCCGAAGTTCTGAAGGGCAGTTTGCTAACCTTTGTAACATACAGTTGACCTACCTCCTCCAATCCTCGCTCGGAGGCACAGCTGCCAACGGCAAGTCGAGTCGCACGCTCATGATGCTGCACCTTTCGCCGCTCGCGGCTCATTGGCAAGAGAGCAGGAGCAGTTTGCTGTTCGGTAGCAAAGTGCACGGAACTCACATTGGAGCCGCGAAGAAGCGGTAATGCAGTCATGCGCCGACCAGATGACATTGGGTATAACGTGGCGGAGATGGTCTTTCTTCTGTCAACTTCTCGTAATTCTTTTAGTCTTGTCCTTTCTTACGCTTTTGTTCCACTGGGGCCTCGGACGGGTTTCCTTGCCGGGTTGGGAAAGGGACAATGGGTCGGATTGATCACTTAGCATAGTGAGAGGGAAGACGGCACTTTGCGCCGCCGATGTATGGAATGGATGTATACGACTACTCGAAAGGAAGGCGACAAGTGCTTTCTCGCCGTTTGCTTCTACTTTACGACGTTCAAATTTGCTTCTTCACAACACTCGCATTGCGTGGCTGGTGCTCAGTGCTTGGTCCATGTACGAACCTCAGTTGAACGAGGTTGGTTTTTGTGAAGTCAAGATATGCTCAATCAACTCATAGACATGAGGCTGGTTCTAACTTCATCCTCGCGTCGGAGAGTTTTCTCGAGGCGATTGGCTTGAAAGCCACCCCGCCTCGCCTTGCTGACATGCATGGGTTCCTTGCATATGCATGCATGCGATTTGCCCTCGTTGCTAGGAAACCGGGCTTGGTTTTCGTCATCCTTACTTGTTGACGAGTGGCTGGATTGATGGCTGTGAAGGATGGTGAAGGAGAGGGAGGAAGAAGCTCTCAAAGAGGCGTTTTGTTGAAGGTTGAAGAAGGAACACGCGGCTTGCCCGTAGGCGAGGATGCAAGCGACCTTTGTGCTTCGATCGGCGAGCTGTTTCCGTCGACGATTGTTATGCTGTATAGTAGTTTTGACGGCGTGGCTTTTTCGATGATCTGATCCTATCTCTCAGCTACCGTTTCCGCCGCGGAAGCACGGTGTTGCCATGGCCTGAGGAGGCCTGATTGTCTGCAGCTGCAGGACGAACCGACCAGGTGGTTGGCGTCGTTACATCCACTGCAAGCTGCAGCAAGGCGGCGTGCGAGCAGGGGTTGTACATGCGTGCATGCAGCTCTGATGAGCCTTACAGACCTGCCTGGTTAGGTAAGGTGTTTTGGTTTGTGCATATTGCGGGAGGTTGGCCTTGCTTTATGAGGAGGGTCGATGATGCTGTAATATCGATGTTAATGGCATTTTGGAAGAGAGATTGTTCAGAGAAGGTTTGGAGCTAGGAGTTGCGTGATAGCTATCGTAGCGAGACTAGAGAGCTTGTGATTGTTGGTGGCTGATAGTCTTGATATCATCATCCTCTGGTACCTTGTAGGGCTGCTTGGCTTCGCACCATGTGATTGAGGAGCGAGTCGATGTAGAGCTACTTCGATAAAGTGCGTTTTCGAAGTGGCAGGTCGCTTTCGAGATGGGGAGTAAGCCAGGCTACTTGATGCGAAATTACCAGGCATTGGATGGCCTGATGATCTCGCAGACTATAGCGGTGTCTCAAGCCGCCGTTGCACATACTTTAGCATTCATCACGCTTCGCCCTTAAGAGTCTCAGAGACATGAGATGGATATGAGCAGATTTTCGAGTCGTTATGCGCAAGTTTGCGTTGCGACCACATTGCGTGAGTGTATATAAATTCGCTTTGAATGTCGCTTGAGCAGACTTTTCGTTTCAATCCAACCTCCTGATTCCTGAAAGACTTCATCTTTGCATGTTGCGCAGTGGCGTGTGTCCCCGCGGGCGCCTGCAGCTTCAACAGGTACCGAACTCAACTCTCCAGCCTTCAGAACAACGCCATTCATGCAGGCTCGCGCGGGCAACCGCCTCGCCTGTCCAAGCCCTTAGGGATACATGCTCGCGGGCGGTCAAGCTGTCGTCCGGCAACAAGGCGTCCACTCCACTGCAACAAGAAATGGAAAGACTTGCCCTGGAAGTAAGTCCCTCTTCGCCAAAGACAGGATTGCCCAACACGGTCAGTGATGAGCAGTACATATAAGGCTGCTTGATTAATCCTCCGAGGACTGCACGAGCTGGCAGAGGATTGGACGGCGGCTTTGCCGCAAACTCGGTCGATCGACAGCAGGCAGGCGATATCCTTGGTCTGGGGTGTTTGGTGTTCAAACCCTGTCGTGCATATATTGCGCCAGAGTTAGGAGGCGGCGGAGGCGGCTCACGCAAGGTTTGTGGCGGGCCTAACCCAATCTCTGGTCGCCTCGACGACGCCTTGCGAGGTACAGGCGGACATGAGCGAGCAGTTATGTGATTGCGACGCTGTGATGACAAGATTACATGTCTGAAGAGCAGATTGCCTGTCTAAGACCGCCGCGTGCTGCCGCCTCCCGCCTGTCCTCAAGCAATTGCAACGGCGCCGTTGTGCGCACCGGCAAGATGAGCGCATGCTGTGCACGGGGCACGAAGTGAGCTGCCGCGCCGTGCGCTCGTGCGCCATGAATTAGACATCTATCACACAGGAAATGTCTCTCAACGGCCGCACTGCATCTCGACACATGGATCTGCTTGTACAGAACATGGGTATGGGCGGCAACTCGACAGCCAAACATGCACCACCATGTCGCTTCAGGCAAGGGTAGGCAGGGTGGCAGCGCTGCAGGAGGACGCCCCCCAGCCACCATCACTCGCAGATCTCCATGCTCGCATGTTGTACCGCCCTAAGATGGCGCTAATAGCTATACAGCCCTGGGGCTAACGGTTATGCGTGGGGCTGGTTTCACTTCAACGCATGGCACATCATTGTCAATCTTCGCCGAGTACATTCAGAAGGGTACAACCGCACGCCGTTCCACCCGTCTGAAGCGACTGCACCGAGAATGGAGCAGGTCTTAGGACAAGGTGATCTTGTTGTTCTGTATATTACCCATCCCATTGCCAGCCCATCTTCTTGTTCTGCTTCCGGCACAGTCGTTGACTCCATCCTCTCGTTGCACCACACTCGTTGACAGTCGCACAAGACGCCACCTTCGCATCCAATCTCGCATAGGTGCATTGTGCATTGTCCCCAAACAACATGGGCTTCGTCTCTAGGATTGCCGCCCTGGCTCTGGCCGCCACGGCGTCGGTTGCTGCGCAAGACTTCGATCTCGACTCGTTCAATAGCGAGCTTGAGAGCCAGCTTTCTCAGGTCGACACCAACGGTACATCATGCTTCCTCCGTACAAGAAGATTTGTGCGCTAATACCCATCTTTCAAGGCGACAGCACGCTTGGTACGGTCGACGCTCCCACACTCAACCGCTACCTCGATGGCCCCAAACCCGGCGGAGGAATCTACCCCTGGGGAGACAGAGGTACCAACGACACCAACCCATACAACACTCGCGAGATTCCGAACACTGGCATTACTCGCCAATATGACTGGACCGTGACCAACACAACAATGGCACCCGATGGTGTCTTGACTCCCATGGTAAGAGCGATCGAATGAAGTGTTTCAGTCCAAGAGACTAATTGTATTCCAGCTTGTCGTCAACAACCAATTCCCTGGCCCTCTCATCGAAGCCAACTGGGGAGACTGGATCGAGATCACTGTGCACAACAAGCTTGAGAACGAGGGCACCGTCATCCACTGGCACGGCTTCTTGCAGACTGGCACTCCATACTACGACGGTGTATCCACCGTCAGTCAATGCCCTATCGCTCCTGGTACCTCTTTCACATACCGCATCCGCGCTGAGCTTTTCGGAACCACCTGGTGGCACGCACACCACTCTTCGCAATACCTCAACGGTCTCTCTGGCCCTATTGTCATCCACGGTCCTGCGACGGACGATTGGGATCTCGATGTCGGCCCCGTCATGCTTTCTGACTGGTTCCACGACGACTATGAGACCCTTCTGCAACAGGTCTACCACGCCAGCAGAGAAGGCCCGATCTTCCCTCCTGCCGCTAACAACATGCTCATCAACGGCAAGGCTAACTACCCTTGCAACGAGACTGAGAAGACTTGCACACCCAACGCTGGTCTGTCGGTCTTCAAGTTCCAGAGCGGCAAGAAGCACCTTCTCCGTCTCATCAATCACAGTGCCGAGGCTGTTCTTTTCTTCAGCATCGATGGCTACAACATGACCGTTATCACCAACGACTTCGTTGCCATCGAGCCCTACAAGACCGACATGGTCACTCTTGCCGTCGGTCAGCGCGCTGAAGTCATCGTCCAAGCCAGTGACGACCCCACCGAGGCTGTCTGGATGAGGCTGTCTGAAGGCCCATCTGGTCTCGGCCCTGAGGGTCAGACTGGTTGCAGTTTGAACGACGGCATTGCTACCTCGGTCAAGGCAAAGATCTACTACGAGGAGGCCGACCAGAGCATCAACCCCAAGACCAAGTCTCACGTCGACGAGTCCCGCTACCTTTTCCCCAACGCCTGCAGCAACGGTGACCTTTCCATCGCCAGGCCATCCTACAAGATGAACATTTCCGAGCCCGAAGTCACCTTCGACTTCGTCCTCACCGGCGCCAACAACGCCACCGGCGAGTTCGTCTGGTACATGAACAACGTCACCTACGTGGGCGACTTCAACGATCCCATCCTCCTCGACGCCGTCGTTGGCAAGAAGAACTTCACCGACAGCCGCCAGGTTCTGAACATGGGCAACGCCAAATCCGTCCGCATCGTGATGCACAGCGTCGGCTTGCCTGCGTCACACCCCATGCACGCCCACGGCCACAACATGCACATCCTTGCTGAAGGCACCGGCGAGTGGGATGGCAAGATCGTCCACCCTGAGAACCCTCAACGCCGCGACACCCAGCTCATCCGTCCCAATGGATACCTTGTTGTGCAGATCGAGCTTGACAACCCTGGCATGTGGCCTCTGCACTGCCACGTCGCGTGGCACACTTCGCAGGGCATGAACATCAACTTGCTTGAACAGCCCAAGGAGGTCGAGAAGTTGGACGTCCCTGCCTCCATTGCGCAGACATGCCGCAACTGGTGGGACTTCACCGACAACAACTATGTTCCTCAGATCGACTCGGGCCTGTAGAAGCTTGATCGCTGCGGCATATTCTTTCGTTTTTTTCTTCTGTTACTATTACTTATTCTTTTTCTCTCTTGTCATGATCTGAAAACCCAGATACCCGGAGGTATTATCTACACGGCCTCGCAAGAATCTTTGTCTCTTAAATAGATTTCCTCTTACATGACTAGCTACTACTTACTATCACTTGCCTGACGTTGACCGTCAGCATTGCAAGGAAGTAATAAAACCAAATGTCTAATTCAACAAATCACCTCTACATCTTTCGCTTCATGTGCCAGAGGAGTCCCTTCCTTGTTCCAGCATCGATTCTACTAGTCTAAGAAGATCGTTGCCAATGCCCTCGTTGTCGCTTTGTATTGCCAGGGCGCAGCGATCGACCAAGCCGTGCGACACGAGTCGCACAAGAATACGAAGTCCAACCAGGCACGCTGCACGCACGTGCATGAGAAATTTTGGGAAGGATGCACATGCTGTACTCCTCGGGTACGTGCTTCCGCGACAGCTACGACTTGGGCATATCTATACGTGTATGTGCATGCCGTACACGCGCTGTGCCGTCTTCGTATTATGTCTGCTGTGCGAGCTTTGGTTGCTCGTGACACCGATGTCGAGATCATTCAATGTCTGCTGGCTGAGTAAGGGAAGGAGACGCAGTCAACCGAAGCTGGCTCTGATATTGGCCTAATCATGTACAGCTTGGATCTGCAATACCGGCATGCAGAAAGACCAAGAAGCATCACTCTGCTCTCTTTGCAGTGCAAATCTGGAACGTAGGTCTCTTCTCAAACCCGTCCCAATACCCTTCTGCCTTCCTCCTATCCTCCCGCAATACATGCCCATGCCAACCTCCGTAGCGCAAAGCTCATAGACGTCCTTCTTAAAGTGATACATGTCAAACGCCACGTGCTTAGGCTGCGTGTACGCTGTCAAGCGACACTCGTACCCGTCCTCGACTTTGCGCAGCGGCGTGATAGCGTACCCGTAAAGATCGTCTACAGGATGATCTCCAAGGTTCATGTGCACGTTTGGCATGATGCCGATGAAGCGGCCTCCTGGACGGAGGCTGGCGTGGATGGTTTGCCACATGCTGAGCTGCTCAGAGGATGTGGCGGCGTAGTTGAGGAGCCATGCGGCGAAGACGAGGTCAAAGGGACCTTCTGGGAGGGTGAGTGGTTGAGCGCAGTCCCCGACACGGAAGGTGACTTTGTCTTTGATGGATTCTGGCCATGAAGCACTCGCATTGTTGGCGGCGGCTTGGATCATACCTTCTGAGTTATCGACTCCGACGACCGAAGCGGCGACATTTTCCAAGAGAAGTTTTGACCAGCGTCTTAGACCACAAGCAAGATCCAGACAGCGGAGCCCGTTGATATCTCCCACGACCGCTTCAACGCTTGGGCGTTCGATGGAGGAGGCTGGCAAGTCTTGCACACTACCGTAGAGAGATGCTATCGAGTCGTATTGGGTTGACATGATTGGTCGACGTCAACAGTTCGTCACAAGTCCGCAAGAAGTGATTAGGAAGAGCGTTTTGTGTGGGTCGAGGAAGACCGCGATTTGTTCTTGTGACAGAGCGCGAACGCCATCGACGGGTGAATGTAGGCTGAAGTATGCAATGTGGACATCACTGTGGTCACATATCTGCGGTGACAATGGTCGGAGGCTTGCAGATTGCATGCACAGTTTCCGTGCGACTCAACGAGCATATTGAGAATACCTGATGTTTCCGCGAGAAGACGTTATATATAATAATACCAGTGAGGGAGCACCGAGAGGTATACATGTATGTATATACCAAGGGCCCGGAATCCAGCTCTATGGAAGACCAAGGAGACAAAAGCACAGCAATTCGTGGCTGCAGCGTCGCAACTCGTTCCCAATCGGGCGAGCAGCACGCCGTTCGGGCTTGCCGGGCTGTGCTGTGCTGTGAGTGAATCCTTCGCGACGATCGTTCCCCTCAACGGGAGAGCTGAGCGCCACTGCGCCTTCGCGCTCGTGCGCAGGGCTGGCATTCGACGCAAAATGCGTAACTCACACCTACACAAGACAATCTTCACATCCAATGCTCAGAAGGAGCGCGTCCATTGCCCAATGTAGTAACCAAAGACCAGGTAGGTATATCAGTAATCGCTTCCTCCAGCCATTCAACATGCCATCATTCTTCACCCTGCCCAGCATTTCCCATTCGTCTCTATTCTTCGATCGAGCATTGCATAGCCCGCAATGGCGCCTACGTTGCATTCTTCCACCATTGAGAGCCTGGATCTCTCAGTTTTCTCGTCTCCAAACGACCTTGTCCCCAAAGCTCTTTTCCCTCGAGCCATCTCTACGACCGATAATATTACTTGCGCTCGGCCTATACCGGATCTCGTTGGTGGGCCTCTATACGCACATAGCGACATCACCTTCCACCAACTAATGATCTACATCTGTGCGGCCTGCCTTGGACTTACAACTATCAGTGGCGCCCTTCTGGCTTGGAGGCACGTACGCAACTACACTGCACCACAGGAGCAACGACAAATCCTACGAATTATCGCTCTGCCATTCTTCTACAGCTTGATCAACCTGCTCGCCTTGTGCTGGTATCCTACCTATCAATATATCCAGCCGCTCAAGGGCCTCTACGAGTCCTTCGCCATAGCAGCCCTGTTCTTCCTCATACTCGAATGGGTCTGTCCTGAGGGAACAGATAGGGACAAGTTCTTCAACGAGTTTCCGTTCAAGGGCAAGAAAGGTGTTATCATTGAAGGCGGCTCGCTCAAATGGTTCCATGTACGTCTCTTCGTTCTCTGCACCATTACCAAGGCTAACAAACAACAGCGCACATGGGCTCAAGTCTTTCAATACCCACTCATCACTCTCGTCTTCACCATCATCGAAATTGTAACCCAATATTACGGCGAATACTGCTCGAACTCCTTTGCACCCAAACACGCTCATCTCTGGCTCTTCCTAGCAGGCATTTTTATCGTCGCCGGCGCCCTCTCCGCCACAGGTGATTTCGCGAAACGGATGAAGTCAGAAATGACCGGCACGCACAAAGAGGCGGCGAAAATCTACAGTTTCCTAGGCATCATTTTCTTCCAAATCATCCAAGGCGTAAGTCTATTGCTACATTGGCACCATCCAATCCTCCCGTGATTAACACATCCCAGATCCTCTTCTCCATCCTGAACGGCAAGCTCTTCTCCCCAACCCGCCTCCTCACCTACAACGACATAAACTACGGCATGCCCTCCTTCCTCACCTGCCTCGAATCCATCGCCTTCAGCCTCATCTTCCACTGGGCCTACAGCGCCGCCGAATTCAAAAACCGCGCAGACCGCTACCTGCCAGATCAGCGAGCGCCGCGCCTCGGAACCTGGCGTGCAATTCGCGACGCGATCGATCTGAGCGATATCGCCAACGCAGTCTGGGTTGCGCTCGGATTTGCGTGGCGAGGATTGGTCAACTGGTGGAATGGCTCTAGTGCGAATAAGGGAATGACGGGCAGGGTTGTTGGGTTGGTTGCTACGGCTGCTGCGAAGAGAAGAGGAGGAGACGATCAAAGGCGTTACGAGCAGCGTGTGTCACCTTTCGATGATAGTATGGCGGCTCCCGGGCCTGCGGTGCCGGGTCCTGCACAAGATGCTAGACCTGGTCGGGCGAGGACTTTTGATGGGCATGATGCGCTTGGTGTGCCGCCGGCGTATGGTGGTCGTGGTGAGGAGTCTGAGCCCTTGCGAGGGAACACATCGCGGGATTCGAGTCTGAGCGACCGGTCGTTTGGCAGGCGGTAGATATTCGTCCTTTGTAGATATAATGAGCACATGAAGCATTCACGAACGTCAAAAGCCAATGTTGAAACTATGTGCCTAGCGTGCCAATCAAGAACGTTTTATAGTTGTTTATTTCATCATCTCATAGCTATCAATCACTACCACTTGTTGCCCTTACCCTTTTTCTTCTTATTTCCACCGCCGCCCTGCTGCTGCTGCTTGCCCTTCAGGACCTCAGCGCCAGGTGTCGCAGGCCTGCTGTCTTCTGCCACAGCGCCTTGCGAGAACATGGCCTGCTTAGCCTTGCCCTTCTTGCCCTTGGGCCTGTAGGTGCTGCGGTCGCGCAGAGGCAGCCAGCGCTCGGGGTCAGGTGTGCGGTTCGGGTCGTAGTCTTTGGGCATCTTGCTCTTGCAGAGCTTCTTGTGCTTTTTGGGCTTGGGCTGCTCTTCTGCGGGGCGCTTGCGGCTTGTTGTTGTCGCTGCTGAGGGGTCCACGGGAAGTTGAGCGATGCCGGCGTTCTCGAGGGACTCGGCGTCGATACCTTTGAGGAGGCTGTCGATTGATTGCAGCGAGCTTGGCGTTTGTGTCGCGGGCGAAGCGGCGAGGAGGCCGGCGGCTGAGTAGCGGTCGGAGGGATCTTGATCGTGGAGGTCTTGGAAGATCTCGCGCGCGAGGGATTGGTGTGAAGGGTCGTGAGACTCGCTGAGTGTGCTGCCAGCGGCCTTGAGGAGGTGTACTACGCCACTTGGGCGGTTTTGTGACTTGCCACGCCAGTATGTGGACGCTTTTGCGAGAGCAGAGCGGGCAGGCTCACGGCGAGATTGGCTGGTGTAGAGGCTGACGAGGGTACCGACAAGACCAGGAGCATGGCGAACATCAAGCTCGCTGGCGTTCCCTGATGCTTCGAGTTTTGCGAGGAAGTTTTCGAGAAGTGTGATCGCGGAGTTGAAGTTGTTGCTTTGGACATAAAGTTGTACAACCGTGAGGACGAGCCCCACGTCGTTTGGTCGTTTCTCCAATAGAGGCAGAACATGCTTCAAAGCATCTTTGCCAGTCTTGTTTTGCGCGTGTGCTGCGGCGTTGACAGCTGACAGGCCGTTGATTCGGCTGTCTGAAGTAGCGCCGCTTTGCTGTGAGAGCTCTCTTGCGGTAGACTTGACAACTCCGCCGAACTTGCAAGTTTGCAGATCCATCGCTGAGCGGTTCTGGTCCAAGATAGCAGTCTGGTACTTGAACGGATAATCGGGCTTCAGAGTTTCTACGTCGAAGGCCAGCAGTCGTTGTGCGAGGAAAGGATTGCTCGGCACTCCAGCGGCTGCGATGCCGTTCACCCTTGCGATGAGCTTCGAGCTTTGATCCGGGAAGGTCTTCTCGCCAATACTTTGAGCCAGCTTCTCTGCCTCCTCATGTCGTCCCAACTTCGTGTACACGTAGATCTGTTGTACTGCGATAGGCAGCAATTCCGTCTCCTTGTCCTCGTCAGACAGATCTTCCGTCGACTCAACAAGACCGCGTGCGCGTTTCAACAGGACCTCTCCCTGTCCAAGCTCGCCTCTTGCAATGCTTCCGCAGGCTGCGTTGTATGCTGTCTCGAAAGCTTCCAGGTCTTCTCTTTCAGGCTTCTTCTTCGTGACCAGCTCTCCCTTTCCAGCCCATTCCAGCTGCGTGTCAACAGCGGTGGCATTGACCCTTAAATCCGCATCGACATCTTGCCCTTGCCTTGCGCTCAATTGTCTGTACAGCTCCGCGGCGCGTTCGAAGTCCTCTGTCCTGTACCTCGCTTGCGCCTCGATATGGTTGTAGCCTCTCTGACTACCCTTTGCTGCGATTTCTGCTGCATCTGTTGGCTTTCCTGACTTGTAGAGTGCGTATGCGTATTCCAGTCTAGCCCTGTCCTTCAACTTCTCGCCGCCGGCTTCGATGGCTTGAACGGCGTCTGCATAACGGTCCAGATTCAGGAGCGCCACAACCTTGACATGCTGAGCTTCCAGATCGCCTTTGGTCTGTTTCAGGGCAGCTTCGGCCGAGCGCAAGATCTCGTCGTGGTCTTCGATGTGCGTTTTCTTGAGGAGAGATGCCAGTGTGGCCGCCATTTTGGCTGGCTTGATGTGGCTGTCGCGGTGATTTGTAGGTCCGCCTCGGATGGTCGCAGTGTTCCGAGGATATTATATTGGCGAACAGTCCAGAGCAATGGTCGCGTGCGCTATCACATTCGGTCGATCTCCAGAAGTCCAGCTGTCGTTGTGTTGGCGGGGCCTGAGGATGGATGAATTTCGGCCCACTGTAAAGTGAGTTCGGGGGAAGAAGAGCGTTGTGGAGTCGGCTTCAGACTTCACTTCTTCCATCCCACTACCTCCCTGTCTCTTCTTGTCGTTGAGTGTATCATGTGGCAAGCAGCTGTCATACGGAGTATGTGGCTGATTCATTGTGAGTGAACTTGTCGGCCTCATCTCGATGATCAGGGGACTCTTGTTGCACATCACGTCCAAAAGTCTTCTCGCAAGCCAAATCTAACTACTTTTGAGCCTGTTTCACTACCTGAGTGTGAGAACACCTGCCCCTGCATCGATCAAGTTGACCGCATCACACAGTAAGCCTTCCATGGTATCGACCGAATCCTCCACCATCACCACCACCAAGCCTACATGTTTTCACTACCCAAGACCACCTTCACACAACTTCACAATCCTTTGCCAACATCGCAAGTTAGCATCGATGGCCTGCATGCTTTCTCTGCGAGTAACTATGCGACGTGTCGCACGAACCCGACCGAAGCACCCCTTTCCCAGCCTCTCGCATTTGGTGCCGGCGGCACCTGCATGCTGCGCAGCTCCCTGAGCACCAAGTCCAAAGCTCCCAAGTGCTAGGGATGCAGCTGGCGAATGCAACCGATATAAAGCGGTGTGAAATGGTCTCATCGCCCGCCCAGAAGTCCCGCATCATCGGTGCCCTTAGTGTAGTGGTCGCAGCTTGTTATAACCGGGGACGCTCGGTGACTAACAATCTGCCCTCACTCGCTAAGCTGACGATGCTGCGCGGCTCCTGGTCACGGGTTCAATTATCGCAGTCGCCGAGAAACGGGTAATTGATAATGAAAGAGGTAATACTCTTTCCCCTAAGGCGGTGGCGACGGCCCCGTCTTAGGTTTTTGCACTTTTTATGTATGTTGTGAGTTTATTGTTTCCTTTGCATTGCGCCAAAGCTGTGTCAGGGGTCATTCTCTCAGGCTGCGTTATGTTGATTGGCAGCGATGCAGCCGCCAGATAGCTGGCGGTGCGAAAGAGCCACCGCAATATTTGCTCAACTGCTTTGGCAATGCTGCTATGGCACTTGTTCACGTCAGGTACTGATGTTCATTTTCTTTCGCAACTACTTTTGGTAGCGATATCGTTGATATTTCACTTTTCTCCACTGCATTCGAACCCAGCAACACCCAGCTATTGCGAAACGCCTCAAAATCCCAGGCTTTCTCGGTGTTCAGTCCAATTGAGCTCCGGTAAACGAAGAAACCACCAAATTGTGAGTGATGGTAGCCTCGGACAAACTTGAGCCGCTCAAGTACCGTAGGGAACAAATCCTTCAACGTTTCTATGTACATCTCGACAACACAGCAGACCTCCAGAAGCCATGCCACGACTGACACCAATCGACAGCGACCACCTGCAGCCAGAACAAACATACACCAAGCCTTTTAGCCGCGATATTTCGCAAGCCTCCCAAAACCTGTCACCTCTCACTGGATGATTCCAGCGACGCGCGACACTTGATTGAGGAGTTGACATATGACACGAGCTCGAATCGTGCCAGGACTAAGAGCGAAATTTCCGTCTATGAAGAGCAGTATACAGCAGAACGCAAAGGGCGTGGATATCATGGCGATATACCTTTCCCGACGAAGAAATCCTCTGATGGCCCAGGATAAAATGAAGCGGCGGTCTTCAATGTACCGAAGACTTTCGGCGGCTGGTCGCAAGCATGCAATAGCACCGAGAGCATGGAAGACAATGAATACTGCACTTGACTGAGGCTGCTGCGTCCAGTGCACGCAGGTTAGTTCATACGTCATTTTGTTAGTCTCAAGCTTGCAGGCTATGGCTATGATCGCAAGCAGACTTATGTGAACGAACAGACTTTACCTTTTGTGACTGGCTCTCCCCTTGAGGCTAGAATCGTTGCACACTTACGGCTCGTGGTTACACCCTCGATTCTAAAAGCGCATAAGCGTCCCAGCTGAGTGCGATACGAGCGGATCTCCGCCAATAGGCGTCTGGAGTCGGCCGGCTGCGGGAAGAAGTGACTGCAGCCGTAGCTCCGTAGCTCTGGGATCCCTGCAGAGCAGCTGAAGACCTGCATGTACATCATTTACGACTCACACTCACTTCATTATTGCACCTCAACTGACAAAGTCTACAGCTTGACTACCATACATCAAACCTGTGATCATGGCAAATTCAACACACGTTCCGGAAGCCACGTTCAAAACATACGACAAGGCACAAAGCACCGAATACGCTCGAGTCCGCTATGCATACGACTCGAGCGTCTACGAAAGCGTCCTCGCCTATCACTCAGCCAGTGGAGGTCGTCTAGGGAATGCGCTTGACGTTGGCTGCGGGCCAGGGATAGCGACTTGCGAGCTAGCAACTCACTTCAACAATGTATTGGGCATCGATCCTGGCGAGGGTATGATCGATGTAGCTCGGAGCAGGAATGCCGAGATCTCGAACGTGCGATTCCACGTCTCGTCTGCGGAGGAGATGACATCTGTCACGAACGGTAGCATCGACCTCATCACTGCGGCGAACGCAGCGCATTGGTTCGACATGCCGGCTTTCTGGCGTCGTGCTGCAGAAGTTTTGACGCCTGGAGGTACCGTGGCCGTGTGGACAAGCGGCGAGCCTTCTGCTCATCCCGACGTGCCAAATGCGGCAGCACTCAACGCCCTCTTTAAAGACCATAACCTCATGCATCTCGTGCCATACTACGAACCTGGAAATCTGCTCGTCCGAGAAGGATACCGAAGCCTAACAATGCCATGGGATGCCAGCTTCCCCGTGGCAGCATTCGATCAGTCATCATTCACACGGAAAGAGTGGGCCCTATCGGAGCCGTTCCTCAAAGATCAAGACAGGTCCTTCAACCTCGACATGTTTGAGCGTATGCTCGGGACAGGGAGCCCGGTGGTACGGTGGCGTCAGGCCCACCCGGACGCTCTAGGAACGGAGGACGATGTTGTTCGACTTCTGCGGCGGGAGGTGGAGAAATTGTTGCACGAAGCAGGTGTACCGGAAGGTGAAGAGGTGCTTAAAGGTGCTGCACCGGGGGTGTTGTTGATGGTGAAGAAAGTTTCTGCTGTAGACGGTGCGGGTACATGACCATGAGAGCGTTATTGACTACCGAACGTGAGTGCTTAGGTGAGGCTGCTTTGCCTGGAAGGAATGAAGTGTTTCAGGTTTTGGACCATGAGATTCATAAATGCAACAATCTCAACCTCACTTCTTCGCTGCTGCCACCTTGGCCATATGCCCCTTCGTAGTCGCCAGCACTTCCTGCGCATTGTAAACAGCCGTAACGCTAGGCCTGACTTTCACAGCCCTCATCCACTTCGAGAAGTTTGGTAGGGCATCGAACTTCTCCGCCATAGTCTTTGGAACCAGTTCACCGTCTTCGCTTGCATCAATCAAACGAATCAAGATCGGCGCAATGATAGCCTCAGCAAGCGTGAAGTCCTGTGACCCATTAAAGAAAGGCGCCGCATTCGCAAGTAATGGCTCAAGCTCCGACTCGACACTCTTGACAATCTCGGCCACAATCTCGTCCTTGGCTGCGCCAGAAGCTGCGAAGAGCGGGTATACTTTATTGCCGACTTTGTTTTCCCAGATGTTGACGAATAAACCGATTCGTGCACGTCCAAGAGGGCTGTCTTTGCTCGCAGGAAAGAAAAGACCTGGAGATAGATCGGCGAGGAACTGTGCGATGATTGCTGACTCAGGAATGATTTCTTCGCCGTATACTAGAGTCGGAACTTGGCCACGAGGGTTGATGTCGGAGTACCATTGAGGACGCGGAACGCCGAGGTCTATCTCGACTTTGGTGTAGGGCAGGCTCAATTCATCGAGAGTTATTTGGACACGTTGGGCGTAAGGGCAGATGTGGTTCGTGTAGAATGTGATCTTGGGGTCCGGGTTTGCGGTGTCTGGGAAGGCACTGTTCATGTCGGTGGCCATGTTGCCGGCTGCTCTGGGAGAGTACTTCGGCGGGAGAGTGATCTGAGGTTACCTCACATGAAAGTGACGGAAGCAGTATACAAAAGCTCTGATTTATGTCTTACTCTCAGCTCTCGGAGACTTTTGTCGGAGACTTCTTCTCGAGGAGGATCGCGTTGTTCTCTGTACATGTTCGTCCGAATGGGGTGGATGTTGGTCAGCAGGATCAGGTAAGGAAGGATTCAGGAACACAGCTTGGCCAGCCAAGGCGCTTGGAGCATTCTTACCGTACTGGCTATGCTCCCGTATATTCACAGTAAACTCTTTCCATAAGTCGGGATGACGTGACAGTAAGATAGAGGAACCGGCTATGCGTTGGCTGTATTGTGCATACCTAGCTTCAATATTCACAAGCCCCTGCGTTTCTCCTCACACAGCTTCGACCTTCGCACTCTGCGCCCAAGTGCTGTCACCCTTCTTGCTTGCCTCTCGAAGGTGGTACAGCGCATCGATGAACGCAGGCACAAACGAGCCTGGCCCTTCGGCCTTCTTCGCTGCATTCTCAGCAGCAATCTCATACAGCAAGATGCCAGCAAGGGCGCCGAGCAGTTTATCTCCTCTCTCGACTGCCAGCACACTGGCAATAGTGGTTCCCAACGTACAGCCACTGCCAGTGATCTCGCCCAGATAGTCGTGACCGTTGGAGATGAGGAATGTGCGTTCTCCGTCAGAAATCACGTCTGTGCTGCCGGTCATGAGCACGATGTTGCGCTCGCGTGCGGCGAGAGTCTTGACGACTTGGACGCGTTCTTCGGCCGAGAGTTGGGAAGCGCCTGAGTCGACGCCATGTTGCTTGACGCCTGCAGCACCGGAGACGGTACGGATCTCACCCTCGTTGCCTTTGATCAAGTCGAAGTAGCCACCAGCCATAAGCGCCTTGACACCCTCGCGACGCTGCTCGGTGGCTCCTGCGCCAACGGGGTCGAGAAGTACAGGACCACCGACGGCGTTGTAGGCAGCGAGCGCTTTGAGGTGGTTGGAGCGAATTTCGGGCGTGGTGGTGCCCATGTTGATGACGAGACTGCCGCCTAGTGCTGCAAGGTCACCGGCTTCGAGGCCGTTGTTGGACATGATGGGCGAGGCTCCGACGGCGAGGGCAACGTTGGCGGCAAAGTTTTGCACGACGAGGTTGGTCATGTTGTGGCAGAGAGGCTTCTTGGCGGCAGTGCGGGCGATGAGACCTGGGACAGCGGCGACGATGGCGTCGCGGGTAAGAGGTTGCTTCTTCATGGAAGCAGCGAAAGGTGGTGGCGTAGCGATGAGTTTGGACAGATTGGCGGTAGCGGCTTTGGCATCGTTGGATCCCATGATGGCGCTTACGATGGCAACGCCGTCGAGCTTCTTGTGGGGAGTGGCAGTTTGGTAGAGGATGCGCTGGGAGTTTGCTGCGTTCATGCCACCGATGCAAACGGTCTTCACGTGGCCGAGGTCCTTCTCGACCAATGCAGCGAGGATGCGCTGGACACCACGTGTGCCAATGACTGACTTGACGTCTTTTGTTTGCGTGGCGTTGACTGTGCCGATGCCGATGTAGTCTGCACCGTCTCTGGCGGCCTGAAAGGCCTCTTCCTCGGTGTTAGTTGACACGCCGATGATAGCGTCAGGGCCTAGGATTTCGCGTGCTCCTTTCAGATCCATATCATCCTGGCCAACGTGCACGCCTTCGACGCCGGCGCGGAGGGCAACATCAACTCTGTCGTTGATGAGGAGCGGCACACCGGCTGGTTTGGTGACTTTGTGCAGTTCTCTCGCATTATGGACGAGCTGGGCTGTGTCGCTCTTCTTGTCACGGTACTGGACAATCGTTGCTCCTGGGTGGCGTGTTAGCGATGTCGAGACGGTTTTGTTGATGACTCCAAGCTGTCTTGCCTCCTTCTACTGCGGCTTTCACGACGGCCACGAGATCTTTGTCGCCCAAGATGGCGGGCGTTGAATCTGTCACCAGGTATACTGAATAATCTACTTGTGGAGGAGCCATTACGATAAATGAGATGTAGATGTATCGTGTATTGCGCAGTTTTGCATAAATGTTGAGAGCAAGCCGGGTGGCTTCATGTACAAATCTGGGCGGCTATGTCACGTCTTCAGTCTAATGGATGTAGGGCTGCGAAATGGGAGCGAGACTTGGTTGCATCTTCCACTGGGCGGCGACTTGAGTCTGTCTGCTTTCTGCATCCCAATGGACTCAATTTCCTTGCTTCTAACAAAGACACCATCAAGTAGCTGCTTATATAGATAGATGCCTGTAGAGAAAGCACGTTCTCGAGTCCAGAACCCCCTGCGAGATGCACAGCCAGTCACGCCTGAGAATGGTTCGCATCGGCAGTGGCCGGCAAAGAGCAACTTCCCGAGACAACGGGTCTGCGGGCTTAGGGAGTGATCAAGATGGCAGATGGTTTGTTGATGCGGAAGGCTACAGTGGTGGCATGATATCACGAGGTGAAAGTGTTCATCGTTTACTGTGAAGACCACTTGAGGACTATCAGCATGTGAGGCGGAAGATCACGGCGTACATCTAGGCAGACATAGGGAATGTGAGAGTTTGCTGGCTGGACGGGTTAGTCATCTTCAAGTCAAGCCGTTCTTCGCCGCTAGAAAGAAGTCGAACCCACAATTCCCGCTCTGATTCTTCCAACTCCACCTCGCACCCACCACACACACAACCTCCCTGCTAGCATATCGCATCTCGCATCAACACCATCCTGCGACCGCAACCGTCGCTAAACCCTCCCTACAAAACCCACCCCGCCGCACTCTGCAAATTGCTGCAGCGCCGCCACCACCATCCAGCACACCGCACCACCCGCACCCGTCGAGGTCGCCTACCACCACCCTCTGCCTACAGACATCGGACACAGGCCAGAGTTTATGTATTCGTCCCACGCGCACGCCTTTGTACTCGACCCGCCGCCTGAGCAGCCGCAGCCATTTCGCATAACGCGAAGAAGCCGTCCTAGCCATAACAGCACCAACGGATGACTGCCGCGCTAAACCACCAACATCAAAGAACATCATAAAAAAGAAAGAGCCTTGTTGTCAGACAAATATTTGCCATCCACCCTGGATACCAAACATCTTGGAACACCTGTAACAAAGGAGTGTATGTTGTCTCGGTCTCCGTCAACATTATAACAGCCACCGTTCAGCCTTTCGCTGCAGTCATAACCACCCAACATCGAACCCAGCCAACACCGCAATCATGGTTGAGTCAGTCAACATTCGTCGTGACGTGAAGGATGCCTTCTACCGTTACAAGATGGAGAAGATCCAGTCCAAGATCGAGGGCAAGGGCAACGGTATCAAGACCGTCATCGTCAACCTTCACAACGTCGCCGACCAGCTGGCCCGTCCGCCGAACTACGTGATCAAGTATTTCGGTTTCGAGCTTGGCGCCCAGACCAACATCGACCCCAAGGATGACCGCTGGATTGTCAACGGCGCTCACGAGGCTTCCAAGCTGCAGGACCACCTCGACGGTTTCATCAACAAGTTCGTTCTCTGCAAGGACTGCAAGAACCCCGAGACCGTCATCAACTGCAAGGATGGTGACATCATCCTCGACTGCAAGGCCTGCGGTCAGCGCTCCCACGCCGATCTCCGCCACAAGCTGGCCTCCTTCATCCTCAAGAACCAGCCGAAGAAGGGCAAGAAGGACAAGTCCACCAAGAAGGCCGACCGCAAGGCTCGCAAGGAGGCTGAGGCCCGCGGCGAAGGCGAGGACGGCACTGCGAACGGCAACAGCCCTGGCGAGAGTGGCTCTGACAATGGCAACGACGATGGCGAGGTTGAAGCGGACGGCGGTAGTGACGACGAACTTACCCGCAGAATCAACGCTGAAGCCAAGGAGCTTGCCGACTCTGAGCAGAAGGAGCACGAATGGTAAGTTTTGGGTAGATGTTTTTGTCTACACTGGACCTGTACTAACTCATATTTCAGGGCCGTCGACATGTCTGAGGAGGCTGTGAAGGCCCGTGCTCAGGCCCTTCCTGATGACCTCAAGAACTCCCTTGCCCTCGACGATGAGGCTCAGGACGGCGAGCAAGAAGACAGCGTCTACGACCAGCTCGGCAGATGGATCGACGAAGCCGCCAAGGAGAAGGGTGACATCAACAAGGTCCCTGACGTCGACATCTACCTCAAGGCCAAGGAGCTCGGCATCGAGAGCAAGCACCGCACCCCTGCCGTCCTCGCCCAGACCATCTTCTCTACCGGCATTGTCCAGGAGATCGAGCCCCGTGCATCCATGCTGAAGAAGCTCATCACGTCCGAGAAGCACGAGAAGGCCTTCCTCGGCGGTATCGAGCGCTTCGTCGGAAACGACCACCCCGATCTCATCCCGCAGGTCTCCAGCATTCTGATCAAGATCTACGAGAACGACCTTATCGAAGATGACACGCTCAAGGCTTGGGGTGCCAAGGCCAGCAAGAAGTACGTCGACCTGTCTACCAGCCGCAAGGTGCGCAAGAGCGCCGAGAAGTTCATTGAGTGGCTTGAGACTGCCGACAGTGAGGATGGCAGCGATGATGAGTCTGAGTAGACTTTTCACGAGATTCTACTCTATCCGGCCCGATCGGTTGTCTTGCTGCGATGCGAATTGACATTCACTTTACCTGCTTTTCGCTCTCTTGCTTGTGGATCGTTAGGTAATTGTTCAATGGTGGACTGTTCACTCTTGATTCGTACCAAGTAATCTTGCTCTCTCTTGTCTGGCTCATTCGCGAATCGATAGCATGGAGTAAATACTTAGCAACGATTCTCCCCTCCTCGATCACTTTCCATAATTCCATCTCGCACACGGACGTGTAGTCAGCGGCATTGTATTGACTAGGTCCACGGGCCGACACGAATCATGCGAGCCAGCCTGGACCGACTTCTGCTGTATGATCGTCCCGCTTTTTCTCAGCCTCAGCTGAGAGGCGTTGCCTGGTGTTGCCGCGAAGGAATTGCCCCTGCTCCAGGCGTTCAGGCCTCACCGAATCAGAGATGAGGCTTTCGTGTGAGCCAGAAAAAGGCCGACTAGGATATGGGTTCCTTGTGCAACGGATTTGGGGGCTGAAATAATGGCCCGCCATTGATCGACACCAGCCATCTGCAGAGAACGTGAAGCCCGCCAACACTTCCTCCTAGATCTTGGAATGTCTTGTCGCAACCAAGCAATATGCGGGTCTTCGTTATTGCAGGTCTGTTGGTATCATCGCTGGTAACCCGGTCCCTTGCCGCTTTGAACTCGACCAACAGCACCACCACGAGCACTTCGAGCAACAGTGACGCTGTGTCCAGCTCGACGAACATAGGAGACTATATTGCTGCTGGATTCGGCCTTGCGAGCACGACGACGACTTCGAAGGCGTCTTCGGATTCTACAACGCTCTCGCTGGAAAAAACATCCACTGAACCTCTGAATTCGTCGTCGAAGGATGTATCATTCTCGAAAGAGTCGCACCGCCAAGATGCCGCCATAACTGGCGGAAATACCGTGACGAAAGCATCTACCAGCTATTTCTCCTCTTGCAAGCCCACGACAACCAACTCCCGTGGCCAAGTTTACGCCGATTGCTCATACGGCTCCAAGAATGTAACGAATACTTTTACGAATACAACATGGGCGTCGGCAACCGATGTGGATGAGTGCTGGACACAATGGGTCAGCTACTGGTCGATGCACACGCCTTCGCCGGCCACTGTCTCGGTCATCAGCTATTCAGTACCTGAGACAACTGAGACTACACCGTACCTGTACACCGAGGGATCTTACATCACAGACAAGACGATAACAACTGTGATCACGTCGACGGCCTCGACAGCAGCAGATAATGGCGGATTCACGCATGATACGCAACTCGTAGTAACCTATACCACAGTTCTGACCGCCTTCCTCTCCGCTAGTACCACGTCCACATCGATGTACACCTACACTCATACACCTTGGAAACAGAACTACACATTGATCAGCGCTTCTAATGACGCAGATTGGCCGGCTCCCAGCTGCACACTGCCTTCGGTTTATCCAGCATGCCAATCCCAATGGGATAAGTATGCAACACACAACATAGCGCCGAATCCGCAACCTTTGTCCGCGAAGTAGGAAAGTCCTTCTTATACATGGAATGAAGCATGCTGACTTTCGCATAGCTGCGAGTTCAATTTCCTGAACACCTCGCAAACCGTACCCGCATGCTACGCCAGCAACGAGGCTTCTTGGGGATCATGGCGTTCTTACGTGAGCGAAGCAACCTCGCCAATCTGTTCGCAAGCCTCTATCACTGGCTCCGTTTGCACTTCTCTGAAAGACGCCTATGTGCTGGGACACAACTATAATCTGGCGCCTGATCTCCCCGAGCCTGCAACATTTTCCAGTGGTCACTACAGCAATGTTGCTCCCTGGTTCACTGGATGGACTTGGCCTGCTACTCAAGCTTTCGCTCCCGGGTGTACGCTCGACTGTGGTCGCTGCGCCGTGACAGGAGGCACGATCGAGTTGCTTTATTTCCCGCCGGGGTTAACACCACATGCCGCGACTGAGCCAGTTGTCGCTACGACCCTTGGAACCGTCCTGACAAGCCCGACTTATTACATCTCATTTGCAAGCCTCTACGCTAGTGACGCCTGCAGTGGTGTAGGCTCTACCTTGACATCCATGATCGTACCGATCCCCACATCGGAGCCTCTTTCCACCCTTTTCGCGACCACTATGGCTTGTGATGCCCATCGCATGAACAACGCATGGCTAGGCCTAGTTGCTCTCGGCACCGCATCCCTGAATGTTACAGATTTGATGCACGATTCCGTCCCGTACAGCATCTATACATCACAGCCATACTGCGCCAGTAAGATGATGGAAGCCGTCTGCGATCCCGATGCTTGTCCAACTACTCTGCCATACCGACCTCTAATCGTCTTGTCGAGTGAGCTGCTGAACACGCTCAATCCAGCTTGGGCAACTTGCTCGTTGGATCTACGAGGTCTGTATGATCCTCCAAAGGCCTTACAGCAAGCCACAGGTTTGGTGGTTCCGACGGCTCTAGGCGGGGGAGCTTCGCCAACAACATCTGCTACGCCTGCTAGTGGTCCAGCTAAGGTGACGCCGAGTCCTACGCCTCAGCCCGAGCATGGAGAATCCAAGCCAAGTCAAAATCCAGCCGATTTGCCAGTACCAGCATCACCAACTGCTAAACCAAACACTTCACCACCAGTGAAACCACCATCTGCATCGGCGAATGACCCAGCACCCATCGAGAATGAGCCCAGCGAGCAGTCCGGCTCCGTTGACCCAGTTGGAGTGATCATATCCGCGATCGTAGGGCTGTCCGACAATAAGGCGTCAACTCAAACTTCGGCAGCAGAGCCGGCGACTTTCGGTCCCGAAGCCAGCGCTCCCCAAGATCCACCCAAATCGCCAACGGACGCTCTAGGTGCGCTCAATGGTTCCCCAGCTGATCCGGCAAACTCAGGTGGCGCTCCAGCTCCTTTCCCTGGCCAAGGTGGAAACGGAGATTCATCGCACCCTCAAGCGCCGGACAGCAATACTGTTCCTCCTGGTTCGCAAAGTGGTTCAGACGATCCCTTGAAGCCTGCAGATCCGGGAAGCGACAGTAACACAAACTCTGGCTCTGGTGATCCAACAGTCAATGATGACCCCGTCGTCTTCTCCGTTGGCTCTCAAGTCATCACTGCAGCACCAGGGCAGCCTCTTATAGTGGCCGGCTCCACTCTGTCTTCAAAAGCCGCCCTCACCGTCGATGGACATATCTATAGCTCAGGAAGTGCGGGACTCATCGTTGACGGGACTGCAGCTGTGTTGCTTCCCAGTAGTGGAAGTCAAGCTTCCGTAGCGGTGGTCACATTGGGCTCCCAGGCCCTCACAGCATCCGCAGCGGACGACGCTCATTCTGCTGGACTAGTCATCGATGGGACCACTTTGACACCAGGAGGTTCTGTAGCGACTATTGACGGGACAGTCGTCAGTGCTGGAAGCGCCGGGCTTGTGGTTGATGGAACACAAACGATTCCCTTGTCTAATCACAAGCCTGACTCGACCGCTCTCGCATCTCAAGCCGCTCTTACCTTGGGAAGCAGCACCATCACTGCTGCATTCCCAGTGGAGACCGGCAACGTAGTCGTCGTGGACGGCACTACTTTGTCTGAAGGTGGCTCAGCTGTTACAATCGATGGCACGGAAATTAGCGTTGGGACCGCGGGTATCGTGGTTGGAGGGACAAGCACGATTTCTCCCACAGACCCGGCGACAAATCCGTCTCAGACACAAGGTGGATCTGATGAAAGCGCTACTGGCTCGTCAGCTGTTGCGGATCCGGATAACACTTCGTCTACGACGCAATCGAGCGGTCGACGGACGTTTGATGCTCGGCTTGAGTGGATGTTTGCTGTGATGGCTGTTTGTATGGTTTTGGGTGGTGTTCTCGTGTAATGATGCGAGTATTTGTACATGCGTGTATCAGAAGCGGAGTTCGTTCCATTGACCACTATGGACGCATGAAGCACGGAGTCGAAGCTTCAGAGGCTATCGTCAGAGCGAGAGTGATGAATGCTCGCCTGAAGTTGCTCGCCTCGAAACGCAACATCAAGGCTGCGTCGCTTTGTATAGCAAGATACCAGTCTCAAGACACCGTGACACGTGGCACATGAATACAAGAAGTAATGGACTGGTTCGCACTGTGGTTGAAAGGGGTTCGGGCGTGCATCTTACAGCAGACTGGTCCACCCGCGTATCATCTCAAACAGATACATAACGCCGTCAGGCAAAGTGAGCGATCCACGATTGATTGGCGCAATGCTCCTTCACCTGCCATCATCGAATCCGTCCATCAACAGGTCTTCACCGGGATAATCTCCTGGGCTTTTGGCAACTGTTGAGTCCGCACTGACCCGTCACCAATGCCATACGAGCCACTCTGGATCAGATTTGCTCTGGATGACATTTCATCGAACTGAGATGGCAGTATTGGTCAGTCCGGCGGCTTGCACTCTGCTTCGGATTGGGGTTGAAGCAATTTGTACATTATATAGCCTCATCCCCGCAAGCTACAGCTCTGCTTCAGCTCGTAGCTACCCCTCTTCTACATTGTATGAGCGCCTATATGTAGTTGGAAAAGCTTTCTGGCAGTATCTTTTTACTACTGAGCACTTCGTTTAGTCCATCCCTCTCGCGTAGGATTGAAGTTTATCTCAAAGTTTTTGTCGCTTCGCACATCCCATACCATGGAGCCCCTCTCTGTCATGAATGCGTCGGTTTCACTGATTTCAGCATCTATAAGAGCGCTCTCTTTTGCAGCAACTATTTATCGAAAATCTGATGAGTTCCGCGAATTGCGTATGTGCATTTCCCTGGCTCATTCATCGATGCAATTGCTGGAAGTCCAACGCCGCCTCTTGGGTCCTTCCATCACATCATCTGACGGCAATGTCAATGCAAACGAAGACATCGAAATACAGGCTGCACGCGCATCAGCTACAATCTCCATCGTGTTGAGACAGCGTCTGAATGACGCCCTTATCTTAGTCGGAAGAAAAGAACGGTCCGCGAGAGCCCAGAGGATCAACAAGAGTTGTGAGCAACTACAAGGGCTTTTGCAAGACCAACTCATTCCTTTGATAGAAATACATGCATGCTTACTGATGGAAAAGTAAGATGATGTAAACTTTCGAGCTGTGAACAGATCTTTCTGACAATCTTAGGCATGTTCCCGGCAGCGACGGCGCTTTTGGCTCTTTCCCTATAAGCCGATACCCAGAACACGGCGCTAGTGCACGCTCACTAGCTCAATCATGGTCGACGCAGCTATTTGACATTGGGGTCTCATCGTTCGAGAAGAGTAGTATGGTGCAACACCCCAATCACAATGAGAGTCCAGTACACAGTGTTCAAGATTCTGCTGCAATCGCAGATGGAGACGAATTGCTCGATTCGGATGTTTCTTCGGAGTCGGAAAATGCCACCCTGGACGATTCATCATCGATTCACTCTATAGAAGCAGACACTCTTGGAATTCCCGAGCTTGACCTTCATCGTGAGAGAGTGGTCAAGCGTCTGACCATTCACGGAAAAGACAATACTTTTAACTACATATGCGATGTCTTGCTAGACACTGGAGCTTCCACGAACTTGATCGACAAGAAGTTGAAGAAGACCCTTGCCGGGCATTGCACTCGTCGTCATTATAGACAAGCCAGAAAAGCTCGCCTTGCAGATGGGTCGGTGAGACCTGTGAAAACCGTTCTGGAACTCGACTGGAGCTTCTGCAAAGATGCTTCGGGAACTCAAGAACTTTCAAATACCAGATACCACCATGGCTTTTTCACTTTGGAGAATCTCCGGTATGACGTGGTCATCGGCCGTCCCATCATCTTTCAGTACAAGTTTTTATATGAAAATCTGGCGATTTGTCCATTGGGCCTGCCACAGACAGAAGCAAAAATGGCAGAAGTACTTGTCTTTGGCTTTCGCGACAAGGACCCAAAAGGTGAGGGTTTCCTCCAGAACTCCAAAACATACAATCTGACTCGGGCTAGATGTGAAGAAGGATCGAGAGGAACGAGCCCGTCTCAAACGAGAAGAAAACGTCAGCAAGACTACTGCTAGCCGCCATGCCCCTGCACAAGTGGCGGGCGCGGACCCATCGACAGTCAACGCATCTTCACACACGAGTACCGAGACCCCGTCTGGCGCTTCCACGGTTGCTCTATGTTCCATATCAGGCACACAGCTAACACCGATCACCACGTCATCTCCGAGCACCCAGTCCACCACGTCCGCCATCACCCTTCCATCATCGACCACAAGCGTCGAACCGAAGAAAGATGACAACACTGCGGCCCGGTCGCCTAAAGAAATATCACCATTATTCTCGCCGCAGTGAGTGGCATTAGGCGATATAAATTCTGGTTTCTGAAGTGTTCGACGTGAAATAGCTCAAGCGGTCGAGTTGGACTGAGTGCTCCCGATAAACACCACTTCAACGGCAGAGAACCTGAGCCAAATGCGTCAGCGTTGGAACGACAGGTGTAATTTAGTATAGTTGCTGACCCAACAGTTGCAGCAAAAATCTCGGGTGCTCGCGATGAGGTGAAGAGTGCGATGGCCGTGGAGAAAAGGAAAGTAAAGCATGTTGCAGCGATGATCCGATGGATGAGTTTGGGAATGTAGTAAAGCACAATGATGGCCAGACATGGCATTAAAGCCGAAGTAATGACGGTCAGCCATCTCGAGGTAGTTTCATAGGTACTGTCGTTCCATCTGACAAGTCCGAGGTTTTCGTCGCCGTACATGTACTCCTACGAGTATGATTAATCGTCTGATCAGCCTGAGTTGCAGCGCTGCATACCTTCTTCTGCAAATTCCTCCGGAGAAGAAAAGGTACGACCTTTTCGGCAGCGAACTGTGTAGTCAAGTCGAAGTTTCTTGTGGTCGCAGCAGCAAGGTCAGAGCTATCGTCCTCTGGCCACACCCAGTCCAGTTGATCGGTGCGTTCAAAGAAGATGTCACCGCCTGACTCATGTTCATACCACTTCCTTAAGATGTGGACATCGTGAGGCTGTGGCCTTGGGAGCTTGTTGATCTGCGCAAATTGCAGTAGTGCATCATCTATACTCAGATATCAGGTTAGTCATCTCGATTGTAAAGATCCTACTCACTATATTCTTTGAGCTTGCCCCGGATGTCCACATGAAGAGCCCATTCTGAGAGCTCCGGACTGGTCTGGGAAGGGGTGGACCCAGGTGCGATGTTAGGGGACTGCGATACTGGTCTTTGCTCGGTCTCTACCAGTTTCGAAAATTGCTTATTGACATCATTTCCAAGTCTTTGGTTTTCTTCATGCCTTTTTCGTAGTTTGTCCTCGAGGTGAAGGAGTTCAGCTTGTCGCATCAAGAGACTGTTGACTTGCATTTCAGCAAATAACTTGAATATTGCCATTCCCTTCCCTCCGGCCATGAGCTGTGCCAAAGCTGGGTAACCTTTGGGTGCTTGCTTCGTTTGCGACATGCTGCCAGAGCCGTTTTACTCGAGACCGCTCGTGTCTGTGCTGATAGACGACTTGTAGTAGTGAGAGGCACACAAGTGTGGAATGGGACGGGCGGACTTCAGGCTGACAGCGCCAAGAAAGATGCAAGCAGTAGTTATCATGGAGGTACTGTGTGTTGAGGAGCAACATGCAGTGGGAGCTGGGTAAGTTAAGTCACACCGTTCGCTCTGCCACGACAAGCGAGAGCTACCTTCCAGGCAAAAGCCTGCGGATAACGGACGGAAAAACAAACGGGTTATAAATTTTGTTTTTGTGCTAAGATCACATACGACCATAGGTCAGTGAGAACTGGGCATCCCGTCCGCTCTGCCATACATAAGCACTGAACCGGGCGACTAGTACTAGAGTGGGTGACCATCTGGGAATCCCGCCTGTTGTATGTTTTGTTTTTTTGCACAGCATGCCTACGTTTTGTTCTACGGTCGTCAAAACAGCAGTTTGATGTTTGGATGAATAGCTACAACCATTCTCACTGGCGTGTTGATGCAAAGAAAGTGGGTGTGGTTACATGTAGCTAATCTATTCCAGGCTCCAGCTCCAGCTCCATCTCCAATCTCCATCCCTTGAGCCGAGGCATCTTGGAGCTGTACAGCCGTCCGTCTTACCAACCGACGAAGGACTCTGCTCCTTCTTGTTTCACTCTCTCTCATTTTGAGATCCCCAGAGAGACGGGGAATCTACCTCCTACTTTTGAGCGGACGATTAGACTTCAACAACTTTATCGTCCTCGTTGTTCGGCATTGTGGTGCAAAACCAATACACGATACCTCCACGTAGTCTCGAGAAATCTTGACCAGCAAACGAAGAGAACAATCATCATGACAGACGCAATTGACAAGATCAAGCCTCAAGACGTCCGAGTTCAGAGTCGTTTCGTCGACGTCGAAGGTCACAGGTGGCGTAAGTCGATAGCTACACTTTTAGCCAGTTGGGTTTACGAGACACTAATATGTTTGACTTGAGACTATCTCGAAGCCTTGCCCAAAGGTGAGCCAAAAGGCACAATCGTCCTAGTCCATGGCTTCCCGGACATGTCGCTCGGGTGGCGCTACCAGATCCCATATTTGGTTGAGCTAGGATACAAAACTCTGGCCATCGATTGCATGGGATATGGCAAGACGGTATGGAGATTCAACAGCTCCCGAATCGTTGTCAATGGCCACACTGACATGGGCCGACCCAACAGGGTTTCTCTCCAAATCTGAAAGGCTACACCTTCCGCACCCACGCCAACGCCATCGCTGCCATCGCACGCCAGACACATTCTCCTCAAATCATCCTCGGCGGCCACGACTGGGGCGGAGCCGTTGTCTACCGCGTGGCGCAATGGTACCCCGAGCTCATCACAGCTGTTTTCAGTATTGCCACGCCGTACAACGCGACTTCCAAGACTTTCAGTTCTACTGAGTCTCTGGTGAACGGCCGCTTCCCAAACTTTGGCTACCAGTTGACATTTGCTAGCGAGGATCATGTCATGGAGAAAACAATGGGCAACGACAGCAAGATGGTGGAGAAGTTCCTGCGGGGTATGTATGGTGGAAGAACGAGCAGTGGGAGGAAATTCTTGACGCCAGAGAAAGGCGTGAACCTGGATGTCATGAAAGAAGATGAGGTGGCGATGACGCCTTTCTTCAATGAAGAGGTGAGTGTTTTACCACCTCCTTCCTGAAAATCCCGACAGTCTTGCAGTATCTTTCGCCCATACTGACGCAACCCAGGAACTCGCCTTCTATACCTCATCCTTCGTCTCCAACGACCTCTCCGGGCCAATGAACTGGTACCGCACACGCCGCGTCAACTTCGAAGACGAGCTTTCGCTGCCAGAGTCCCGGAGGAACCGCATCGAGCAACCGGTGCTGTTCGTGCAAGCTCTGCGAGACGACATCCTAATCCCGGCTATGAGCAAGGGCATGGAGCAGATGATACCGAACCTGACTAGAGCTGAGGTGCCGACTGGTCATTGGGCGTTGTGGCAGGCTCCAGCGCAGGTCAATGAGATTGTTGGGCGGTGGTTGCAGAAGGTGGAGGCGGGCAAGGAAAAGGGAAATGGAGGCAGTAGTAAGCTGTGAGTTGATGGAAAGCTTGCTTGAGAAAATACTAAAATAGGGCGACGAACGAATGGTAATCTGCCGTGAAGCGGGACGCAGTCTTGTATTCCTGATTTCCACGTCGCTTACGAAACGTTCATGGTACCTTTCTTCTCACCGTCTGTTTCCTGACCTCTCCCAGCTTCTTTAGGCTCAGCCTCATCAGCCATCGTTGCACGTCCATGCAACGTCGGCTTCCGCTTGCCCGAAATATCCAGGAAGATTGCCTTGACAGTTCGGGTACTCGTATGTCTGCCCTCCCAGAGCGGATATAGACCAACACATACAGTCGAGCAGAACAGCCAGAGAATCCCGACCGCCACCCAACCAGTGAAGAAAGACTTGCTGAAGATGTAGCCTGATCCATACATCGGCATAGGCCAAAGGATTAGCAAGGCCAGGGTGAGGAATATGGTCAAGCCTCGTGCGATTTTGGCGGACCGTTGAAGCTGCTTTTGCTCCGCCTCTTCTTGTTGGTCGGTTTGGGAAGATGCTCCAAGAACAGCTTCTGGGTCCATGTGCGCTGCGGCGGCTAGGTCGCGGTCGTCCGCTTTGCGGATGGCTTTCATCGACAGCCAGTCGTACTTCGGCGTGCGCAGAGTGAATGATAGCAGAGGAACGAAGATAAGCGGTGCAAGCAGAGATACGACGTTGCCGGCAAGCATGGGATTGTTGGCCCCGGTGGACAGGACAGATAGGTCTCCGCCCTGCTTCTTCGCCGTCACCAGCCACGCAATCAACGAACACACCAAGGAAAGAGGAGGCGTGAACGTTGCGGCCGCCCAAGACTGACGGTCCCACAACAGCGAGAGCGCGGCAGGAATGACTGCACCGGAAACAATGACGCCCATCATGAGGTACAGGTAGCCCATGCTGATTCCGGCATAGTACAAGCCTGTGCTGAATCCAGCCATAACAGTCGCGTAGATGGCACAGGATGCATGGCTCATGTAAATTAGCCTCGTGCCGCTGGCTCCAGGGTTGAAGTAAGTCTGGTAGATGTCGTACGTCCAGATGGAGCTGACTGCGATGAGTTCAGCGGACATTGCGGAGGTCACAGCCATGAATATTAGAAGCAGGGTGGCCGCAGCACCTCCAGAGCCCAGCAATGCCACCGCTGCGTCTGGAAGCACCAAGCCTGCCGAGACATCGGCCGGGTCCATTCGATTAGGGTAGGTAGGAAATACTGGGTTGTTCTCCAGAGCGAGCGCAGACAGACCCATCGTGGTTGCGCAGAGCCAGGGGATGGCAAACCAGGAGAGACCACCGGCGATGTAACCTGGTAAAGCGTGCACCGGAGAAGCAGCGATGGCTTTGTTGTAATAGCCGTTATCCATGAATACGGTACCAAAATTGCCCACCAGATTGATCACTTGTGCGGGTGTCAGTAATGCCTCGTAGTCATCGAGTCAAACAGAGGCCTTGACTCACCGAAGAAGATGGCACCCTCCTGTGACCGCATGGTCAGATAACTCCCTTCAGCATTGCCAGCCACAGGATGGCGTCTGGCAGCCTCGACAAGCGCATCATAGACCGCTCCAGGCGAACCAAGCACCTCGCTCGTAGCGTATGCCGTGAAGGCGAAGATCAAAATAATGACCAAAATCATCACAGTGTGCACATAGTCTGTCAAGAACGTTGCCTTGATCCCACCAAACATGGTGTAAAGAACAACGCCAACAGGTAAGAGGAAGCAAGCTGCGGCCGTCGGGACTCCAGTCAGCGAAGTTACAACAGCAGATCCACCAGTCAGAAGCATAGCGGTAACCAAAATGTTAGTCATCAGGCCAAAAGTGATGTAAACGCCATGCGTGACAGGTCCGTAGCGGGCACGGATGACTTCGAGGAACGTGTGCGCATTTGGGGCTTTGCGTTTCAATTCGATGGCCAGAGTCGCGAACAGAATCACCTGGACTGTGGCTCCTGAAGCATACCAGAAAGGGCCCGAGACGCCATATTGGTAGGCGATAGAAGACGATTGTAACAACGTAGCAGCCCAGGTCCACGATGAGACGACCGCAGACGAGACAAGGCCCGACTTTACCGTACGACCGGCTGTCGAGAACACTTCGGAGGTCTGCAGCTCGTTGTTGTAGCGGCGTAAGACGAATGTAGTCAACATCATTCCGAAGCTTGATTGCGCGATTAGTCGCGTCGTTCAGAAGCTCTCATGCCACATCCCAAACAGAACGTACGCAAATAGGAAGCCCAGCCCCACGATGACACCTGTGTTCAAATAAGTCAGTGATATCCTTGCGACACTGCAAAGGCTAACCGTATTACTGACCATAGCCGGTAGCCTGGCTCAAAGGCGGCGTTGTTGACATGATCGCTTAGCGAAGCTCTAGATGGATTTTTACTGCGCAGATGACAGCTGGAATCCATGCTGAATGAGGGACACGCCATTATTTGTATCCGATCTCATGGTCAGTATTTCATTGGTCGCGCCCATATCGCATCAACGACCCCAGGCTTCAAGCCCAGTCAAGCATTGGCTAGGCCATGATAAGCTTGCATGGATCGGAGGCGTGCAATGATTCGCCACAGATTGCGAGCCACGCCATCCGGCGCCGTGACACAGTTGTGCGACAATGAACTGGAGAGATAACGAAGGCAAAACATGGTGGGAAAAACTTCTTCATTACTGCCGGTAAGCCAATCGTAGGAGTATTATTCGTGGTGAAGATCTCCGCGGCGTGCGGGACGAAAGATGCGCGTGGGGGTATAGCGATACTTGAAAAGCTCAATGTCAATCAGTAGATGACTGTGTCCTCCTCTCCTTCGACAACGTGATCGTCATGTTCGTCCTGGTGTGCAGCTGAGCTGTCTCGCTCGGATTCTGCGACAGCTGCCGCATTGTGGCCGTTGGTATGCGAAGGTGACAGTTCCTTGTCCTTGAGCTCTCCTACGGGCGAGGCTGTTTTATTCTCCGTGCCATTGGAAGGCGCAGTCGATTTTACCTCGACTTCAGCGTTTTGTTCTGTTGCTCCTCGTTGCTCAGCTGTTGCCGGGCTCACGTCTTCTGCATCTGGCTTCTGGTCGGTGATCGGTTCATTTGAGCCTTGAGGAGGTGAGCTCATGCAGAACCACTTCACCACTGTTTGTACATACCGCTCTCGTTGAGTTCTGTGCTTGGCTTCGCTGTACCATCAGCAGTGGCCAGTTCATCCTCAATTTGTGTCTTCGCCGTGCGGATCTGCTCGTCGATTATGTCTTCCTCATCATCTCGGAGTTCCCAGGGTTTGTAGAACTGTCATGAGTTAGCCCAAGCTTGCTCTTAGAATATCAATCCCACAAGAACTTACAAGTCTCGGCTGTGCCGAAGTGTGCAAGAAGTTCGCCTTTTGAAGCATATCGCGGTGTCGGTTGCGCATCTGTCGTCCGTATCAGCAAGTGATTCTCAATCGCCCAAAACCTAGGCCTATACATACCGTCTCCTCCTGCATTTCCTTCTTCGCCCGCCTGCGCTTCTCAGCAAGCTGCTCCAGCCGCTTCTGCTTGTCTTCAACATGTTCGTCATCCTGTCGCTGGAGCTCAGCTTTCTTTCTCGACTCAATCTCTTGCCGCCTCTTGGTAGTCCTGTTGTCGCCCTTCTGGCTCAGACTTCCGAGCAACCCGCCGAACAGTCGTCGCGACCTGTCTTTTTCGTTTACTGCGCTGCTCTTCCTCCTCGGCTCTTGCGCTTGCTCGCCTTTCGTAGACCCGCGACGCGACCTCTCCTCGCTCGGCGCATCGCGTGCGCGTGATGTCTCCGGATCAGGTGAAGTCTTACCGGGACTCGTACGCAGACGCTTGTTCTCCTGCTCCGAGACCTCGGACTGTCGTCGCTTCAGGCCATTCGTAGGTGGCGACTGTTCGGGTTCGAGCTCGGGTGTCGCAGTGGTCGCCATGGTGCATCCGTTGGGGCAAGTGCTGGGCTGCGGAGTGGGTACGTGAGGGTTGAGCCTTGAGAGATGTATGCGATACACGTATGCGCCAATGCGATTTCGACCGCAGGTGTTGTGGAAGTGGTCAAAAGAGTGCTTGACCCTTGAGATCGGCGCAATCGCAATCCCCAGATCGCATAGAGTTGGAGGTCGCGCCAACGTTGGCTCCACTCTTGTAAGGTAAGGTGCTCCTCGGGTTCACACGCTCTGACTACATGCACTTCATGAACTCACATACCTACATGTAACCCTATTGCTCAATGATGGCACGTGAAAAGGCGAGATATGCGCGAGTAATTGCAACTTTGGTAGGCTCGACTAGGGTTACTATCCAGAGCAGCTACGGCTACGAAGAGGGCAGCATGTGCCTCTCCATCACACAGGACGAGCTTCTAGGACAAGCTATTCCTCCTCCACCTTCAACGTCGGCTGGCGGCGCAGCACAAGTCGAACAGGAGGCCGCTCCTCGGTCTGCACCGTCTCGGCCGTATCTGCATCCTTGTCTTGCTCAAGCTTGATGATCGCCGCCTCGAACTCACTCTTCGCCCTCAACGTCAGCTTCGTACTTTGCGGAACCCTGAACGACGTTTGGTGGTCTTTCGGTTCGGCCTTCTCTTTTCCAGCTCGAGCGCAGCCTTCTTTGAGCGAGCCCGGCAGCGTACCGACCAACGGAGCATGTCCTGCCTCCTCGCCATCCTCATCCAAGAAGGTCACCGTCATCACCCCGTCCATCAACTCTCCAAGCTCCGGCACAACCCACTCCTGAGCGCGTATCTTCCTTTTCTCTGGATCCTTAAGATGGACCTGATTCGCCTCCCACGTCTGACACTCCCTCATGCACTGCCAGCCAGCTTTCGGCCTGTCCACAGGCCCACGAAGCAAAGACTTGCTCCCCATCGAGTGCACTTCTAGCAGAGCCACAGAAAGCTTACGCTCAAAGTCCGTCAGGTCATATCTGACGTCGTTCGGCTTGGCAGCTTGGTGGCTCAGGCAGTTTTCATACGACTGGAGAGCAGCCAACAGTTTGTCGATCACGTCGGATTTGGAAAGGTACTCTGTGTAGGACAGAATGCTGTACATGAATCGACGCTCCAGCAGAAGAACCGACCATGATTGCTTTAGGACCTCTTGAAGGTAGAGCAAGGCGTTGCGGTGGTGTTCGTGTTGGTAAGCTGAGAGAGGGTCGTTGCGGCGGGCAAGGCGACGGCTTTGGAGGATGGCGAGCTGTTTGAATTGACGTCGCTTGTTGCCGAGGAGAATAATGGGCATCTTGGCGATATCATGCGTGTAAAGATTGCTTGCGGTAAGACTTTGCTCTTTGTTGATGTTGCTATGTTTCTTGGTTGTCTTGTTGTTGCATGGTTGGCAAGCGGCGACATTGAGACCCTTGTGTTTATCATGAGATCAAAAGTTGAGGAAGGCGTGACCAGGCAGCGACGCGTTGTCGTTTGCGCAAGTGAATTGGCATGTGATCAGGCGAGAGATAAGTGACTGCAAAAGTAGCTGCCGGGGCCACGATACTGCCTTCACTTGCAGCTCGGCCCATTTCGAACACCCATCAATCCTCGACAAGTGCGTTGTCCAAGGCACACATTGCAACCCAGAGTCATCGATCTCCAAGACCTCAGAGTAAGTTGCCCAACATCCTTATCCGGCCATGCAGCAACTTCTCTTGAACGGTGGCTCTCTCGAAAAGCTAGATCGCCGCAAAGAACGAAAGCGAAAGCTGAAGAGTTTGTTGTACAGATTGATAAGAGAGGTCATACATACTCATACATGCTACCTGAAGATTTCCTCATCGTATTCAGGAGGGCACAATTCAGACCAAGGCATGTACTTGCCATCCGCCAGGTGAGCGCCACCCTTGACGTGGTCGCCTTCGTGCTTCATACCGTCGACCACCTTTCTAGCGTGCCGTTGAACCCACATCGTGTCCCATTGGTTGTGACGTGCTTCCTTGTCGCCGTTGTGGTGGATCATGATGGGCACCTTGTTCAAGCAAAGATTAGTGTAGAGCGCGAGCTCGTTCCAGTCGTCTTTCTGCGAGCCTCGTTCGTCGGTCTTTATGTACGAGAAGGGCGGTCCGTTGCGCAGGATGTCGTCGGAGAGTTCGCCAGTGACGCGCGAAGGGCAGTCGAACATCTCGCGGTTGACGCTGACCTGCTCTGTAATGTTGTTCTTGTACGTGATATATTTGGAATCCTCCTCGGAGTTCACTGTTTGCTGAATGAATTCAGAGAAGTAGTCAAGGCCAATGCCAAACTCGTCAGGCTTGCCCTCCTTGGCAGTTCGCAGCTCATGGGGGAATTTCGGGTCGAGAGGGTCATCAATGAGAGTGTTGTAGATCCAGTTTGGCTCAGGTGCGGCTCCTTGGCCTTTGATTTTGTCCTTCATGGAGTGGTGGCGACGACGCATGACCTCACGCTGGAATTCTTGTTCGCCGAAAATGACGGCAAACAAAGCTTGATCGCTGCCATGGTACATGTAATCAGAGCCGTGCGAACCCTCGTCAAACTCCATATTACGCTGGGTTTCTTCGGCCTTCTCTGCTGCTCGCTCAAACAGGCGGCGCAGATCTCCCTTAGGTCCCATGATGAAGCCAGAATTCAGCCAGCGTTGACGGAGACTGTACCAGAGGTTACGACCAAGACTTGTGTCCGTGTTGTTTCCGTAGGTATCAGTAGGAAGCGGTGATTGTGGGACTGGGTAGCATCCAATGGTTTGAACCTGATTAGGAGCACATCGCTTGCCAGAGCCGAAGATGATGGTTTGCTCCAAGCCCTCGGCATCAACTGCAGACCCGAGTCTTTGTAGTAGACGTTTGTTTGCGGCGTCGTTGACGGCGTAGTATCTTTCGATCAAGACTTCTCGCCTCAATTGGAACCAAATGTCTGTTGCCTTGGTCAGTGACGGCGATAAATCTCACGTGATGATGGCGACCGACCATATGCATCCATCATCACTACCAGTTCATCATCTGCAGCATCAGACTTCTCAAGCCATTCGAGCACAGAACTGATCTTTGCCAAGTGACTGCCTCCACCGAGTAGGTAGTCTAGCGTGAGGTCAGCAACACATACATTTTTCAGGGCGGCCACTGTTTCCAACTAACCAACTTCGTGTTTCTCGCCCCAAGCAAGAATGGTAGGGTCCGGATATCCCAATGCATTCGACGTCAACAAGGTCTTGCACAAGTTGACCTCAGGGTTGTTTGCCGGGATAAGCACATGCAACTTGGTCTCGTTAGCCCGGTGTAACGCAGACTTGCCGGGTCGCATATGTCCGTCCCATGCTGTGACTACCGTATCACGGGTTTTCTAGTCGGCGTAAGCAAGGGCAGTCTCGAATCAAGAGCGTGTCAAACTAACATCGTGAAAGCCAACAAAAGAAAGACCCAGGACCGCCAGAAAGAAAGCAGCAACGAAGATGTACAGCCGAGGCCGGCGTGAGTTCCCAGCAAGAGCGATCATATTGGGACAAGAAAACGGGTTGGAGCCAGATGCCAGATCATACGTCCACTTCAACCCAAGGAATGACGAAAGAAGAAGTCCGAGGAAGATGTCTTTGATAGCACTGCAGTCTGCTGTACCCAAGGAGGTGAGGATGCTACCAAGTAGCTAGCTCCCAAGATATGCCATTTCCGTATCTGGTTTTCCCCTTTGCCACGAGAGCCAACAAGGCGCAGGCCGTGCCGGCGCTAGGAGCTGGGCCAAACCTCAGGTGAATTAGACCAAGACTCGACCAGCAGAGCCTAGAAACGCTAGCGACGGATGCCATGCCATGCCTGATGACAACTTTACTGGTAAGGCTGGACAGCTGGCTACAGCGGAGCGATTACAACAGACCGAAGCGTAAATACACTTATCTGCGGTTTGGGACTCTCCGTGTCGATTTTGGCGAGTTTGAGTGGCAGAACGCTCATGTAGTGCTTCACGATTTCAGCAGTTTAGCCTTACGACAAGGCGAACTTTGCCGTATTACCCGGATCTCCAGACCCTCGGAAGTCGGCCGGGGCACGCTATTTGCGCCTCCGTGTGTCGAATGTGGGTGCGGTGCGGTCCTAGGCGAGGAAGTGGATTCTCCTTGCAGATCCTGTTGGTGACAGCGCACAACAGCAGGCACGAACAGCAGGAGCCACAAAGACCCCAAAGAAGACAAGCCTCGAGGTCCCGTGACAGCGCGATGTTTCACTTGGATACTCAGGTTAGTTCTTGAGGCAACATCATTGTTACACACATGATATTACCACGAGATTGTCGAGGTCAGATCGATCGAGAAACACGGCTCGTTTACAAATACCATGCAAAATACAGTTCTTCATCATGGCAAAAAAACGCACGGGAGTTCCTTAAATCTGAACTCAAGCCACTTACACCCGCGGCCTTGTAGTCCGCTCTGCATATCATTGGCAGACGCTTGGCTGGGGTAATCTGCCACTCATGCTGAAGGCTCGCGCCACTCGGCACATCACTTGGCAGTTCTGCAGGTACACACCAGCAAGACTGTGCCAAAGTTAGCTGTCGAATCGCAGATCGCTGACACTTTTTGCTATAACTAAGTTCCAACATAGTACTATGACTGCTCATGTGGGAGCTAGGGCTGCGCCCGCGGGCTGCAGCCTCTCACACAGGCTTAGAGACATCGCCGCAGTCACCGGTGATCGGTGCCGCGGGCGATGGATTCGTCGCTAGGAGATAGTGAAGGATGGTTCTTTGCATCATGGCGATGGCTTTTCTATGGGCGCGTGTTAGGTATCTCCGGGATGGAGAAATGACCTTCCAGGTGCTGCCGGCACTGCGAAGTGCGGTGTCCCGACTTCCTGGTGCACGAGTTCTGCTGTAGGACCGCCGGTATGCAGTACACCAGACTTGAGTCGTTGCCATCGCCATGGAAGACACAGAAAGGCTACTCGTCGCCCAGGAGCCCGAAGAAAAAGCACCTTGCGTGGTCCACCGCATTTCTTACGGTTCTGATCATCTACTTTTTGGTAAACTCCATTCTGGAACAGAATATGACTCTCAGAACAGGCAGCTGACCGAAAGCCACAGCCATGGCACTCGTCCAAGTTCGCAGTGCGAACGATATACTCACCAGTCGAGCCGTCGGATCATGACCTACAGACACCAAGATCAAACCTACATGTCTTTATACCAGCATCAAACCCGGATCCGAATCTCTGTAAAGCAATCGTATCCGCAAATGTCTTGGGATATCCAAACCCGACAATCATCAACTGGAATCAGAAGTTTGACGATCCGGCATTGGTCGACGGCGGTTCGCATCTGGCTAAAATCAACGGCACGGCTCAGCATCTGTACGGCTTTGATGAGAGCCACGACGACGACCTCGTACTCATTATGGATGGCTACGATGCATGGATCCAGCTTCGTCCACAGACTGTGGTCGACCGCTATTTCGAGATTAATCGCCTGGCAAACGTGCGGATAGCTTCCTCGATGGAAAGCGTTGATCTTGCAAAGCGATTGAATGTCGAGCAAAACATTGTCTTTGGCACGCAGAAGCGTTGCTGGCCTTGGAGCGTAGATGAGTGAGTTAGAGCGCTTGACAGCATACGCAGGCAGTGCGCACTACCGTGGGCATGTGATGCAATGTCAGGAGGCAGGACTCATAGCTGACACATTCCCAGTCCGCCTTGCTACGCGGTGCCAGAGTCATCTCTTGATGCGAACGTTTACGGGCCAGAGACGGACACCGACGTTAACAACGAAGAGAACCCATATATCAAATATCGCCAGCGCTACCTCAACTCGGGAGTTGTGATGGGGACGGTCGGTGCAATGCGAAGGATGTTTGACCAAGCACTGGCGCAAGCGCCTCAAGACACCAACTTTGGCAGCGACCAGTACATATTTAGCCATATCTTCGGGGATCAGGAGCTATATCGCGAGATCCTACGTCGCGATGCTGGCCTGGCACCGAGAGAAGATTTGAACGAAGGCCACATCGAGGAAGTCCGGGCCAAAGCTGCAGCACGAGACGATAGCAGTTTCGACTTCGGCATTGGTCTCGATTATGGCAGTGAGATCGGCCTCAACACGGTGTTTGCTGAGGATGATACCGAGTGGGTGCGATTTTCGGATGAAGACCAGATCAATGAAGCGCAGCAAGACCGTGGCATCAATCAAAAAGACAGGCGCCTCGAGGCGATCGCGGCCGACATCAACAGTACAGTGCGGCCTTTCCAGACATCTCTTGCAGACGATAGGCTCCTGCCAAGAGAGACAACCTGGGAAGACGTGAGCCTGTTCACAGATGTATGGACAGGGATCTCACCCGTGGTCATCCATCACAACGCCCATAGGAATGGCATGAAGATACTGCGCGAGACCTGGTGGCCGAGAATCTGGTTTCAGAAGTATCTTCGCGCTCTCCTTGACGCGTCAGGCAGCGGCCCGACTAACTACGTGGCTGTCGGTGTGAACAACACACGCGAATATTGGCCGGAGGAAATACGCAGTAGCGGCGACGAAAAGGGCAATATTGCAAAGGTGGCCACTTCTGAGCAGCGGCTAACGTATCATGACCTATGCGGCGCATACGATGAAGAGCTGTTTCGGGACGGACACGGCTGGCTTTAGTAGCTTCGAGAATGATAACCTCTTATTCCCCAAGCATATATTTCCATAGCTGCCGCGCTACTCAACTGTGGATGGCGCCACCGTCCAAGGAACAACACGTGGTCTGAGAAAACGTGGACGCCTCTTGTGCTGCTACGCGGACGCCACGGTTACATGGAGCCTGTGCTGTACAGCTGCCACGCGCACGTTATATGCCCTCCCCGCCTTGCAGAGTGATACGTAAGCGGCCAGGAGTGAACCTTGGCCTTAGCTGGGGCAGATATCGATAGATGTCCCAGCGGTTTGGTATAGTGAGAAGGTCCACCCATAGTTCGGCGGGAGGTGGTTTACCTAAGCTGCGGTTCTGCACGCCTGCTGTTTGAGGGCTGGGATTTTGCTTGCTCTGTATGAAGCTATCCCTGCTCCCACGTTCCATTCTGTAAGCGAGGGAGGTGGTGGAACCGCCCAAAACCGTTGGCAAAGCACACACACCCGCAGAACGCAAGGTGACGGGGAAGGACCCGGAAAACACTAAGAAGGAATGGGCCGAGCTGCCGCAAACCATCGAAACGAAGGGCACGCAGCGTCCAGTCACGAGCAGCACATCGGCCACCAGCGAACTCAGATACCTCCTAGCGGTCGGCTGCTCGAGCTTTGAGAGCAGCAGCCTCGGGAGCGAGCTGTCGACCCACTATAAGCAGGCAAGCGAACGACTGTCAAGAGGAGCTCCCGAGCCTCTCCCTCGGTGTCTTGACCCAGCACGCTGGCACGCCGCCGCACTCCTTCGTTTGACGTCTCAATCGCCCGCCCCGGCCATGACTGCGCTGTTGGGCCTGCTCACGTCGCCCTGGGCGCTGCCTGCGACCCTGCTGGTACTGGTGTCGTACGCCTGCCTGCGAGCCATTGTCAATTGGCGCTCGCTGCGCCAGTTCAAAGGGCCGCTGCTCGCAAAGGTCAGCCGCTCGTGGCTGTTCTGGCAATCCCTGCATGCGCGCCTAAGCGTCGCCGAATTCGAAGCGCTGCAGCAGTATGGTAATTGCGAAACACTCCCAACCATGTCCTTGGGAATAACAGCAACTAACATGCATTGGCAGGATCGCCTTGTCGCATCGGCCCTAATTTGCTGCTCACCGACGACGCGGATCTGGTGCGCCACATGAATGCACCTGCTTCAAAGTGGTCGCGATCGGGGTGGTACGACGGCGTGAGACTCGACGCACGATACGACTCTGTTTTCTCCGCTCGCGATGAGAGACTCCACGCGGATTTGCGAGCAAAGGAAATCGGCGCTGTATGTTTCTTGTGTAACTGAAGTAGAAAGGTCCTTGATCGCTTGCTAATAGACAATGCCCCAGTACAACGGTCGCGATATCGACACGCTCGAGCCAGATGTCGATTCACGAGTCGTGGAAATGATCGATCTCATCCGCGACAAATACAGCAACGTAGTCGTTGACATGGCCGCCGTCACCCGTTTCTTCACACTCGACGTGCTGAGCACCGTCGCATTCGGCCGGCCGTTTGGCTTCATGGCAGCGAATGCAGACCTGTGGGATTACGACAAACTAACTACTCAAGCCATGATGCTCCTGGAATGGATAGTAAACCACCCATCATTCCGCTGGCTTTTCCAGTCATCACTTCTGCAAGCATTGGCTGCTCCAAAACCGACTGATTCGCGTGGCATGGGCCCAGTGTTGGGGTTCGCCCGCGAAGCCGTTGCCGAGAGATTCGGCCCTGATCCAAAGGTGAAGAAAGACATGCTGGGCCACTTTGTCGGTAAAGGCCTTTCCCAATTGCGATGTGAAGTTGAAGCGAACCTGCAAATCGTAGCAGGATCAGACTCCACAACCACAGTACTCCGGTCGACTCTCTTCTTGCTGGCCGGCACTCCAGTGGCCTACGCCAAAATCAGAGACGAAATCGACACAGCAACGAACAATGGCAGTCTCAGTTATCCTGTTGCTACATACGCTGAAGCGCAGAAGCTACCTTACCTGACCGCCTGTCTTTGGGAAGGCCTCCGATGCTACCCTCCTCTCTTTGGGCTGAAAGCCAAATTGGCTCCCGTTGGTGGTGACACGTTCAAAGGCGTCTATTACCCTGAAGGCACCGAAGTAGGAATCTGCGACGATGCTCTCTGCCGCAACCCAGAAATCTTCGGCCACGATGCACACCTCTTCCGCCCTGATCGATGGATCCAAGCGGATGCCGACACGCGCGTGAAATACCGCCAAACGGTGGACGCAGTGTTTGGTAGCGGTCGATTCATGTGTCTGGGTAGGCATATCGCCATGATAGAGTTGCACAAGGCAATCATCGAGGTAAGCAGAGTTTCCTGAACTCGGTTTCATGACACTGTGCTAATCATGGATTTCTCACACAGCTATTCCGCAACTTCGACTGGCAAATTGCGGACCCCTTCAAGGGCATCAACACAGTCTCCCACAGCGTCCACATCCAATCAAACATGAACATGCTTGCGACGCCGAGGCAATAACACGAGATGTTAGCCATTCGTGCTGTCTTGTCGTGGGCTTTCGACTTCTTACTGCTGGGCGTTTCGTGCATCTCCAATGCCCTAGGAGAGGTTTCTGTGTTTTTAATGCTTGCTTTCATAGATACCCTTATATGTATGGACGGTGACGAAACATCATAAGATCTTGTTTTCCACTGCACTTTATGTTCTGCGCTTCTTACCGTGCACCAGCTTGCCGGCTGCGTCAAAGGGTCCTCTCCCGAGCAGTGGCCTCTGTTTTCGATTCGTCCTAACTTCAAAGCACGCTGCTGACACGCGAAGAGGCAGTGGGTCCGGAACATGTGCTTTTTAAGCCGATCGCTCGGCCCATTTGTGGCCAGGCTACGTGCAGTAGTATTGTACAAGCCGCTTGCCTTTCAAGGCCCATTGAGAAAGAGATATCAGAGTAAAATTCAACCCGCCAGATCCAAACGCCATGCTTCTAGTTTCATTGTTTGTCCACGACAGGTCGCCGTCGTCGCCGCCGTCTACGAAGAGAATTTCTTGGTGACCTTTGCGAGAACTGCAGAATCAAAAATGTTAGCAATCATATCCTCTTCCAAGCCAAGATCTTCCCTCAACCGGGAATCTCTCAAGGTGGAACTCACTGTGCAGCGCAACAACACTGATAATGAACCCAATGCTCAACACCATGACGACGAACGGGTCAACCTTGAGGCCGGGGCTCTCATCGGTGTACAGCTTCAGCATCGTCGAGCTGCTGCCGCCGGCGCCAGCGGCGCGAGTGCTCGAGGGGCGGGCATTGGCGGCCTTGTCGGCGCGGTCGGCGGCGGCGCGGCGGCGGATGGCAGTGGCAGGGCCTCCGGGAGGTTTGGGAGAGGCGGGGCGTGCGGTTGTGCTGCCGGCGGTGGGAGTGACGGGGGAGTCGGAGGACTAGGGTGGCAGGCATGTTAGTTGGTTTGCGCGGTGAGGTGTGGTTTCAATTGGGTCGGGTGTTGATGCTGGCGAGGGCAATTGCGCTGGTCTCGTGCTGCGCGAATTGATGGGGTTTTCGTACCATTGTGCAGGTGTTATCGAGGGAGAATTGATTGGTGTGAGGTCCTAGAGCAAGGCTTTGTAGAGGTGGTGTGTGGTGTGTTGGTGTGAAGACTACGCTGTGGTCCAGGGTTCAAGCAGGAGGTCCGAATTGTAGGAGGACAGCTGGTCGCGCTGTGCACGGCTCTTGCCGAGGCTGCGTGGGGTTTCCCCAGAAAGGCGAAGGCCAGACCTGCAACCTGACATTCAAGGCTCGACAACCTGAGGGTACTGACTGTTCAATACACGTCTTTCGCAGCCAGTGCCATACGAAACCGCTGTACCCAACCCTGTGGATGCTTGCAATGGTTTCTGCAAAGAGACACGCTTCGCTTTATGATGGCTATGCGCCATGAGACGCCTTCTATATGAGCCGATATTTCGACACGGCGCTTGAGCAATCGTGTTTTTTACATCGCTTTTCCCAGGCAAGGCGCTGCTCAAGCGAACGGCATATGCAAAGGATAGTTCATACTCGCGACCGATGGCTACATCGACTTGCCACGCCTTGTCGACGAATTGGGGTGCTTACACAATATACATGATGCATGCTCTGAACGGAGATATATCTGCTCGTTAGCACGCTGTGCCACCCTCGCGGTACATGTTCAAAGTCGACTCTTATGGGAGGTATTCACTCGAGATTTGGGAAATCTTCGCGAGAGCATTTGTTAGCGTCGCGAAGGTCATAATGACTATTTAGGTAAAGAGCTCATAATTGAAGAGAACGACGCTGCTGATCCTTTCAGGAGTGTCTGATACCACCATGAGCCCCCGGATCTGAACAAGAACCGCCAGCCACTCCTACCACGAGGAATTGATTTATAGAGCGCCAAACCAGATGTAACAGAACATGGAGGTAGCGGCCTAACGGAGCGCCCATGTGACTTGCTGACGCAGTGGCCTTGAACGGCGAGCATGGACAGCCGTTTTGCGCCTTGATCATTCGATTTGCACTCCGCGGAGAGAAAGCCGGCGCCATTGGTGCGAGCTCGCTGACACGAGAATGACGATTTGAAGGCCATCGACGTTTTCCACCCTTGACAAAAAGGCATCCGAACTCGCGGAACCCGTGGAATGAAAATCCGCATTAGGTCCCCCGGGATGCGGCTCTGTACAATATCAAAAACAAGCTTTGTAATAAGTCGGCAATCGCTCGCGCAAAGATGCACGACGGTGTTTGTGCGGAGTGTGGCTTCAGCCTTGTTTTGTCTCGGGCTGGTCGGCGGCCCCACTGGTTGTAGAGTCTCTTTTCTGAGACCTCTTACTCGAAGCCCGATCAGCCGATTGCAGCGGTGAGATCACATAATCATGTGCAAGAATGACCGAGTCGCTCTGTATTCACCGCTGACAAATTGACTGGTAAGGCACACATGCAAGACGACCCAGTAATCGCGGCAGCAGGATACCATCCTAACATGTGCGAATTCGACTCAGACATATCACGAGAACTCAAAGGCATCGCGATGTCAAGGTGCTTGACTTCTAGACTTCCTAGCTCATATGTTGTGACGATGCGACTTCTTGAACGAGCCTAATTGAGCCTCTTGTCCCGCACAAGTGCCACCTAGCGCGCGATCTGAGAAACCCAAGAGCTCTTTGATTGGCCGGTCTGCACATAAGGCGTAGGTGCGGGGCGTTCCATCTGTGCTCACAGTTCGGATCCTGGCGGGTGCCCTCGCCGAATTTATGCTATGATGATGACGGATGCAGACGGATCAGCGGATTTTGCGATCAGAGAACGTCCGAGTTCTGGTCTGATCGGATCTGATGGTCTAACAAAAAGGTTCGCGCGCGCTCGCGCTGTGCTCACGACGTCCAACGGCGACTTTCCAAACACCGATTCCATACCATAACACTGGCACTACTGGGCGACCTCTGGCAGGGCCCGGACTCGAATTTGCATTTGCATAAACCATCGGGGCTACGACTTGCGAACAAGAGCACAATATCAAATTTACCTGCCATGGAGAACGGAGGCATGATGACTGCGAAGCGCTCCAGGTTGGTGTTGTTGGTCTTTCTAAACTGTTGACCAGTCTGTTGACATTGTACAGCAGCGAGTCGCGCATGTTCCCAATGATCACAGCCATTCTGGCGCTATCCTATCACGCTCTCATTGCAGCAATCTGCACCTATCTCCCACGCGACTCTGTGGTACTTGGCTACGGCGCTGCTGGTTACGCCACTGCAGGCTGCATAGTAAGCTTGCTCGGCATTTACGGAATTATCACTGTAAGTACACCCTCTTGCTCGTACCATCGGGTATAGTCTTACCTGCAATGACTATCACCGTTGAGATGTCATCGGCGCAAAACGTCAACCTATCTCAACGCCATGCTTACACCAATACGCATGATCCCACTCATACCATTCTCTGTACCTTCCACTGACGAGATGCCAGCAAAACCGAACACTCATTTCCCTTTTCTCACACTCCCTCCTCCTCGACGCTTTGGTCTCAACATGCGCACGCCTACTTATCCTGGAGCTATTCTTCGACACAACACACAGCCAAAACACGTGCCCTGATATCATCGAGGCCATCTGGGCTGATCAACAACAACCATCACACGACGTAGTATCCAGCCCGGAATGGCAGAATGCCCTCGTCAGAGCAGGTTCATGGTGCCGTTTTGCACTCGGTGCAGTGCATGTTGCATGTGTTGGCGTGCTCATCTGCACGTGTGCCGCGCAAGGCACGGTTGCTGTTGCCCTACGAAAGTATGGCATGCAGATTGGAGAGGAGGAAGACTACATCGTTAGCGTGAGCGAGAAAGACAGCCTCGCCTACGCTCACGATGTGAAGATGGAGAAGGGTGAAGAGCTTTGAAGCCATGTCTTATGGTTTGCATTACATATGATACCCCAATGATATATACTGATCCCCGACAACATCATATTGCTATCCTTCCACAATCGTGGTGAAAAAAGCGACCTGGGTATCCTTGGAACATGCACAGAGCAAAAGAAAAACCGGATCTCACCTTCACTCCTTCGCACCAACAAGTCTAACCCGACACTCAATCTCCCAGCTCCCACAACTCTCACACCCACCACTCGACTCGCACGCACACCGCTCAACATCCCATTCCCGAACCTGCTTACAGTGCCCACACAAAGTCCTCATCCTGGTCTGTCGATTCAGCGTATCATCGCCATACCTCTCTGGCAGTCCATCAACAACAAGGACTCGTTCAAACCAGCCCTGGTGCCATTTGCAAATCGGTTCTGATCGACCACAATACAATGCCATTGGCATAAGAGTGCTGCAGATGATACATTTCCGCCTTCCACCGAGGTTATGAGATCGCTCGCCGACATATCTTCGGACTGCCCGCTTTTCGCACTCGGAAGTTGTTTTGATGTAGTCTTGAGGTGGCGAAGGGAGTTGGAAGAAGAGTTGTTTCGTTGTGAGTTTGAGGGCTATGAGGCCGGATATGGGAATGTAGGTGGCGATTTGGTGGATGAGTTCGGTGGGTAACGAGGTAAGGCTCGTTGTGTATGTGGAAGGCATCGTTGCTGCTGGCTTTGGGCAGAGGAAATCCATCTTGCAGCGTCTGCGTATTTGTCGATGAGGATAGGACTTTCTGAAAATCCGCGAAAAGGCCTTCGATCGTCCAGACGTTGTTTGCTTTGTTGACCGTAATAGCATACACACACCTCGTGACACATGTACGAGTGGCAAAGAGGCTCTGTCTCACGCGTGCTACTATACGAGGCCAGAATGAGATAAGACAGACTCGCAGGGCTGACCGAGAGGATATCTAAAAAGCGAGACATTCATCACGTCAAAAAGGATATCACATCAACCCTTGTTGTCTACGGTACCTGTTTGAATATCGGCATAATTGTGTCATGCCCATCACCCACGACCGTGGCTAACCCTGTCCTCCCACCGCTTTAAATGAAACGATATGGCGGGTTTCCCTGATTGGGGGCGTTTAGGGGTAGGTACACAGTTACATGTACAAAAACGCCATATACGCGTGCGAACTCTAAGCGGACATGCCAGGTGACGGAAGTTTTCTGTGCAGCGCTTGAGGGTCATGTGTACCGCCAAACCCATCTGATGGGTGTTGCTTCACCACAAGAGATAAGGTGCGCTGGTAGCCTGGCGTCATCGTTTCAAGTGGGAGTGACCAGGGGTTGCCCTTGTGCGCGTGCAACAGCCCTGTTGAAGCACGAGACTTGCCAGAGTGCTCAAGCGCTTCTGTTGTTCTCCCCTTTCCTACACCTGCACCAAGGATGGGCAGGGTTGGCAACGACGCGTGCTGCCGTCATGCATGCTGCACGTTTGAGCGTCAGGTACACGGCTTGCATCGACTGGGAAGCGAGAAGATGTAGAGTCTTCGCTTTAACAAGAATGACGCAGTCTGCAAAGGGAAATCAAGAAAGTGCCGGTTTCTTGCTTGCTACATAGTAGAGAGGGGTATGCGAGACATCAGAGGCGTCAAGCGAGCAATCAATCAATCACGCCTCCGAAGCGCCCCGTCCCAGCCCAGCCCGCGCCGAGATCAGGTATACACGTGGACGCGCCTTCCTTTGCGAAGTTGGCAACCGTAAACAGACCTCACTTCACGTAAGCCTACCTCATGTGAGCAACATACCCCAACAGTCATCATCCATCACCATCACCGTCGCCACACGCGCGCAAGTGCCAACAACAACCTCTCGCAAGAGTGCCCGGAAACAGATACTTTGTTCTTTTCTCAATAGGTACTTTACCCAACCAAATCAAATGCGCCCAGAGCCCTGTCCATTTTCGATCCCGCTCCAGCTCCCATGCACAGCAACAAATAAAGCAGAAAAAAATTACCTACACCTTTTTGTCAACTGGTATCCGCAGCCAAAACACACGCAACGACCTTTTTCTCCCAGGCCGAATCCCAGATATAACCCCGCCAATGAAGAAACCCCATCGTGACCTTGCGATCTAGAAAGTAAGAATATGGATCGCCATCCAGTCAGTGTAGGAGGTACGTCGGTCGCAACCACGACCTCGCAAACCCCGCAAAATAAAAAGACAAGAAGCAGAACCCAGAAGATTGCTCCAGTGTCCTTTTTTCCATCAAACAACATGCGCCTTCTTTTCCTCACTCGTGAGGTCGGCAACCCCTTTTGCCTTCCCTCGAATCCTTTTTGTTCGAATCAACAAGTTCCCAGACACCGAAGCCCATGCAAAAGATATGCCACACGGGTATACCACCGTCAGATCCTCGAGATAAGCAGATTCCGTTTTCCTAGGATAAACACCAAAAGTCGTTTCAGTCCGTACTCGCTCAGTAATCAAGATCCCTGCGCCAATGCTCCCAAGGTAAGCGCATTGTCATGCTGGAATATCGATGCGCCAGATTAAGGTCTCTAACCCCAGACGCTGGCCTGGGCGTTTCCGAGAGTGTTCTTGCCCCAGACGCCAGAGTTGCCGCCCCAGCCGCCACCGAGGGCACCGACGTTCTTGTCGGCGAGAGCAGGGTTCGATGCTGCCGAGGTGGAGCGTTCATCCTTCATCTGCTGCGGCGGCATGCCAGGGGCCTGGGCATCAGCGCTGTTGAAGCCATACGCAAGAGAAGACGGCGTAAGGGGTGTCGTAGAGCGCTTGTTCAAGCCGCCAGCAGAGCCAGGAGCTTGGACCGGGCGAGTGCCAATGGGAGCTACGCCGCCGACTGCACCCTTCGGGCCTTGAGAAAGAGGAGGCGAGCCGCTGGGCGAGGAGTTAGATGTACGCCTGCTTTGCTGGTCGTTCAGAAGTGCAAAGGACTGCTGAGCAGCAGCATTGCTGGCGGGAGATGCAGTGCTGCTGGCACGATCACGAGGTGGCATCTGGACAGCAGCTTCGCCGTTGGCAGCGGCCTGCGCCTGAGCGCCGAACTGGTCGAAAGCCCTAGGCGAGGGACCACGAACACCGCCTGGGACGCGGACGTCTTGGCTGGACGGACGAGCAGCCGTGCCATCGGCGTTGTAGAGGCTGGAGTTGTCGCCGTACAGAGCACGATGTTGGCGGGCAATGAGTTCACGACGATCCTCCTCGCTCATGGTGTTCGGGCTCATGGCGCGGTCGGTCTTCGCAGCGGCGCCGGATACATCCTCTGGGAACAAACTGGTTAGACGTGATCTACGAGACATGAACTGATTGACTCACTTCGGTTGTACTGCTGCTCCTGGTGGTAGTTTCGCAACTCACGCTCCCTCTGGGCAGCCATGCGGCGCTTGGCTTGCAGCATCTGCTCAGCCTCGCTGTGACGGTTCTGAGGCGGGAAGCGCTGGCCAGCGTAGAAGCCCTGCAGACCGGCAGAGCCAGGACGGCCTCCCTCAATGTCGCCGCTCACGGAGTGGTTCCTCGAACCGCTGCCGGCAGTGTGGGTGCTATCCCTACGGCCGGCCTGCACGTGGCTCGGCAGCCAGTTCCCACTCTTCATGAGGTTGTCCGTCGCGCGCTCAATCTCCTCGAATTGCAGGGCGAATGCATTGGACTCGGTCTGCTGAGACATGGCCGAGGTAGCACCAGAGCGCGATGGAGGAGGCTGCTGCTCGAAGGTCGAGGGCTGGCGACCCTTGGCGGCCCAGTTGCTGTCGTTGCTGTTGTCGTAGAAGGCCATGGTTGGTAGAGTGTTCGGTCGAGTGGTCCAAAAAAGGGGACTGGTCGGTTGGTCTATGACTCTGGCGTAGAGATAATAAGAATCTGGTCGGCTGTGTTAGCAGATATTTCCCGGTGGAAATCACTGTATGCGCCGGCGTGGTAGGCGATATGGTCTATCACATGCGGCGCCAGGGAAAAAGCAGAGCACTCCGGCCTCACGCGACGGCGGGATGAGGGTAGGACCGAAAGTGACAGCGGCGGGTGAATAACGATGTGCCGCAGAGAGTGGTCTGTACATACCGTGTGAAGTAGCAAGCGCCGCCACGAAACACAGGCAACAGGCAGGCAGGCAAAGGACGTGAGAGCAGCAAGGAGCGTCGTCGGCGCGCGAAGGAGAGTCGGGCTGAAGGAGAACAGCGTGCGTGGTAGTCTGGTCGCTAGCTAGAGACGAGTCGCAGTCCGTGGGAGGGTGTGGGAAGGCAGGCGCATCTGGCAGTAGTGGCAGCAGCCGTACAGCAAATCTCCGACCCCCTCAACCACTGCGCCGAAAGGGCCCGCCAATATAAATTATTAGCGCGACGGCCGGCCATTGGGCGCGACCAGCACGCGAACGAGAAGCCCTGCGCGGGCGCCGTTGGCAACGACAGCGCTATGGGAGAGTGACCCGTGTCGCAGCGTGGTGTCTCTCATGATATGGACGACTGTTTCTGTTCCAGCAGTCTGGTCGTACACGCCGGATACTTGCATTGCCTCTTGCATCTATCTATTCCCGTACCCTCACCCACCCACCCAGCCTCGGGTGCCAAGCTGTGAAATGTGACAATCAATGTCGGGGCCCGCTTCTTTGCGCCATCCGCGCAGCCGCAGGAGGTCCCTTTCCCTTTCGCTTACCCGTTCGCCGTTGCTGGCCTCTTGGGCCCTTGTTTCTCCCTGATGAGACGGCACGTGTGATTCGATGCGAGACGATCCTCCATCTGCTGTCGCTCTGCCGACATCCGAACCCTGTATCTCTCCCAAGCCCGTTTCTTCACGACTGAAACACAACATCACAATAGATGCCGTCTTGTATGCTTTTACCTGACCTCATTCTCTGCGCTCCATCGACTCTGCATGTCGCCATCGGTGACGGGCAGCTTACCCCGGTCGCTCTCACGTCGATGCATGCACGCTTAGCCGCGCTGTCACAGGCTTTGATGGTCGGGCGAACAGTGTGTGCTGTCGGTTCTAGCTTCATGCACAACCCCCACTGCAACGGGATGCTCTCTCCACACGTCCGGACGAGCACATGGTGAACAGTGTGGTGTACAAGTTGATCGACTTGCCAGGTCTGTATGTGGCTGTAACATGATTCTCTCAATCGCCTAGACGTGGATATTTAGAACATCAATGGAATGTTTCCGATCATAACATGTGTCACGTACGATATAGACAGCGATGGCAGTCAGAAGACGACGACATACTTCTGCAACCCCGCGCCTGTCGATGGACTTCTGTACGCAGCTGCACCTTAGCGCGCAGCACTTGGGTCGATCTGGCATGAACTAAGCTAGTAATGATCATTCCCATGACCGCTGTCATCGTGCATGATAGTAGGGCAAGATAAGGTCAAGCCGTGGACGATACATCTCCGCGCGTGTCTTCACCGCATGAAGATAACGCGAATGTAGATAATTCCCCTATGTCTAGATGTCTCAATGGACTAGTACTTCAGCCTTTGCTTGCTGACTCTGAACGATGTGAAGTGACTGAAATTATGAGTCGACGACGATGAGGGTTAGGGTTGGGGTAATCTGGTTTACAGACTCGAACATACATGTATATGCTAAATCCAGTCGACGGCATGAACGTTAGTGATATGTCCAATGAGTCCGTTGATGTCTGGCACGTAGGTAGGCAGCTGATAGAGAATGCGGTTCCAATGAAAGATTGAGATGCGAGAAATTAGTCGAATTTGGAATCACGGAGATGAAAGGTTACTATCTGTGCCTCTTTTGCCGTAGCTGTGACCCAAGATAATCTCCGTGGTCACTGCTCGAACCTGGGAGTGCGCGACTGTTGTCATACTCCATGCGCGCGGAAAGCATCAGACATAGGAATCGTGTACTTCATTGTGCGTCATTACATGTTTCCAAGCAAGATCGTGATAGCCTTCACATGTTCCTAGCAACCGCCTCCTCCACCTCCGTCACCCCCACCGCCGCCGCCACCACCACCTGCGGCCATACCTGCACCTCCCATCATACCACCGGCAAGGCCTCCAGGGACCAAGATCCCGACGACTGCCTCGGTCTTGCTCATGATGGGTTTCTCGCAGAGGTCTATGGCAAAGTACATTGCAATCGCAGCCGCCTGCCATCACGGTTAGCCTTGACTCAGTATCTTGCAAGTGAGGGATCGAAATCTTACCAAAGACAGATCGAAGCCTTGAGCAACATGCACGTCCCACTCATTCTCCTTGAATGGCACACGAGACATGTATCTTTTGAGCATCTTCGTCTGCATGATCAACTCCCCGTCATGATAAATGCACACATCCTTGCTCGTCGCGCACTGCTCGTCTTTTGTAGCCGTGAATTTGCCCCGGGTCGAAAGCGTAATCTCACTCTCGGTCATGGCATCGACGAATCGAATTCCCACATAGCTGCTGCCGTGGCTTTGGTCGCGTGATCGATGGAAGAGCTTGGCGGCCGGGTCGTCTTCTTTATCTGGCAGTCTGATGGACCAGATTCCACTTCTTCTTTCGTGGGTGAAATCGAAGAGTCGTGAGCCGAATGCGTCGTAGAAGGATCTCCGCGAGTCCCACTTCGACGTTTTCATGTCTGAGGTGAAGATAGTGGCGTTGGTCGTGGCGTCGGTAATTGTGTAGCCGCCTGATGACAATGTTGAACTGTGCTGTTTGAGCCGTAGTGATGTGGGTTCGGAGGTGATGTGATCTGTGCGAATGCCGATAGGCTTCTCCAGTATAGCGAGATTGGGTGTTATGTTGGTGTCCATGTTGATGAAGTCTTCCTGGTCGTTGTTGCGATCCGTATATGAAAGCCCTGGAAGGCCAATACCTTATATACCGCTGCAACGTCAAGCATTGAGCTCTTGTCGATCACTCAGCCTGCATATCTTAGCAAGGCTGAATAGGGCTGTGCAATGCAAGAGATGGGAGAAGAAGGGCTCCGCTGTGTATACATTGATAAGCGCCGACTACCGCTGCAAAGGACTGGTCAGCTTGCACTTTTCAGATGGTCTGAAGCCATCGAATAGGCAAATATGAGGTCAGTCCAAGAGACTAGCACTCCGAAGGATTCCTTGCCGGCGTGGAGTGTAGAGAAAGGAGCAAGGCGCAGCCTCACGTGCAGCCTCACGCTTTGCCGATCTGCCGTATACCGAGAATAATGTCTGGGCGCCGAGGTTCCCTGCATCCATCTCCAAGTTCGTCACATTGCTTTGATGTAGACAATCTGTAGAAAGTCGGCTGGCGTTTGTCTTGTTCGTCTTCGCAATTAAATCCTACCATCCGCCTAACAACATGGTCAGCAGCAGCCATGCCTAACCAGCCCAACCATCTCCCAGAACAGGTCATGAGCCATCTGCATCACACTGCTTGTCATCGGTATACAAGACCGACCGAGATGATTGATCTTGTTGTGTCTGTCTGCCGGCGGATGCCCTCGATATACCAGACGACACGTTTCAACTCACCGTCTCCGTATCGCATGCCCGACCGAGCAGACAGCAAGGACCAGACCCTAACTGCTTGGAGCAGCATAAATGCACAAGGCACAACCTCTGGCGATGGGCAACTCAGGCCATCTCTGCGAGCACTGTTGAGACGAGCAAATGGCGAGCACGATGGCGGTCTCGTGTTCAGGTGGCGTAAACACTAACCACGTCACCACCGCGGCTGCTGCGGCATGGAAGCCATCAGAGTGCTCCCTTCCTAACATTTTCATTCTCGACAGTAGGTAAGCTGTTCGTAAGTTGATGTGGCCATCTTCATTCGAAGGCCTCACCTTACCATCCATCAGCTTTGTTACATCTTCAACCTACATCATACCGAAATCTAACAGTCAAGTTGGTTGACTCCTGTGACCAGCCGAAACGTCGAGCCCAATACCCCGCCAAGAAAAACCTGGAATCGACCTCCCTCTCATTCCTACACCGCGAGTTCCCTTTTCCTACCTCATTGGAACGCTTCCAAAATTCGACAAGCAAGCATAAGAAAGGTTCTGCAATACAGGACAGATCATCATGGCGACTGTTCAATCGACCTCCACGGACGACCCGAAGGATGGGTATGTCGCGCCACCCAAGTCGCCTAAGGACCGACGATTCTCGAGCTCCAAGGAGCCGACCAGCAAAGGTATGCATGCTTATATCTCCTTTTGTACATCGTCTTGTCCAGTTAAAAAACAGAGATTGAGTCGCAAACACCGGAAGAGTCATGGATGGCAAACTATATCTCACGACATTCATCTTCAGTTGTCTAGTCATCCAATACAGAACTCTGCGACTTCATTCAATCGTTTCGATCACATGCTCAGCAGTCTGAAGAAGAAATTCCTCAAGTATAGGAAATCTAAGAAGAACATGAAGAGGCTGACTAAACAAATTCAAGAGTTCCGCTCGTCTATGCACAGGCAGTTCCGTACTGCCCACGAAGGCCACAAGCCTCACGCTGGACTTGACCCTTCCCGTGCCAGTACCGGTGTCGTGTGGACCACTGAGCGCGCCTACGAGCATGGCTACCTCGAAGACCCTTCTTCCTGGGCAAACCTAGGCCAGGGAGCTCCTGAAGTCGACGACGACATCAAAGGCTGCTTCGACCGTCCTACTCACATCGATATCACCATGACGGGTCGCGAGTACGGTCCTACAGCTGGTATCAAGCCTCTGAGAGACGCCGTTGCCAACCTCTACAACGAGCACCACCGCAAGGGCAAGGCCAGCCAATACACCTGGGAGAACGTCTGTATCGTCCCCGGTGGCCGTGCCGGTCTCATTCGTATCGCCGCCGTCCTCGGAAACGCATACCTTGGATTCTTTATCCCCGACTACACCGCCTACAACGAAATGCTGGGCCTCTTCAAGAACTTCGCCTCGATCCCCATTCCCCTCCTCCGCGACGACGGCTACCACATCCACTCCGAAAACATCGCCGCCGAAATCGCCCGCGGTACCAGCGTAATTCTAACCTCTAACCCCCGCAACCCAACCGGCCGCACCCTCACCAACCCCGAACTCGCCAAAGTGCAAGACATCTGCCGCGACCGCGCCACGCTGATCATGGACGAGTTCTACGGCGGCTACAACTACACCTCCGACTGCGACGGCACCGTTGTCTCTGCCGCAGACAACATCGACGACGTCGACGAGGACGACGTCCTCATCATCGACGGCCTGACCAAGCGCTTCCGCCTCCCCGGCTGGCGCGTGGCGTGGATCGTCGGCCCCAAGGAGTTCATCAAAGCTATCGGCTCCTGCGGCAGCTACCTCGACGGCGGCACCAATGTGCCCTTCCAAGAAGCCGCCGTGCCCATGCTTGAGCCGACCAAAGTGCGCAACGAGATGAAGGCCCTGCAGACGCACTTCCGCGAGAAGCGTGATTACGTCCTCGGTCGTTTGACGGAGATGGGTTTCATGCTTGATTACACTCCCGACTCGACGTTCTACATCTGGCTGAACTTGGGCGCTCTGCCGCACGAGATCAACGACGGGCTGAACTTCTTCCAGGCCTGTTTGAAGGAGAAGGTGATTGTGGTGCCGGGTATCTTCTTCGATCTGAACCCTAGCAAGCGTAGGGATCTGTTTGACAGCCCTTGCCACCACTTTGTGCGCGTGAGCTACGGTCCTAAGGTAAGTTCTTTGACACTCGATATGACAAGACTGCTTGTTTGTGGGCTTCATTTGCTGATAATGTCTCTTTCCACAGCTGGAAACTCTGAAGGCTGGCATGGATGGCTTCGAGAGAGTTCTCAAGAAGTACAACGCATTCCCTGGTCGCCAAAAGTAGACGCTTGCGAAGACTTGGAGAGGCGTTGCGTGAAGCATTTGATAAAGCAGACTCAAATACAGTTTTCTACACCTAGTTTTGATCTTCGGCATTTAAAAGCCTGTCCGTCTTTGCTAAACGACCTTTCTGCCGTTTGCAGCCTAACGTTGCTGAAACCCAAAATGCAGTCCCAAAACGCCTCGCTAAAGTCAGTAGTAGTAACATTTTCACTGCAACAAAAATACTCAGTAAGGTATGCGTCGCAGTCCGCCGTGAACACCACTCATTTCTTGTAATCCTTCAAGATGCCCATCATGTGAATGTTGGTAGTCTTGCCACCGCGACGGTTCACCCTCTTCTTCTCCTTCTTCTGCATGTTGCCCTTCTTAATCTCCTTCACCTGGCTCGTAGGCGTCAGATTCGCCTTTTCAAGTTCCGTCCGCAGCTCGGCTTCTGACGCAGGCAGTTTACACTTGCTCCAGAAATCGACGAAGTCCTGGTCCATGTGGACGTAGAACTGGGGAGAGTCTGGGTAGACGGTTTTCGGGGCGTTGTCTTTCTTTTGGCGGAGCAGGAGGACTTCGTGCTTGGCGGCCATGGCCTCGAGCTCCGGAATACAGTTAGGCCAGCCATCCTTCAAGTCTCGCACCGTAATACCAGCAGCAGTGGGGAGGTTGGAAATGTAGTTCTTCATCTCTTCGCTGTTCGTGACGGGGTGTTGCGGGTTGTAGCGGAAAGTCTCCTTGCCGGTGGGCGACTCGTGCTTGGGAATGACCGCGATACGCTGATGCCCTTCGAGTGCGCGCCTGATCAGAGGACTGTGCTTTTGGAGGTCACTTGGGAGCGAGAGGAAGTTCAAGATATTGGGAAGCGTAGCGGCGGCGGGGAATTTCTCTTTGAGGTATGCTATGGCGTAGACCATATGGGTCATGATTTCGGCACCCACGTGGCTGCCTCGCACGCTGGCGGGAGCCGTGGTGCTAGCGGAGGCAGGAGAGTCGCGCGGTCGCTTGTTGCTGCCTGGTGTCGGCGTAGAGGTGCGCGCTGGGACGGGCGCATTCGGTCGTGCAGAGGAGGCGTTGCGGGCGGCGGACTCTGACATCTCCGCCTTGAACTGCTTCATGCTCGCTGCGAGAGACATGGTGGGTGGTTGCTTTGTTTGTGAAAGGAATGTCGATATTGACAAAGGTTAGGCCCAGATTGTTCAACAAAGAGATCTGGGCGGAGAATGAGAACGGTTGGCCAGGTCCAGCAGTGAAGGCGGCTGTTTGTTGGCGTTACCAGTGAACAGCAAACTGTCGATCACGTGCGACACAGCGTTCTTGGATCACGGAACAAGTTGGCGACCGCGTGATGTTAAGCGGGTATGCGATGCTGTGAGTGAAGTGAGGCAGCAAGCAGTGAGATGTGCTGGGTGAACGACATCAGCGTCCCAGGCTGCATGTGAGCTTCAGATGCACGAGCCACTCCCGCGCGACTGCCGCGCGACTGGCTTTCATTGTCAAGGTACGACCCAAAGCGGAAGCAACGAAGCAACTGCACCTGCCACACGACCGCCAGGCAACGCCAACGCTTCTTCCATTCATTCTCTCATTCTGTTGATAATTCCCGACACATACGCCACTGGTCTGGAACAGACTCACCCACCGTCACCGTCAGCAATGGTCTAGGCGACCTCGCCATTCACAACGATGAGAACGCGCGCGAGAGCGGCCGACCCGGCGGCGGTCGACGTGCCCTACCTCGCAACTACATACGAACTACCCGAAGACGAGATCCAAACTCTTCTCGACGCCCCGACCGCGGAACTCGTGAAACAATTGCTGGTCTCAATCTCGACCAAGGCGCAGGAATATGATGAAATCAAGGCAGAGAAGCTCCGCGTCGACGTGGAGCTCGAGAACAGCGTCCGAACCTCTGAGACTAAGGTAAAGGCGCAAAAGGCGACAGTCACCAAGCACGCGAAGGAGATTGAGGAGCTCCGAACAAAACTCAATGAGGCCCAAGGCGCACGCGAGGCGCTGTCAACTGAGCTGGATACCCTAAAGAGCTCATCTTCGACTTCTGGAGCGGAACTCTCAACGCTCAAGGACAGGATTGAAACACTCGAAGCCTCCAACCGTGATGCGCTAGCTTTGGTGGAAAGCAAATCTACGGAGAAAGATCGTCTCGCAAATGAGCTTTCCGAACAACATACTAAGCTACTCGCTCTGCGCCGCGAGGCAGGTCAGCTGGAGGAGCGCAACCAGTCCCTGGAGAACGCGGCTTCTACTCAGAAGTTCAAGGAGCAATCGCTGCAGCAGGAGATCGAACTGCTCAAGAAAAACAATGAGTGGCACAGCAATGAGCTCCAAACCAGGAGCCAGGAGCACGCAAAGTTCAGGAAGGAGAGGAACGCTCGCATCTCGTCTCTTCAGCGCGAACTGGAAGAGAGCAACGCCACGGTTGAAGCGCTCCAACGGACGGAGACAAACCTAAGGCAGCGTCTGGAAGAAACACAGGGCAAGGCCGACGAGGCGTTTGCTCGCAACGCGACATTACTGGACGATTTCGCTAGAAAGGAGCAGGACTTCCGTACCCAGATCGACAACACCAAGCGACTTGCCGATCTCCAAGCTCAAAATGCTTCTACTCACAAAGCGCGTCTACAGGATGTCCAAGCTCAAGTTGACCAGATCAAGGATGATGCTGCAGAGGAAATTGGTAAACTGCAGGCCGAGATCGAAACGGAACGTTCAGACAAGGAACAAGCCGAGCAGAGGATCGCAGAACTCGAGCTCGAAGTTGAACGTCTTGAACAGCAGCCTCGCCAGTCCGTGCCAGGAACTCCAGCGCGCAATGGCGGCCTTGAACCGTCGACTCCAGGCAGGTTTGGATCTCCTGCTATGCCCGGATCGGCTCAAAAGATCGCTCGCAACCTTTCTCACACCCAGCTGTACGGCCAATACATTGAGACTAAGGAAGCCTTGACCGCGGAGGAGCGCAGATGCAGCAAATTGCAAGAGGCACTTGACGAACTCATCCAGGAGTTTGAGACTCGTGCTCCTGAGTTGGGAGAAATGCGTCAAGAGCAGGACCGCCTAGCGAATGTTGTTTTGGAATACAGCCAGCATCTTGAGGAATCTGACAAGCACCGTGAGGCAGCTGTCAAGGAGTCACAACGTTGGCAGGGTGAAGCTACTGCCGCTGCTCGTGAAGGTGGACTCCTCCGTCAGCAGCTCAGGGATCTCTCGACACAGATCAAGATCCTCTTAGTCGAGGCACAGAGCAAGGAGCAAGGGTTGGGCGAAATGTCTGCGCATGAGCGCTTCGAGATCGAACGTGCTGCCCGCGGAGAACTCGAAGATGGTGCACTCGACGACCTCACCAGCACGGGACGCCTCATATCTGAGCGCTTGGTCATCTTCCGCGGCGTGTCAGATCTGCAGGCGCGCAACGAACAGCTTCTGCGCATGACCCGCGAGCTTGGCGACAAGATGGAAGGAGAAGAGGCTCGTGAGAAGGACAGACAGTCTGCTGCGGACGCTGCGGAGGTCGAGGAACTCAGACAACAGGTGGAGCGCTATAAGGACGAACTACAAGCCACTGCCACGCAAATCAACAGCTATGTCAAGGAGCGCGACATGTTCCGTCGCATGTTGCAACACCGAGGCACTCTTCAGCCTGACGCCGACATGCAAGCTATGTTCGGACAAAGTGTCATGCCCGCCACACCACAGCGCAACGGAGGAGGAATGGAGCCGCCGACGCCAAGGTCGAAGGACGTTGAAGATTTGAACAAGCTGCTCAAGGAGCAGCAGACGTTCTTTGACCAGTTCCGCAACGAATCTACCACGGATCGCCGCATGCTGAAGGATCAAGTGGACACGCTAGCTCGCGAGAAGGGTACCCTTCAAGCCGACATCGCACGAGCACAATCACAGCTCACGCTTGCTGCTGAGCGCCATGAGATGTTGCAGTCCAATTACAACGCCCTTCGCAGCGAGAACGGTGAGTTGCAGAAGCGCACTCAGAGTCTCTCCGAAACCGCCGCCAGACAAGATCTTCGTACGCAACAGGTTGCTGAGGAGCTCGTTGAAGCTCGCTCGCTGGCCGATAGTCTACGTAATGAGAACGCCAATGGCAAAGCAGAGAAGGAGCTCTGGAAGCGAATTGAGAGCAGGTTGACGGAAGACAACAAGGGATTGTTGGACGAGCGCAGCAGGCTCAACAAGCTGGTGTCTGATTTGCAGAATTTGCAGAATGAGCGCGAGCTGGCAGAGTCCGAGTCAAAGCGCCGCCTGCAGGGCCGCGTAGAGACTCTCGAAGCCGAAGTCGCCGACTCCAAGAAGAAACTTGAACATGAAATTGAAGAAAGCCGCAAGGCAGGACTTCGACGCGAGTATGAGGAGAACCAGAGCCGCACCCGTATTGACGACCTCGTCAAGTCCCTCGGTAACGTCCGAGAGGAGCTTGTTGCGGCGAAGACCACGCGCGACTCTCTTCAAGGCAGAGTGGACGAAATGAAGATCGAGCTTCGCTCCGCCGAAGAGAAGGTCACTGCCCTGCAGCCAAGGCCCACGCCACGTGCAGAGAACGAGAATGAGCAGTCCAACGCCGAAGAGGATCTCTCCGCTGAACAACGTCTGGCCATCGAGATTTCCGATATCAAGCGTGAGCTCGAGCATGCAAAGACTGAGCTAGAGAGTGCGAGGGAGCAGGTCGAGCAGTACAAGTCGATTGCTCAATCTACCGAAGAAGAGCTTGCTAGCTTCAACGAGACGAGTGTCCAATACCGCGAGGAGACTGACCGCATCGCTGCCGAGAAAGAGTCTCGTATCAAGGAGCTCGAACAACGAATCGAAGACCTTGGCGAGGAGCTTTCCACCAGCAACTCTGAGCTTTCAGAACTTCGGACGAAACATGACGATGCTACGCGTGTGCTCAATGAGCAAAAGGCAACATCTGACGCCGAGCTTGCTCGCCTGCGCGACGATGCTGAGAGGTACGCTGAAGAGAAGAAGCTTTACCAGGAAGACCTCAAGGCGCAAGCCGAAATTGCGCAGCAAGCCCAGCAGTCTTATGAAGACGAGCTGCTCAAGCACGCAGAGGCGGCCAGAAGCTTGCAGACTGTACGCAACGAGTACAACGGGCTTCGCACAGAAGTTGCAAACATTCGGGCGGAGGCCGAGGCGGCTAAGGCAAGCCTCGAATCCGGCGAGGACAGCTGGACCGAGCAGAAAGAGAGGTTCGAACGCGAGATCGAGGACATGAAGACCAGCAGAAGCGACGTGGACAAGCAAAATAAGCTCCTTCATCAGCAGATGGAGGCCTTTTCCACGGAGCTCAAGACCCTTCGCGAAGGTCGCGTCGTGTCCTCCGCCAATGGAGGTGAACAGGGTTCTCCCGCTCCGTCTGGCGGTGAGTCTGGTAACTTGCACGAGGTTATCAAGTACCTGCGTCGCGAGAAGGAGATTGTGGATGTGCAGTATGAGCTGTCGATTCAAGAGGCGAAACGCCTTCAACAGCAACTCGACTATGCCAACAGTCAGCTGGACGACGTTCGTCAGAAGCTTGCCGAGGAACGCCGTCAAGCTTCGGACCGAGTTGCCAGCGAAGGTAGCACGAACAAGTTGATGCAAACGATCAACGAGTTGAACCTCTACCGCGAAAGCTCTACGACGCTGCGCAACGAAGCACGCCAGGCACGCGAGAAGCTCGAAGAGAAGACCAAAGAGATCGAACGCTTGGTAGCAGAGCTTGAGCCAATCAAGGGTCGCGTGGGCGAGCTTGAAGGCGAGCTCGAAAGCAAGGACGGTGAGATGAAGCTGCTACAAGATGACCGCGACCACTGGCGCGAGCGTACCCAGAACATCATTTCAAAATATGATCGTGTTGACCCTGCAGAGCTCGAAGATATGAAGCAGCAGCTAGAGGCATTGAAGCAGGAGAAGGAGCGTTTGGAAGCCGAGCAAGCACCGATGAAGGAGGAGATTGAAGGGTTCGAAACGCGAATCAGAGACGCAAGGGAAGAGGCATCAAAGGGTTTGAGCGATCGTTTGGAGAAGTTCAAGGAGCAGGCGAAAGAACAGAACCGGAAGCAGAATTCACGTCTCTCGGAGACCAAGGCACAAATCGAGTCCTTGGAGGCCGAGCAAACCAAGCTTACCGGTGAGCTCGAAGCTGTGAAGACAGAACTTGAGCAAACCAAGACGGCTCTCGACGAAGCACTGGCTCAGGCCGAGAACGCGAAGACCTCGGTCCAGGATCAAAGTCAAGCTACTGGAAGCGGCGACGAGCACGCGCAACTTCATGCTCGTATCGCTGAAGCTGAGTCGCAAGCCGGCAATCATGCTGCCCGCGCTGAGGCTTTGGCTTCCGAGACGCAGACTCTTCAGTCTCGTGTGCAGGAGCTAGAGGGCCAGGTCACGAGTCTGCAGTCTGAGCTTGAAACTGCAAAGGCCAATGCAAATGCCGGCGGCCAGGATGAAGGCGAGATCAACGAATCTGGCGTCGATGCAGAGGCTCTCGAGAAGCTGAAGCAGGAGCTTTCCACTGCTCAACACGAAGTGGAGACTCTGCGTGCAAGTGCTCTCGCTAACGCACAAGGCGACTCTACGACGATCAACGCGGAGCCTGCCGCAGGTGAGAAGTCGGTTTCTGAGCAAGTCTCTGAGGAGGTCGAGCGTCTTCGCGCCGAAATGGAATCTCAGCATCAAGTCTCCATCAAGCAGGTTGAGGAACATTGCGAGAAGAGGATTCAGACGATGAAGAGTAATCTCGTGCGACAGCTAAAGGAAGGGAAAGAAAAGATGCGGGAAGAACTGACTGCTGAAATCCGCCAACAGCTCGTCTCCGAGCATGAGGTTGAGGTCCAGAAGCTGAAGGACGAGCAAGCTGCTACCATCGAGACTTTGAAAACAGATCATCAAGCGGAGCTCGAACGCTTGAACAAGGAAGGCGGAGCTGCTGTTCAGCAGGCGCAGAACAAGGAGCAAGAGGCTGTCAAGACCGAGACCGCTACCGGAGAGACTCAGTCTACGGACCTGCCTGAAATCACCGATGAACAGGCCATGGAACTTCTCAAGACAAACCAGAAACTTCGTACTATCTTCACCAACAACATGAAGAAGAACTTGGCCAAGGAAACGGAGCCACTGACCCAGCAGATTGCTGAGAAAGACGCCGAAATATCGCGCCTCACCTCCGACCTTGAGTCTGCTCGCGCAGCTGTTGCCAGTCTTGCTGGGGGCTCGTCTGACGCCCCGGAGACCAACACTGCAGAAATCGAAGAGCTGAAGAGAAAGCTTGAGAATGCACAAAAGGAGCGCGACGCAGCAGTCAAGCAGGCGACCGAGAATGCCGAAAAGAAAGCCAAGGTTCAGATCAGTCAGCGCGACATGGCACAGGCAAAGATCGCGGTGGTCACAAAGGCTGTCGCTGAGACCCCGGAGAAAGCCGTCTCTGAGGTCTGGGAGGTTGCTAAGTCCGCGAAACCTGCGCCCAAGGCTGCACCTGCGACACCGAAGGCTCCTCCGGCTGTGGCATCTCCGGCTCCAGCGCAAGCTACTGCCGCTACGCCGCAGCCAGAACAGGAGAGCGAACAAGCAAAGCTGCAAGCTAGACAGGCCAGGTTTGGCGCCTCGACTGGTGCCCCTGGTGGAGCTCCTGCAGGATCGTTCGGCCAGCCTAGCGCTACTGGTATGCAGGCGCCGAATGCCTCCAGCTTTGGCCAACCCAGCCAGCCATCTTTCGGTATGCCAAGTCAAGCAGCTCACACCTTCGGCACCCCTGGCGCGCAACAACAGCATCCAGGTTTTGCCATTCAAGGCGCTGGTACTCCGCCAAACCCGAACGCACCTGCATTCACGCCTCCTGCATTGCCAGGCAACGACAACAAGCAAAACATGGGTACTGGTCCCGCTGCTCTTCGCGGCTTGAGCAGCGGTATCCCCGCCCCTGGTGGCTCTCGCCTTCCACGCGGCGGAGGTCCCAGCGGTATCGGCAGAGGTGGCTCTCAAGGTCTCAACATCCAAGGCGCCGCAGCTGGTGGTCGCGGAGGTGGCCAGTTCGGCATTCCCAGAGGAGGCGGCACCTTCATCGGCAGAGGAGGCCGTGGAGGCAATGGTAGAGGTGGCCCCGCCGGCGCCAATGGCCAAGGCCAAAAGAGAGGTCTTGACGGCGCTCCAGGCGGAGGCGACGAGAAGAGGATGAGAGGTGGCGGACCAAGCGCTTAAAACGTCTTCGGATGGGTCACTGAGAGTGTGCTGCATGCTATGGGAATTTCTTTTGTTTTATTGGGATGTATGTGTATGCGAAGCATGGCGTTTGCGCTGTTCTTTCTTGAGTATAACTATATAAGGGAGATCCGCAATGGGGCTTCGCATGAAAGCAAAACGCTTTTGGGATGGTGATTTTTTTTTTGGAGGGAGAGATAGAATGGGTGTAATGAAATGCGAGTTTAGCGAAGACAAAGTACTGATTACTTTCGACCATGGTTTCACTGGTACAAGCTGGGTATGCTTTGTTGATGTTGTGTGTACTACTGCGGCGTGGTCGAGGAGGTCGATCCTCTGGCATGGACCGATGTCATTGATACAATACACGAGGCAACTGTGGTCCAACTTTGAGGTCTACGGTCAAATCAAGGGTCACGCAGCAACCAGTGTGTATTGACTTATGCATCGGTGTTCCTTGTTCCAAATCATAGTTGTCGACGTTGGGTCTTGGGTACTTAGAGGCTGGGTGTTCTACGTGCTCTTAGTCAAAGCTACAGTCTAAAGACATCCATCATGTTATAGGAGCCCTGAATTCTGGCCAGAGTTTGTGCTTGCAAGTATTTGAGGTGTTGTGCTGGCGTCGTTGCTTTGTGAGCGATATCGATCAGCTTTGGCCTCATCACTTCAAATATCAAAGCAGCTTCACCTGGTAAAATTGGGCAGGCTTCACTTCACTCCGGTGAGATCAGTCGCCATAGCCTCTTCTGCTCCATCATGTGATCCTCTATCTCGCCTCACTTTGAGCAACAAGGATTTGTTTAGATTTCTTGACAGCACCCATCAATCCCATATCACACCTCATCCATCTCTAAACCTTGGCCCCAACTTCATACCTACCGTCATCATACTGTGTTTGACCTACACCAAATCTTTCCACCACATTTACCGACATCTTTCCACATTCAACATCATCTGCACCTTATAACCCCACGCCAACGATACCATAACGGTGGCAGCTACCAGTCATTATTCACGAGGCTCAACATCCTCAACATGGCAAGCAACAATGCCTCCAAAATCACTAAAGACACCTCCGCTCGCAAAGGCGGCCGAGCTGGGTCCGTTCGATCGAACGTGGAAGCTGCTGCACTGAAGCAAACCCACGAATACCACATGGCTCGTCTCAGCGAGGGCTATGAGCAGCAGATCCAGACGATTGAGCAGGAGCACGAGGAGCAGGTCGAAAAGATGAAGCAGGAGCACGCAGCTGAGATCGAGAAGTTGAGACAGGAGAAAGACGAGCAGATTGAAAAATCTAAGCAGGCAACTGAGCGGGGCAACGAACAGCAGATCGACAAGAAGCAGCAGGAGTTCGAAAGGCGGATTGAAGTGATGAAGCGGGAGCACCGAGAGGAACTCAGTGACATCAGATCGAAACTCTCCATATGTGAGAAGGAAGGAAAGAAGGTGGCCGAGTTCGCGGCGAAGGACGCCTTTACCGCTAAAGAGGCAATGGACGAGCTACGTCAAGCGCACAGCGAGTTGGCACGCGTGAGTGACGGCTATATCGCTGCAGAGCGTCGCGCGTCGTCGATACACGAGCAGGAAAAGAAGAGGATCGATGCTCAGTACAAAGCCAGGCTTGCGGAGCAAAAGAAGAGCTTTGAGGCGCAGCTTGACAAGGTGCAGCGTGAAAACAAGAATGGCCCTCATGCCTGGATAGAAATCAAGTTCTACAAAAGGCGTACGCGAGGAACATTATATCTGCGAAAGACTGCGATCAAGCGAGGGTCAGCGGAGCTGCATGAATTGATCAAAGCTGCTTTAAATCTGACCGGCCCGAGTTCCAGAGGGATCCATGAGTGGTCGTTTGAGTACCAAGGGCGCTCACTGGACGACATGACCCAGAGTCTAGTGCAGGCAAGTTTACTTATTCATCGGGAACGGAACTTCTCGTGGAACGTTTTGCTGATGACCGTTTTAGCTTGGGCTCAAGGACGGAGACACAATCATCTATGCCGAGAGAAAGGCGAGGGTTCCTTCTGCTTGAACGTCCCCAAGGCAGAGAGACGTGTGGTCATTCACGCTGACGCGCGTATCTTTGCGCACATTCGGATCCTTGCGGCTGATAACAGCGGGTAAGTCTGTGATAGTCCAGACTTGTTGACATTTGCGGAAGTGCAAGAGATCGCATTATGAAGACGAAATCGCTAACAGACCAGGGCAAGAAGCTCGAAGGATGGTATTGCCGGGAAAGGGCAGGTCTGCAGGCACAGCGAGGCTCATCTGATGAGTGGAAGGTTCGGGTCATAATGTATTCCGGGCCACCAGGTAATAAAGGATAAGCCAATGGATTCTGGACAAGGCATAGGCTTCTGCCATCTGAATGGCAGCGGTATCTATTCACTGGAGGTCTTGGGCATTCCATTGGGATATCTGTAGCCTTACCACATATGGAACAGGCCCATGGTGTGACTCCAAAGAGGCGCAGCGATCCCAGGTGTTTGTCAGACCATGCAAGAAACGTAAGCAGTGCGCAGGCATGAAATGGTGTGAGGCTGATGCGTGTTTGATGGGTCTTTGTGTAAAGCAACTATCTCATGACAGCGGTACGAGTCAGTGGCGGCGGGAGTGGTTGTCGAGTAGGTTCACTTTGCGTGAGAGTTCGACTAGATCAGACGATCAGGTACACTGGACAGGGGTGTGGCTGGCTATGCTGGGCATCTGTTTCGAATGCATGAAGCATGGTAGAGCTGGCCATGAGGCGTCTTACATGCAGAACATGTGCAGATGTGCTGGATGGGAAGCGAAGATTAGTCGTGAAGAGAGTGTCGCAGCGGTTCCCCACCGTCGTTTGCCTTGCTTTAAGAGTCCGCGACGCGCGGTGCTGGCTGTCATAACTACCCGTAAGGCTGATCCACGTGTGCGGCCGAGGAGGACCAGGCCTTCGTCCCAGTAGCAGCCAGCCGTTGCAGCCAACTTCAGCAACGCCCGCAATCAAACCAGACCTCCACACCACCGAGCCACTACCTTACTCCCTGTCTCACACACTGCAAGCGTCTCCCCCGCCTACACTCTGGACTGTTCGTGCTGCGCGCAAATGGCTCTCACTATCGCCATGTTCTAAGTCCGGCTCCGCCAAATGCTCATTCCTGGTTCCAGTAGTTGCGGCCATGCCATTGCTCCACCGCCGCAGTGTGCTTGACCTGGTATCTTCCAACAAGGCCGACGACGCCAGCCACCGCCCTCACGAGGAACACGCCAACTCCGCCAATGCCGCCGCGCTCATTCCCCCGCCGCCGACTTCACCGCGCCCGACCAGCGAATATGCCATGCCAGCCTCACGTCACTCGAGCACTGCGCTCTCCGCGGATCGTCCGGTCTCGCCTCCTGTGCAGCCTGAGAACGCCCGAACCAAGAGAATGAGTTTGTTGAAGTTCCGCAACTTTTCCGAGTCGCATTTGTCGGCAAGAGCGAAAGAGCATGCTGCGAGAGAGGAGGTTCCGCCAATGCCCGCGTTGAACAGAGGTGAGTTTGTTTGTCGTATAGCGCGTGTAGGGCAAACGCTGACAATCGCATAAGTGAATACTCCTGCTATCGTGAAGACCGCGCCTACATTTGACGACGCTGAACTTGCGGCAGAGCAACGCCGAGCCGCGCCTTTTACGAAATCGCTCGAGAAAACCAGGAGTGAGGCTTCGGATATGTCGCGCTTGTCGGAGGATTACCCAAGGAAAAAGGACAAGAAGTCGTCATTGAAATGGCGAAAGCTGCAAGGCAGGAGCACTGGATTGGAAGACTTGCAACGACTATCCGCCGCGAATGCCCACAAAGGACAGGATGCGCCTCCCGCGTATGGAAACGATAACAACTCTGAATCTGCGCTTCCTGCAACACGATTATCTGAATCTTCGAGGTCTGACGGGAGTCGTGCCAGCTCAGGCGACCCTCACATTTACGGCAGCACAACTACGACAACCCACACAGTATCTACGCACACCACATTCTTTAGGCTTCCGCGGAAGAACAAAAACCGCAACTCGCTATTTCCTTTACCCGTCAAAATCCCATCGCCCGAGGCTTCCCGCTCACCGGATGGACCAACAACTCCGCGCGCCTCGACAAGTGGTGTATCTATCAGAAGTGCGCAATCAAACGACTCACGAAGCGAGCCAGCGACGGCGCGGATAAGGCGAAACACAGAAGCCAGTCCGACTAGACGGCAGGCTCATCAGAACCAATTGGCATCTCCATACAACTCGCTGACTTTGAATGAGGGTGGGAAGCCTCTGGAGCGCGAAGATACACAGTGGTCGCGCAACTCTTCTTTCTCTTCGCCTCTGAGACCGCCTATGAGGTTTGGTCTGAGAGATCGCGCATCTACGACAAGTTCTTGGGGACGTGGATCGATGGATACACCTCAGCAAGGAGGGAGTGGGCGGACTTCCACTTCCACCACGGGAAGATCGAGCCTCGGTGGCTTCCTAGGGCTTTCGCGCTTCCGACATGGCTCGGAATCACACTCGCCGCGGAATGGATCCCCGTCGTCTAGGAGCAAATCCAACTCTTTTGCTATGAGTAGAGAAGCGTTGGTTGTGCCTGAGCGAGAAGAAGGAGACACTCCAGGAAAATACCTTGAGAGGCTCGAAGCTGCCGTAACAAGAAGCATGATTGCAGGCATCCTTTCGAAGTCATCGGACCCATTCGCGCAAGCAGTGTTGCGCAGTTACACACGCCGTTTCCCGTTCTTTGGCGAGCCAATTGACATGTCGTTGCGCAAGTTTCTGCTCGAGGCCGATCTTCCCAAGGAGACACAACAGGTTGATCGCGTCATTCAGGCGTTTGCTGACAGGTATCACGAGTGCAACCCTGGCATTTTCATGTCGACAGATCAAGCGTACATCATAGCATTCTCTATCATGATGCTACATACAGATGCCTTCAACCGCAACAACAAGCGCAAGATGCAAAAACAGGATTACATCAAGAACACGTCTGGCCAACATGTCAGCGATGATGTACTTGGATGCTTCTACGACAACATCTGCTACACGCCTTTTGTGCATTACGAGGAGGAAGTGGACACCAACGGCGAACGAGTGCTGCCTTTCAAAACGAAGAAGAGCAAGCTCAAGGGTGCTATCACCGACTCAGGCAAAAAGGTATCTGGGCCAGTCGATCCGTACAATCTACTGGTTGACCAGAAACTCGACATCCTGCGACCGGCGATCAAAGATTCAATAACACTGGAAGACCCGTACAGTTACATTGGCAGTCAAGGCTCGCTGGACATGCCTTACTTGCAACGAGCCTTCACCCATACCGGTACATTACAAATCGTCTCCGCTCGTTCACGGCCGGCCGCGTACGAGGGACAAGTCAACACCGCCAACCCGCACACGGTGGAAACGCAACAAGGCATCGTTGACCTCAAAATTACGAAAGTTGGGACTCTTTGGCGCAAGGCAACTAAAAAGAAGAAGGCACGTTCGCCTTGGCAAGAATGGGGCGCTATCCTTACTGGATCACAGCTCTACCTTTTCAAGAACGCTTCTTGGGCAAAAGGTCTCGTTCACCAGTTCATGTCTCATCAACGGCAGGGAGCCCCACGAATGCCAGTGACCTTCTCACCGCCCATACAAGACTTCAAGCCAGACGCTCTCATCAAAACGGACGATGCCGTCGCTCTCATCGATGCTACGTATAACAGACATAAGAATGCTTTCACGTTTGTACGACCCGGAGGCCAAGAGGAGGTTCTGCTCGCCGATAACGAGACGGAGCTCAACGATTGGCTGGCATTGATCAACTATGCCGCTGCCTTCAGAGCTGCCGGAGTTCGCATACGTGGAATGATTTCGGGCAACGAGGAATATATTCGTTCACGCGATCTTCAAAGACCCGGGTCAGCACACACCACTCAGTCAGCAATTGGGGAAGGAGCCAGCAAAAACGCAAACTACGACCCGGCACTCACTCGTCAAGTGATGACCGCTAGGCGTCAGATCATGGCACAGAAGATCGCGGAATACGAGAAGGAGATGGGCAACATGCAAAAGCAGCATGATGAGATTCTGCGCAACGCACGCCATCTCCTGATCCTCGCACCGATTCCTCAAAAGACACGCGAAGAGCTTATCTTTGCTGCTGCAAGGACAGATGCCATGCTGACGTGGGTCCGTCGTGACATCTGGAAAATGAGATGCCATCGCGATATCCTGTCATTGGACATTCAACAAGATGGTGTTAACGCCGCTGATCTGCAAAGTCCTGGCGAGAAGCCCTCTGAAAAAGCGTCTAGCGCACCGGATGTCGCCAAAAAGGTTTTGCAACGGCTGGGCTCCCAGGTAAGCTCACGCAGCCCTCGCAGCCAGCCTCAGAGTCCCAAATCACCATCAAAGGGTGAGAGGTCGCCAACCAGCATGCGACCCCGGCCTTCGACGACGGACTCGATGGACACCTTTGTAGACGATGTCTTCCGTAGCACGGTTGATAGCCCATCTTCTCCGGGTGGCGACGGTTGGCGTCTGCCTCCATTACAATTCGATGTTGAGCAGCAACAGCAACGAGACAAGCACCGGGGCTCTATTGCCAGCACTTTACTCAGCGCGGCTTCTGGTAACGAGCAGAGGAAGCCTAGCTGGTCGGCGTCTTCGACTTCAAGTCACCGACCTCGTATGGCGAATACGCAGAACACGTCGGAAAGCCTTCGCATTATCACTCCGACACCCAGTCATGGCGAGGAGTTTGAGCAGCGACCTCAGGAGGAAGTTCGGACTCCCGACTCTCAGATCCAGCGCGCAATGAATCTCGATGGCATGACTTCGACACCGGAAAGCAACAGGACGGCAAAAGGCAAGCGTCGTAGCATCCAGAAGACTCTGCGTGACGTTCACCACAACACCTCTGTCTCACATCGTCACCGTCGTAACAAGGAAAGTGAGAGCACAGTTCGCTCCGGCGACGGTGAAAACTCAGAGCTCCCAGAAGCCACGCCTGGTCTCGAGCGCGCGCAAGGACGGTTCATTTTGCACGGAAAGCAAGCTTCTGTGGTGCAATTCGGTGACGATTGGCCGACCGAGCGCATGCGCGCACGTCGCGAGAAGTGGCACAAGGAGCACTCCCACCCCAACTCACCTAGCAAGGATAAGAACAGACAGCCGTCCGTCTTCGGGCCTGGTAGCCCCGTAGTTCAAGATCTGAACAACGAAGCTCCGGACGACGACACAGCTTCGAACACTGCTAGCCGCAGTGCCAGCACCGTCGAAAGCTTCGTCGACGCCGCAGAGACTACGAATGCAATCTCCGGCAAAGGAGCGGAAGCGGACGACACCGACAGCGTAGATGGCGGCGACCCTTACGACTTGAGCTGGGACCCGAGGAGCGAGAAGCGTGTCACAGTCATCGGCCCGAAGCCCGGTGCGCAGAATTCCAATGCTTCGGCTTCTTCGGCTGCGGATGACAAAAAGAGGGTCGTCGAAAATGAGGTTGATGAAGGAGAGGAGAGCGATTATGAGGACGCGAAGGAGAATAGGCGTACGGTTATTGGTCCTTCTTTTGTTGGGTTCCAGAATGCGAATTTGAGCGAGGCGTCTGGGCGTGGATTGAGTGAGGGCTCACCTAAGAGTGTTATTGGTGATGAAGAGCTCAGGAGTGCTAGTGCGAGGAAATAGGTTGTAGCTGAGATGCTTCAGTTTGTGTAAGATACACTGCTGGTGGAGAAGAATACAGCGCCGTTCTGGCTCTCATGTTACCAATGTTTCGCCCACGTCCCTTCTGTAAACTTGAGATATCTTCCTGGAATCTTCATGCTCATCGGGTTCAGCTCATTTATTGATCTTATCGTGAAGCTTCATTGCAGCAAATTCTTGATGCTGTGCTGATGGATGCTGCTCTGGCGATCTCTTCGGCGTACTTGGGCGCCCCTTCCCTTCGATCGTACCTTCCTTTGAGGTCAACAAAGTATCGCTTCACAGTTTAACACAACCTCACTCCTTCCAAACAGACGGTAGAACATTTTAAGCACGACACTGGCGTCAATCTACGACAAACGACTTCTGACGAGCCCTCGGCGGTCGACGCTTACGGTGGCAATACGATTTAATTCACCACTCTGATTATCGTGACAACAGCTTTGCAAGCGTGAGACATGCCCTGCCTTGGCTCAGGCCGTAGCGATGGACTAACTTTCCTCTCGCAGCAGCGCCAGATTCCTACGCTCCACCGCTCGCTTCGGAGCTGGCCTTGACACTTTCAATTCGTTGCGGCGAGACGACCCAACACACTACGTCTTGATGCGTGACTGATCTAATCTTTTTGAGCTCGTACGACTACTTGCCACGTGAGCAGGCCGCCGTTGTTGAACCCACCCACTGGCTACGGTGATACCTGAGGCCCCACGCTGTCTCGCGGCCTCGTCTAACTAGCGGGCCGGCGGTGTCGCCTGTCGCGCGTGCTGTGTGCGGCCTACCGCGTCAACGCAGCTTGCCAATTGGACGCGCAAAGTCGCAAGAGACTCGATGATGATGCCTCGCAGCAGCGCTGGGCTTGGTGGTGATGCGCGTGGCCGACCCCATTCGCAGCCACAGTCACAGTCACATTCATTCCCCTTACACGCGCATGGTGATGACGATGGAGGAGCTACTCCAAGCAGGGCAAGGAGGAGCGCCGCGGCTCTTGCCAACGCAACAACAGTCAACAACGACCCGCTCGCGGTGTCCCTTGCTTCTGTAGACGCTGAAGCGCCGCAGTCGGAACTTCTGCCTCTTCAAGGTTCGTCCCAGCTCCAGAATCGCTCGCAAGCTGCCGTTCGCCCCGCCCGCTTTCTCCCTTCCGATTCTTTACTTTGACTTGCTGCCCGATCTCTCGATCTGATACCGTCCCTCCATTCTTTATCTGATCATCTTCCCACTCCACCGCTCCCGCACGCTTCACGCTTTCGCTATACATATTCACTGCTGCACTTTTACTATTCGCTCTTGCGTGTCCGATGCGCCTGCACACCTCGTGGCCATGAGCTACGGGACCATCACTGACAACCATGCCGTGGCAGACCTGGACCCCGCTACCTCTGCCACCCGGGCGCGTCGACCGAGTGGCGTGCCCACTGAGAAGCTCAAGATCATGAGCCCGCAGGGCGCAGTGGCCAGCAGCAGCAGCAGGACACCCGACGACGAATCCGACGACGACGATGAAAGCCACTACTCTGCACAAGTCGGTGTCAAGAGGCTCGAGGCCATCTCGTCCACTTGGTCGCGCTGGGGCCTGTACGCTGCCTACTTCGGCCTCTGTCTCTTGGCGTGGGCTACCTCGCTGGAAGGCCAGACAACAGTCAACCTGACAATATATGCAACAAGTGCATTCAAAGCGCACTCACTTGTGTCGACCGTACTGGTCGTGCAAGGCGTCGTCCTGTCTGTCGTCAAACCACCAATGTCCAAAATCGCAGACGTCTTTGGCCGTTTCGAAGCCTTCACACTTTGCGTACTTATCTTCTCCTTCGGATACGTGCAGCAAGCTGCGTCGGACAACGTCAAAACATACGCCGCCGCCCAGATATTTTACGCTGCCGGCAGCACAGGGCTGCAGATCCTTATCCAGATCTTTATCGCCGATACCAGTGACCTGGTCAACCGCGCATTATGCTCGACGCTTCCTGCACTGCCGTTCCTGGTCAACGTGTGGCTCGGCTCGCCTTTGGCTGACATGCTTTTGAGAAAGGCAAGCTGGAGGTGGGGTTACGGTATCTGGGCTATCATCCTGCCCGTGGCGTACCTGCCATTGGCTCTTTCTCTTTGGACCAACCAGCGTAAAGCCGCGAAGCGCGGTTTGCTACCACCCTCGCCGTTCCGCAGCTTGAGTTACTGGCAAATAACGAAGCACCTCTGGTTCGAGCTCGATGTCTTCGGCTTGGTCTTGCTGTGCGCAGCTTTCTCGCTGCTGCTGATCCCGCTCACGCTGGCGGCGAAGAATGGCTGGGACAATCCGAGCTTGCAGGCTATGCTGCTGGTGGGCGCGATCTGCCTGGCTGTCTTCCCATTCTGGGAGAGGAGCAAGAAACTGGCCCCGAGAGCATTCTTCCCGGGTGCCTTGTTCAAGAATAGAACGGTACTGGCCGGCTTGGGCCTCTCGTTCTTCTTCTTTAGTAAGTCAGCCTGGTTGTACAAAAGTCGCGCGTATATACTAACCGGTTTCAGTGACCTATTACCTCTGCATCTATCCCTTCTACCAGTCGTACCTCCTTGTCGTCCAAGGCAGATCTGTTACCGACGCAGGCCGCATCGTACAAATGTGGACCTTCTCGGCGACCATCACCTCTTTCGTGGTCTCGATCTTGATCAAATACACGAAGCGTTACAAGTTTTACGTGATGCTTGGCGCTTGCATCTATTTCGTCGGCGTTCTCTCGATGATCTTTTACCGCGTCGAGGGAGCCTCGACCACGACTCTTGTCGCTACAACTTCGATCATGGGCATCGGCGGAGGCATGCTCAACGTGCCTGCACAACTGGGCGTCCAAGCATCTGCCAACCACCAAGAGGTCGCTGCCGCGACAACCATCTTCCTGACTTTTCTCGAGATCGGTGGCGCTGTCGGCTCAGCTATCTCTGGCGCCATCTGGACCGCCAACGTGCCGAAGAAGTTGGCATTGTATCTTCCACCCGAGACCAGGGACAGGGCCGACGAGATTTACTCCAACATCGGACTCGCTTCAACCGGTTGGCCCATGGGAAGTCCCACGCGCGATGCCATCAACCGCGCGTACCAGGAGACCATGACGAAGATCCTCATCGTCGGCGCCTGTGTTGCAATTCCGGTAATCATCCTGAGCTTCATCATGGAGAATTACAAGCTCGATGAGATGGAGCAGCACGTCAAAGGCGTCGTCATCGGTACCGTGCAAGAGCCGACCGTCAGGCGCCAGAGCAGCGCATACTTTGAAGAAGACGAACACCCTTTCCGAGCGTCGATAGACAGTTCGAGAGCCGAAGAAGAACCCATGCTGCACCGAACCCTCAGCAGGAGTCGGACGCGATCAAGTCGTCGCAGCAGCAGTAGTACGAAGAGACTCTGAGTGGCTTTCTAGATAAAGAACCGCCGGGCTACATATTGACGGCCGATAACACTGGATGAAACACGATTTGACATTACGACTTGATTTGTGCGGCATAGCGCCTGCGGCATGTTGGACATGTGGCACTTTTGGCTTTGTTTGGGTTTTTACTGTTGGCGTTCAAGAGCGACGAGCGATACACATACCCACTCGAGAATGGGTCGCACTCGGGTGCATTAACATTAACATTGGCGATGGAGTTGGGCATTTGATTTTTCCGGGCATATATTGGCTAACATGCTTGCTTTTTTTTTCCCTCGCGCAACTATCTTACTTTACCTACGAGACTCTACGATATACCCGACCTGAGAAATGAAGCAATTTTTGGCATGAATTGTCTGTTTGCTTATCTGACTCACTGATTGACCGACTAGCCGACGCTTCTATTGCGCCATATTGATGTGTTCGGTAGGCTAGGCAATTTTGCCAAGGTAATTGTTGTGCCGTGCTGGGTGGAAGCCAGTGAAAGTGAAAACGCTTGAGCGTCTCTAGGTATCATTTGGTGGACTCGCTTGCAAACGTCTGCAGAGTGAAGCTCTCTGGATTTTGGTCTGTTTCTTGAAAGCAAGATACACTTTGTGCGACTGCTAACACGTCTTGACTTTCGGATCTGTGCCTCACTGTGTCGGCGAGCGACAAGATGGATGACCCAAGTCGCGGAAACGCCGCCTCCTACACCTCCTTCGCCTCCCCGAAAACGTCAGAGACGAGCAACGCCACCCAGCGTGACAGATGCCGCGTTCACGGCCGCAGGTAGCACCTCCTACTTTCCTCGAACCAAAGCTCCAGCTACATCGGCCTGACTCAATTCCTTTCCCGACGGCCTTGCACAGATCCCTGCCATCAGCAAGATTGACAGAAGAATGACCAACAGGATACGCTGGCTGGCCGCTCTCCCGAATCTTCGTCTTAAGCCAGAGGTAGGAGGGCAGACAGCAGCCATACCGCCTCCTAAGCCAGAACTTGCAATTAAAGAAGATCCAGACCGAGTGGTGACACGCGGGAACGATGATGCCAGAAAGCTTGCCGGGCCAGTCACGACACTTCAAAGGTCCCGGTGCAGTACCTGAAATCGTGAATGATCATGTTGGACAACATGTCAACGCTGCATTTGAAGACGATACTCTGCCTGTAGCTGTGTACGGCTGGCAGAATCTCGAGTGCGTTGCAGGTGACCGACGTTCGACTGCTCCCTGAGAATGCAAACTCAGAGAAGTCGCGTGCTTGGGCGTTTTGTGGACTTTCTTCAGCAGACAAGGTCTCTCAATGGTGGGTCAAAGACGCACATGTACACGTACCTCTGTGCGTTACCTCCGAAGCCATGGAAAGACGTAACGTGGCAGACCTTTCCAGAAAGTAGCCCAAGAGGTACCAAGCATTTGCTGTAGACAGATTTGTATAGCTTTGTACCACATAATTCCCTGCTTGCCGCTCTTCTGGTGCATCCAGCACACCTGAAGGCGCCGGCTGCCCGCGATGCGCACGCGAAGTTTGAAAGGGACAAGCATTATGTTGTGCTGTTTCCGTGTGAGCGCGCATCTACTGCTCAATCAAGAGCATTCGCTCACTTTCAAGCGGAGGATCAGTTGACGGTTTCCATCTACGCACAAGGCAAGAAAAGTCACAGTCCCTCGCGAATTGCGAGCATCGCGTCTCTCACCTCTCTCCCTCTTGAGGTAGAGGTTCTTGGGCCTCTCCGAGTCTAGAAGCTTGCACGGGCCGCATTGGTCTTTGCCGCCACGAAGAAGGCGTGGGCAAGAATGGGCGGCAGTATCTACTTGCAGGTAGTCGTTAACTGCACTGTACGCTTTGCCCATTGTTATTGTTTCCAAGTTGCCTTTGTCGTGTTCAATACTTGTCGTCACAAGTTGCCCACTCGCTCGCTGGCTGCCACGTGACGCCCGCACCGGCACGCTTGAGATCGGCTAGCCCCCAACATCGCCAGGATTCGAGCAACGGCGGCGCTTTATCCCGACCACGACGACGACTGCTTGTACCCTCAAATCTGCCTGGACCAAGACAGACGCCCTACCGCCGCATAGTCCACGTGACCCGAGGACTATTTTACTTAGGCCCTCGATCATTCGCAACCAAAGACACGGCTCAGTTGGAGAAAGCACGGAGCGCATAGGACTTTCCAGGATACACCGACCACCAGCCCTTGCACAAGCTGGCCGACGTGACTACGAAGCCATTCCCTAACGAAACGAAGCGAACGAAGGACCGCCTGAACCCCAGTTGTACACAAGCGACCAAAGACGTGCGCAAAGGGACTTGAGATTCAATTTAAGAGCTGAAGCGCATTAAGCTTGGAGGGAGCCTCGATAACTTGTTGGACGACGACTGAGCCGTAGAAAGCTCTTGAACTTGTGGGAACCTTCAAGGAAAGACAGACAAGATGGTGGTTGCTACAATCAAGTACGTATGAAAGGCTTTTCCTTGCATTCGGGATCGGGGGCGGTGACAAGTGGAGTTGTGATGCTGCAAGATGGGAGTTCCCAGACGTTTGAGAATCGAGCAGAGGGAGAGTCGAAGGGCTGTGAATATGACTGGATATTCCAGACTGTCTTTATGGCCAAGGGCACGTTTGATGACTAACAGTGCGCGCTCACAGATGTGTTGTGGTCGGTGACGGCGCCGTCGGAAAGACGTGCCTTCTCATCAGTTACACCACCAACAAGTTCCCTAGCGAATATGTCCCGACCGTGTTCGATAACTATGCGGTGACGGTAATGTAAGCTCATTCATGCCAGTCATCCGACGACTTCCTACTCACATCATGCTACAGGATTGGTGACGAGCCCTACACGCTCGGTCTATTCGATACCGCAGGACAAGAAGACTACGACCGTCTGCGCCCACTTTCGTACCCGCAGACCGACGTCTTCCTCGTCTGCTTCTCCGTCACTTCACCCGCCAGTTTCGAGAACGTTCGAGAAAAGTGGTTCCCGGAGGTCCACCACCATTGTCCTGGCGTGCCGTGTCTTATCGTTGGTACTCAGACAGATTTGCGCGACGACCCACAGGTGCGCGAGAAGCTTAGTAAGCAGAAGATGCAACCTGTGCGGAAAGAAGATGGCGAGCGGATGGCCAAGGATCTTGGTGCCGTCAAGTATGTTGAGTGTTCGGCTCTCACGCAGTTCAAGCTCAAGGATGTGTTCGATGAGGTATGCTACTTTACGCTTAGCATTGCTTTGATTCTTTATCGCATGCTGACACCGTTTCACAGGCCATCGTGGCAGCCCTCGAGCCCCCTCAGACGAAGAAGCCCAAGAGTGCGTATTGCTTGTTCCCACCGTGATGCAAACTTTTTCACTGACACCCATGACAGAGAAGGGCAAGGGCTGTATACTGCTTTAATCGACGTTCGGAGTACGAAACGCCTGGGGAGGACAATATCGCCTCAGCGACTGGGCATCTCCCACGAAGTCCTCTTTCCAGCAAGGACACACGCAAAGATTACTCATTCTGAAGTTTGGCGCGGGCGGCGTTCAATATCTGGAAGCAGCAGTCTGACCAGGTCAATCGGTGCAGTGCTGACTCGCTCCTTTTTGTTTTGCCTTGTTGATCTTTTCCCCCCTTGAGTACCTTTTTGATATAACCCCTCTGCAACCAATTGAATCGGAAGCTGATTGCCCTTTTGTTACCTCGAGACTGCCTAACGTGATGACGTGCAAAACGGCTTTGGTCACGGGAGTCGGCACTCCCGCAAAGAGTCGCCTGAGGCGCGAAGAGTGAAGGATGAGGTGAGGTTGCGCGAAGCTGTCGTTCCTTCCTTCTCAACGCCGCTGCAGCGACTTGTTTGTTGACCTCGCACAGACAAACCACGACTTTCCATCAAGTCGCGGCCAGTCTGCAAACTACCACTGCTACGAAGCCATTCACTGCTCGATTTCCTATTGTCATCGCAACCATCATTGTCATCCGCTAACCTCGCATTGTGCTAGACCCTTCACTAACCAGCGCCCACCATGCGTCCGCCAGCCACGCCTCTGGCAGACATCCCCGAAGCATCACCTACACCAACCCCTCCGGACCCTCCTCGCGCAAAACCCGGCAAGAACGCTTTCGCTCAGGGCCAGAGGAGGATGGAGAGACAGCGTCTCGCAAGCAACGCATTCTATCAGCAGCAGGTAGCGATGGCTAAGCAGAAAGCTAGGCCGCTCGACTCCATGCACCCGGCGCACCGCCATGGCTTCACGCTTGGAGATACCTCACCGCGCTCGCCGTTGGAAGATCTTCGCAGCTCGGTTGGCACCACTATGTCTCCCTTCGTCACTGCCGGTGGCCAGATGCCTGCATCCCCGCCACTGAACCTCACTCCAGCATCTCCGCCACTGATCCTTACTACTGCATCCCCACCACTCAACCTCACCCCAGAAGACTCCTCTCAAGCTTACCCCACTGAACGTGGAGTCATCGAAGACAAACGCGAGCAGCTGCTTCACGAAAAGTCGGGTAACGATGCCGAGCGCACGCCTGTCTTCACTTACACGCCAAAGCTCGGCGCGTCTGAGTTCAGCAAGTCCGTTGGACATGAGACCCCAAAGAAGAAAAAGGGTGTCCTCGACTGGGTTACCACCGCCGACCAGACCAAGAGCCCTAAGAAAGGTTTCTTCGAGAAGCTGGGACTCACCACTTCCCGCCCCTCTCAGCCGAGCCCTGCTCCTACGATTTCGGCGGGTACTTCCCGTGGGTATGGTGGCGGAGAGTCTCTTCCCCCCAAAGCCAAAGCTATGCTCAGCGATTCGCCTCACAACGCCAACATCGGCCGCTCTCCCTCAAAGAGAAAGGGTCTTTTCTCTCGCAAGGCGTCTGAAAACACCCGCGCTGAGGACACGAAATTGACATTGAAGACCGACCAACAACCTGCTGGTAACAACGAGCCGCGCAGCGCTGGCACCCAAACCACTTACTCCGATTCAATTGGCAAGACTCCTCAGACTGGCAACACCGCCTTCTCCGACCCAACGCACAATCGTCAACTCCAGTCCGCACGTGCTGTGTCTCAAGCCCATTCTGAGCATGATGGCGAAAAGCAGCAGAAGAAGAATGAGAGTAACTGCGGCGTCTCTCGTTCCCACAGCTTGCAGTACTTCGACCGTACCATGCCTCCGACTCCGCCGGCGAAGAACACACCGCCGCATGAGAAAGAAAAGCAGTCGAAAGCTCAACAGGAGTCTCGTCGCATCATGGAGCACCACCAGAAGGCCTCGGAAGAGCGCATCAGGGTGGCGCGTAACGTCACACCCAGCAAGGGCACGATGCAGAGCCCGAATGCGAAAGTCACTTCGTCACTTCAACACAACCGCATTTTCGAGGACGACACGCCTACCCGCGACACTGCGAAGCTCATTGGAGCCGATGGCCGTGTCAGTCCCACTAAGCTCGGCACCTATGGCCGCAAGGACGTTCCGACACTCGTGAAGCAGCCAAGCGTGTACTCTTTGCACGCTGACTTCTACCCGGACCTCAACGATGAGTGGGGCTCTGTCGAGGAAGTGAAGAAGCGCACTGATGGCCTGGGTCTACAAGGCCTCAGCCAGTTGCCTGAAAAACTCGTCAAGCAGGAGCCCAACATCATGTACTCCCCCAGCGTCTACTCCACCGACTTCAGCCCCAGGCCAAGCTCAACCACCTTCTCATCGCCGGGTATTCTGCACCACGCTGGTATGTTCAGGGAATTGCCGGGCCTTCCTGAGGAGTCTGAAAAGCACCAGCCGACTCCCTCCAAGTCGTCTCTCCAGACCAAGAAGAGTGGCTCGAGCAAGGGCTCCATCCCAGTGGTGTATCCAGACCTCGCCTCTGATCCGTCCAGACGCGATCTGTCGGAAGGCCTGAAGACTCACCACAGGACGACGTCTGAGATCCAGCTCCCAACCCATTCTCTCAAGCATTCGCGTGATGAGTGCCTCAGTCCCCCTCGCAACTCGACTAATGTGCTCGCCGACTTGCCCGAGCAAGGATCACTCTCGCCGCGCACTTACACTTGCCCGAGTGCGATGCCTTCGCCGCTGCACTTTTTACCTGCTACAACCTACTCGCCGTCTCGCGATGAGAAGACCAAAGTTGCACAGCTCTCGCCCGGCTCGGAGAGGACACTTACTCCGTCTCGTAGCCGTGGCCGCATCGAGCACTTCAAGAGCACCGGCTCGCCAATTGCTCGTAGTGTCAACAACTCATCCGATAACGGTGTGTCCCGTGGCCCCAGTCATGACGACGAGACGCCCAAGAACACTAGCTCGCCGACTGGTCAACGCCCTGCCAATCCCTTCAGCAATCTGCCGTCTCTCCCGCCGGACCTCCAGCCCTCGGTCATCATGCCTGATAGTCCTGGGTCCAAGCTGTCAGTCGAGCCCGAAAAGAAGCAGGACCGTAAATCATCTCCAGTCCCCAGCGAGATCGACATTGGACCCGCCAAAGAGGATAAGGAGAAGAAACAGGCCAGACCAGACTCGCCTAAGACCGCCGCGCTGAAGCGCCTGGTCTATGACCAGAAAGAAGAGATCGCCCGCCTGAAAGCCTCAATGGAAGCCACGAACGAGACCACCGAGAAGGTACTTCTTAACATCTTGGGAGCGAAGCATGCGCCTGTTGGCAGTGCTGGTGGGACGCTAGACGCGCAGAAGCCGTCGACTAGCCGCCAGCGCGCTGCTGAACCGCCTGTAGTCCCACCTGTCCCTCGCACTGCTGCCAATGCCGGTACTACTATCATTGGCCAAACGTCCGAAGGCACTGCAAACTTCGATCGCCTTCCGTCATACGTTCCAGAGGGCAAGCTCGATCAGCTTGGGCTTCACCACCGCATGACGCAGCGACGCGTTGACCAAGATTACGATGTGCTTGACGCCGCTGCCATTGCCAGACACGAGCTCTCGGACGAGGCCAGGAGGGCTGCGCAGGGCAATCCGGACCCGAATGCCTTGGAGCAGGTTCTTAACATCATCGACGGGCTTTCGGACAGGCTGAAGAACCTCGAGCAGAACAACAAGCGCGGAGCTTGAATGAGCTCCGAAGGCAGCATGGAGCGCGAAGCGTAAAAGTACAACAGCGATTACGAATGAACGAACGAATGAGGAGAATGAAACACAAGATTGGAATTGATGATAACACTTGCTAATTTCCTTTGGCGTTTTGAATTGGGAACTGGGAATTGGGAATTGCAATCCTGGAAGCTCAGGATATGCTTCTGCCTTTCGTGTTTGCTTTGGCATACCAACGATTGAACAAGAAGCCGGAGCGAACGCACGCACTTTTCGTCACGGCATTGCGTCTTCGAAAATCGCATACTAATGGTCTTCTGGCGTTGCCGACGGAACATGAACTTGCTTTAATGAATGGCGATACGCTTTGGAATGCCACCTCATTTGCGGGTATCACACGCTTCTTTGAGGCTTTCACAGCTCACATTGCTTGCTTGCTTGCTTGTTTTGCTTTGATGAATGGCGAGGCCACTGGTCCCACGGCTTGAATGGAGATTGCACACCGACAGACTTTTGGCTTAGTCGTAGCCCAAATAATTTGCTTTGGTGAATGAAAAAGACATTTGAGAAAACGATGGGATCCCTTCTGGTTGATTTTCCACTGTTTGTTCATTAGCCAAGAGCTTAAGTGACCCTGCAGCTGTACTGACAATCCCATGACCAGGCAACCGGCATATGTATGCAGTGGAGTGCACCTGCATATCTGGGTATCTCAGATCCGTCGGGCCTTATGGCAAATGCGGCACGAGACCGCGCGCGACTTGATCATACCTCTGTGTGACAAGCAGTGCAGGCAAAAGGCCAAACCCTAACATTTAGCCGCCATCGCTCGGCCTCACTTTGTTGCTGCTTTCCCCGCTGTGCATTGCCCCCACTTCGTCATGACTTTCTACTTGCGGGCAATCCGATCAAATCAATGCCGGCTGATTGACCTCTGCCACGCATACGGGTGCATACAAAAGCGTCTGGCGCCGTTTCCGCGGCAGAAATGGCGTCTCGAGAACCATGTCGCTGCTGAGGTTGTCGACGCCATTCAGGTACGTTCTAGATTTTCTGGCCCACCTGCCATAGTCTATAAGAGACAATTGCCGTCTCGCCGCTGGCTGCTTTTGCTGACTACATTTGCCTTTGCTTGCCTTACAGATCCGCTGCCCTCTTCTCCCATCGTCCTCAGCTGGCTACTCCTATCAGACGCACTGCACTCGTCCAACGCCATATTCAGCCTGCTCCAGTAGCATTCATCAAGTCTCAGAACGCATACAGAAGCTTTGCCACAGCCACCATGTCTGCTCCCAACGTCAAGCTCAACAATGGGCGCGAGATGCCGCTCGTGGGTTTCGGTCTGTGGAAGGTCAACAATGACACCTGCGCCGAGCAGGTCTACAACGCCATCAAGACCGGCTACCGCCTCTTTGATGGTGCTTGCGATTACGGCAACGAGGTTGAGGCTGGCCAGGGTGTCAAGCGTGCGCTCGACGAGGGCATTGTGAAGCGTGAGGAGCTCTTCATCGTCTCTAAGCTCTGGAACTCCTTCCACGACAAGGAGCGCGTGGCTCCTATCTGCAAGAAGCAGCTGGCAGATTGGGGCGTTGACTACTTCGATCTCTACGTTATCCACTTCCCCATCTCCCTCAAGTACGTCGACCCTTCGGTCCGCTACCCTCCGGGCTTCCACTACGAGGATGACAAGATCGTCCTCGGAAACGCCACTCTCCAAGAGACATACCACGCCATGGAGGAGCTCTACGACAACGGCCTGATCAAGTCCATCGGCATCAGCAACTACAACGGCGGTCTTCTCCTTGACCTGTTCCGTTACGCCAAGCACCTCCCTCAGACCCTCCAGATTGAGCACCACCCGTACCTCACTCAGGAGCCCCTCCTCAAGCTCTGCAAGGAGCGCGACATTGCCGTGACAGCATACAGCTCTTTCGGCCCGCTCTCGTTCGTTGAGCTTGACATGCAAAAGGCAAAGGACACTCCCATGCTCTTCGACCACAAGACCATCAAGACCATTGCCGACGCGCACGGCAAGTCTCCTGCGCAGATTCTGCTTCGCTGGTCTACCCAACGTGGTGTTGCCGTTATTCCCAAGAGCAACAACCAGTCGCGTCTTGCGCAGAACTTGGATGTGTGCAGCTTCGACTTGAAGCAGGACGAGATTGACCAGATCAGTGCTTTGGACAAGGGCCTGAGATTCAACAACCCGACCAACGTAAGAGTTGCGCGTGAAAGGGTCGAAAGGATTTTCAGCTCGCTAATTCTTGGATACAGTACGGTCTCAACATCCCCATCTTCGCCTAGAGAAAATATAGGATGTCATATGAAATCAGAATACATGACCATGTTCTCAGGATACACATACCTTTTCCTTTGCATGCGGTGTGACAAGGCTGAATCCAACGGTTACTTGGATAAAACCGGGGCGCTTCGGTTATACCACGCTGAGGTAATCAGCGCTCTCCTTTCTTCAGCCTTTGATGAGGTTTACTGTGATGGTTAGACTTGCTTCTAGCATGTGTGTTTAATCCTTCTCCCCAACAACCCATCAATAAACAAAAGCTGCCACTAAGGTGTTGGTGATCAGCCTTGTGAGCCAGTGCCCAGCCCACGTGCATCGGACCCCTGCAGAACTAGAGGGCGATCCGTTGCCGCGCCGCTCCGGCGTTGATTGCGTCTGCCAACTTGGTCGTGAGGTCGTTAAGGCCGGAGGACGGAGGACGCTTCCTTCACTCCTTCTTGGCCGCATAACCCAAGCGCCCGAACGACGTACACTGACTGACACGTCAAGACCACGGCTGGTCACGTTCAAGTTGCGAGACATGTTGCCCTTATAATTTCTCCATCGACACCAAACTCCTTTCGACGAAGTACAGCGACGTCATAAGCGCATTCCAGTACCGCGGCGCGGATTCCACGATCGCCCATTCTACTGCAGTCGAGACCATGTCTTCCAACTATCGGTACAGCGACGAAAATGACGACGAGACTTTACACGAAATACAAACTCGTCTTCGAGCTGAGAGCATCGCAAATGCTGCGCCGCCACCTACACATCCCGGCGATGCGGCCAGACCTCTCGTACGACAACCACTTCTGAACCAAGCGACCGACGATGACGAAGATGAGAAATACCACCAGCGATACCACGATGAAGTTGAGGAGGGAGATGAAGAGTCGGAGTACTACGAAGATGATGCGCCTGGGTGCTGTGATATGGACCACGAAGGCAGCTTCATGAACCGCGCCTCAGACTATGTGTACTCGCGCCGAGGAGCAAAACTCTTTGGAATCTTGTTCGTGGTGTTGCTGGTAATACTAGCTTGTATCAAATTCATCCTCTACCCGGAGCTGGTGGACGAAAGGATGCGAGGTGGATTCATCAACCCTGTCGAGGATGGCGAAGAGAAGCTGAACACGATCGGCCTCGCGAAAGGGGGCGAGTTTCAACATGGCCCGGAGAAGATACAAGATTTGGACGAGATGTTCGTGCCTGGAGGCAAGAACGATCCGCATGGCAAGCGGCGCCTGATATTCGTTGGCGACATCCATGGGTGTAGGGACGAACTATTCAGTCTGTTGGACAAGGTGAAGTTCAATCCCGAGCTAGATCACCTCATCCCTACCGGCGACACTATCAACAAGGGCCCGCACAGCGCAGGCGTACTGGACTACTTAATCAAAGTCAACGCCACAACAGTGCGAGGCAACCACGAAGACCGCATCATCCAAACAGCAAAGCACGTTTACGACGCCTTTGCAACAGCTCCCGATTCTTTCACGCCAACATATGAGGACACCGAATCCCTCATAGATGCCACCAGCGCAGCACGTCGCGATGCCAAAACCCTCAAGAAACTGCACAAGCGCCATCTGAACTACATGCAGCACATGCCGTTGATTCTACGCATTCGCCCTTTGCCGCAGGCAGCTAAGCCGAACAACTCGCCGACCTCTCCTATTGCCGAGCCCATCCTCGTCGTGCATGCGGGTCTGGTTCCTGCGCTGCCACTGGAGAAGCAAGACCCATACTTTGTGACCAACATGCGCTCTCTTCACGCCAAATCGCACGTCCCGTCCGCCGACCGCGCCGGCAAGCGTGGTAAGAGAGTCGGTCGCCACAATAAGCCATGGCGCAATATCTGGAACTGGTACAACGATCGCCTGTTCCGTCACAAATCAACCAAAGGCTTCCGCAAGTTCGAGTCGCCCGCGCAGGGTTCTGTCCTAAAGTCTGAGAAGCGGGATCTTAGCAGCGATGTCACGGACTACATTGGCAATGCTTTCAACACGGCTGAAGACAGGGTCAGAGACTACGTTGGCCGATCAAAGAATGATGACAAGCCACAAGTGGTCATCTATGGGCATGATGCTAAGGGTGGGCTTAGGATTAAGCGATGGAGCAAGGGCATGGACTCCGCTTGTGTCGGCGGCGGGCGCTTGAGTGCTCTGGTCGTCAACGCCAAAGGCGAAGGCGAAGTCTTCGATGTTGGTTGCCCTGGGTATTGGTGAAAGTGAGTTTTCGTTCTTGTCTTGGGATACGGGAAATCTCTTTGGGTACTCTTTTGCTGCGTTCTGAGCGAGGCATAGCGGACTTGGCGTGTGTTGTTTTCCACGTCTTGCATTCAGAACTAATGGCCATGGGCAACTTACACATACATCGCAAAGGCGAAATACAATTGCAGGTGTGGCTTTCTTCGTAGGGTCAGAAACGTCTTCCATACCACACTGTCACCTATAATTCGACTGCATCAAGTCATACAAATATACTAGAATTTTAATGCAACAAAGTCGCGCCGCGGGTCCGAAATGCGACTCTTCCCGACTTGTCTATCGCCCAATGGAAATTCTAGCACCACGTCCTCAAGCTTGCCACGCTGCTTCTTCTCTATACCTGGTCTTGGTGACCTCCCTTCCTTGGCCCGTGAGCGAAGTCGAAAACTATCGGACGACCGTCTTGTTTCATTCAGAATGCCACGAGAAAGATCTGATCACCGAATGCTCGACTGCTGCAGGCAGCTTGGGACGTGGGAGATCTGTCGCTCCTGATTGATTCCAGCATCGAGGCGGGAAAGTACGCTGGTTCTGGCTAGAGTGAGAGCAGAGTGATGGGATCCAGTCTACGCTTCGTGTCGAGTGCGTCGATTTTTGTGAAGCTGATCATATGGTGCACCATACAGTGATGAGAATCACGATGCCGATGCATGATCCGGCAACGATCGCGACGATGAAGAGGCACTTCGCGACTGTGAAAAAAGAAAAAACGATGCTGAGACAGTGCAGAGTGACACGCCAGGCTGCAAAGATGATTTCTGAGAGTTCAGACGGCAGGTGAGAGATCCAGAGTGATGCCTCCCTGACATGGTTCGCCTGTATCATGAGCCAGGATAGTGCTGCGGCGATCAACGCTGTTATCGTAGAGTACGCGGAGCGGAAGGTCATTTGACTAAAAACAATTTGGTAGGAGACGATGTTAGAAACGAGTGGCTCGTGGCTACATTCTTTGTTCTATCTGGGGAATTATATGTTGACATCTTCGCTCTTGTCCTCAGCTATCTATGTAAGCGCCCATACGCCTTACATGCAAGCGAAGCGACTCTGCGGCGCAACATACGAATCACAACTAATCATTTGTTGCTTCAGCTGTCGCTTCAAAGTATCAGGCGAATGGCAGTGAAATTCTGGAGAGCAGATATGTACATGTAAAATCAAGCCGTTGGGTTTCGCCAAAGCCACGCTCCTGCCGCAATATACTTTCCGATCGATCGGAACGTCCGGGAGAAGATACGTTTAATGTTGAATCGAAGGATCGGCTGGTGCTGGTGATTTTGACTGGACTGTTGAATAATTGCGGCACAGCCCTGAGCTGAATGGCACCGACGCCGAAGATAGTAAGACTCAGGAATATGGTGGTTGCGATGTGTTGAACGTAGGAGATCATTAGAAATAGCCTTCGGGGTTTGCTGCTAGCTCCCGTGGTGCATATCTCGATGAATGTGGTTTCAAGTGGTCAACGCGTGTTGTCCGGTGTGTTGACTGCAGCGTTCGATATTCAAACTTCCGCATTCTGAATCGCAATGAACAGCTTGCTCGCCCAGGCCGGAGCGCCATTACGTCTTTGAGTGAAATGCAAGCGGTCCGGATGCCATCTCTTCTTCTCGTCCTTCTGTCTCTGAACAGGATCATCTCCAGAGTTGAGCAGGCGGAAGACGTCAGGCCAGAATGGCGGCTTGGGGAGACTCAATGTTGGGTCTTTGAACGCATCATCGCAAGACTGTCTCCAATGCTGATAGAGCTCTTCGTCATGTTCGCGCTGAATCATTTGGCGCATTCGAGCTTGGGCATGTACTTGGGCTTGGACTTGTACTTGCGCCTGTAGCCACGCATAGATGAGATTCGCCAGAAAGCGAATGAGCCACGACACCACTTTCAAGAAAGTAGATGCGGTGTCGGTGGACATGTTGGTTTCGATGTGCAGCGTCGGTTCTGGGCCCCAAGACGTGTGTATTATTGGAGCAGGCGATGTGAGATTATTTCTGAGTGAAGGTGGAAAGAAGAGATAAAGCTCATTTATATCCGTCGCAATACTGGCAGCAGCATCAGTGATGTCGCACACTCGTGAGGATCAACAGTGAGACTTGCTCTCGTGCGAGACATATGGAATGAAACGTTTGTCGATGACAAACCTTTACGCATGTTCAACAAGGCTCTGGGAGGTGAAACATATGCAAGAACCCGATCATAGATTTCGTCTGCACAAGAGTCGTTCTCCGAAAGTGCGGCTCGCATGTGATCGAAGCATCCTTAAATGCGCAGGTTGGCGGTGTTATCGCACACGTGTATCCGACTTTTGACAGTTGGTCGCTGGGTGGTGGTTCACGTTCGTAAGCGGCATGACTTTGCTGTCGTTCGGCTGTACTAAGTTTGAATCGTGTGAGAGGACATCTGAAGCGATGAGCTTCACTCCAAGCCCTGATTATTCGAAATCAGGTGAGACGGGAACAATGTATTCCAGCAGAGAGATCAAGACCAGGAGTCGCCTGAATAATAGCTATTTCTGGAACCCATTCATGCGAATAGCTTGGTCCACCTCTTCCGTGTCCCGGACAAAAGCCACAGGACCATGGTAATCATGCCTCTTCCGAACGAAATAAAGTACCAGGCTAAAGACTAGAACTATGGCAAATATCAGACTTGACCAGTTCATTGACTCCGGTGTCGGGTTGGGTGCCGAGGGAAAGAATGCCTGAGAGCGGTTGTCAGTTTTCAATCTTTGTTTGGTTGGACAGAGTGGATGATACATACCAGCACCCATGCAAAAGAGACGAACGCAAGTGCTAGAATATTAAGAGGCAGTGCAAAGCGTCCAAGCGAAAATTGGGTCTTGAGCATCTTGTAGCCTCTGATGCGCCGATACGTGATAGTTCCAATGGATATCACGTAGCTCCCGAGGATTGCTGCTGCTCCTAGCGAGGCAATGATATTGAATGCAAGCGGTGATCCAGCTAAGATGGCCGAGAGGATCATGGTGAAACACGTCGTGCAAATTATTGCGTTTGTGGGAATGCGTCTTTTTGGAGAGACCTTGGCCAGCCACGAGGAGTAAGGCAACCCGTTGTCCCTGGCGAATGCAAACAACTGCCGGCTGCTTGTGGTGACCATGTTTGTTGCGCAGAAGATCAGTGCAAAGACGATGTATGCGACCATAACGGCGGTGCCTGCAGTGCTCTGAGTGGCATTGAGCAAGATTGCGATGTACGGTTGACCAGTCGGCGAATTGATGGCTTCTGTAATATCTCCTGCCCTGAAAAGTATAACGACGAGTAACAGAAAGCTGATGGTGAAGTTCATCGAAGCAGCACCGACCATGCAACGGGGTAACCATTTGGCAGCATCTTGAAGCTCTTCAGCTATGTGACAGATGCTGTCAGCACTAGTGAGACTAGTTATTGGCGCAATTATTCCTGGTGACTGGTCAGTTAAGACACAAAATTGCTGATTGTCTGGAAGCGTTCACACACCGACCAAGACGGCGACCGACAAAGATGGCCATGCGTTCTCGTTCTGCCAATTGTCGAAGACCTCTGTTCTAGAGGATTGAGGTCCCATGAATAGCAGTACGATAGCGAAAGCGAGGTAGGCGGCGATGTCTGCCACTTTTGTCAGCCCTTGCAGACTCATACTATTCTAAACGCAGGTACTCACGTGCGACCAGGACTACAAACTCGAACGTCGGAAGTTTGCTGATGAGGATGGTATTGAAACTGACCGCAATCAATGCAATACCTACCGTCATGAAAGCCAAATGCCAACCCACGATGTTCTCACCTCCGGCGGGATTGACGAGTAAGACCAAGCTCTGAATCTGGAGAGCTGCTGCATATGACACTGATGCAAGACCAACCTGCCATCCAAAGACTGTAAGCCAGCCAACGGTATAGCTGAGCAGCCTTTGAACATCGTGAGGAGCAAGCTCGCTGATCCAGTGGTACTGTCCACCAGCTGATGGAGCCCTGACATGGTGTCAGTAAAGCGGCCAGTTGGCTTGAACATCGTTTGTTCTTACATTGAGGCCATCTCAGCCAGGGAGAGCGTTGCAAGCATCAGACCCACGCAGCATGTAAGATACATGTAAATTGCGCCGGCAGGACCGCCATTGGGTAGTGAGAATATCATAGTGATCAAGACATATTGCCAGGCGCATCCCAGGATGGAGGAAAATCCTATGGTTGCCCATGGACCGAAATACCGCTGTCCATTGTTAGGACCGCTATGTCGCGAAATTTGTTTTTTCGTGATCTTACTCGCAGCTCCTGAGCTTTTCCCATTCGCCACATGTCACGCTGGTCCAGTCCAGAGGCTCCTTCCGTGGCGCTTTGGCCATATCTGCCATGATTGTGGTCTAGGCTCCTGTTGGCGGTCTTCCTTTGCATGTCCATCGTTGGAGGCTGTAGGGAAATATCAACTCCCGATGGCAAAAATGGAGCCTGTGGGCGTAAAAGTGTGCATGCAGGATGGACTGAGTGGAATGAGCGGATCGCCCTGGTCGATCCAATGCAACAAAGGCGAGGTAGGAGATCTTTCAGGAGCAATGCATCGTTTGAAACGGATTGCCCACCTCCTTCATACCTTCTACATCATTTAATAAGACGATCGTTCTTGCTCGAGACTTGGTACTGCACTTCGTGCGTGGTTGACGCTTCGGGGAGCATGGGTCTGCACCATTAGCGTGGCCTTCCAACATTGGCATGCTTGCATGCCAGCAAAGCGCCTACCACTGAAGAGCCGAGCAGGCTGAATAGAGCAAAGCGAATGTTGATCGAGGAGGAGATAACACGGCAAGCAGCACGCCGCAATAAATTCACTGACGAGCACAGACAGCGGCATGTTGCGGGGCATCCGTTCCGGGCCCACACCATCTGCCGCTAGTTCGTCACACTGCTTGCCATGGTGTTTCCATGCCCTGCCATGCCTGCGGCGATACCTTCCACTCTTGTTATCACAATCTGAACTCATGTACGTGATGAGCGGCCGCAAAGCGTACTGGCACTCCAAAGATGAAGGATCGCCTCCCTGCTTGCCGGGCGGACCTTCACGAGGTCATGGCCATCTCTTTCCGCGTGTGTCGCGTTGAGTCGATGGATATTTGGTGTGTTGACCAGGTAGCTTATATCTGGGCCGCTCACTTTTATACTAAGCAGTCCAGTAGCGAATGCACAAAGGAAAGCCGCTCGAGCTGTCTTCGCCCCTTTACTTTTCCAGGGCATCCTGATATTGCCAATTTTCACCATGTCAGACGACGCATACAGGTTTACGACCCCACGACCTTGGGACCAGCAGCCAGGTCTTTGGGTGATAACGACTCTGACGGTGCTCCTCTCGTTACTGGTATTCGCTGGTCGATTGATTATTCGTCGCCAGTTCTCGGCCCCAGAAATCATGCTGAGTATTGCCTACGTTCGTACATAGGATGACCCTGTGAACTACATACAGGCAGTGTACTGAGCCTTGGATCAGATACTCGCTGCTGCAAGCTGGATCGCCTTGTACGTTGGCCTTAATCGAGGCGCAGGAATAGCTGCCGATCACACTAGCATGGCGGAGTACAGCCTGGCTGGAAAGGTTGACCGCATCTTTCATCATATCAAGTCTATCGCTGATGATGAACAGGCCGTCTTCGCAGGCAACATCATTCTCTTTGCCGCACAAGGAGCGGCGTCTTGCTCACAGATCGTACATTTGCGAGAGATAGTACCATCCACCCGCGAGAAGCGCCTATGCTTGATCGGAGGAGCAGTGTGTTGTATTGCTTGTGGCATCGCAATAACGTGTATATCTGCTGGGTGTTCTTCTGGCAATACTATGAACACGGGCGCTCGTGCCTCGTGTTCTCACGGAGTATCTGCGTATCGATACCAGTCGACATCAACACACGGCTAACGATGTACGTAGGTAGCACGATGGACCGTTGCAGCGCTTCTGGTCATAGTTCAGACGGTCCTACCCGCGATTTTGCCCATACATCTGTTCAAAGCGCTTCAGACACCTTCGAGTCAGAAGCGTAGCATTCTTGCAGCGTTTTCGTTCCCATTTGTGTATGTTTCCCGAAGGACATCGTGCTAGCTGAGCTGACAACGGGACAGGAACGTGGTCACGATCGTTGTCATGCTCTGGTCCTACATCTCCTCGATGAACGAGAGCCCTGACGGTACCGGTCTCGTTGGTGTTGAGATTTGTCTGCAGATATTGCTCGGATGGTCGCTTATCTGCCCCACTGTACCGTGTATGCGCCCTTTGGCGATGAGGTTCACCACGGGCGGTGCCATCGTGCTAGCTGGCGAAGCAAGTCGTGCTGGAACCGCCCCGTCGACAACGAAATCTTTCCCAGATTCGAAAGGCTTCCGAAAGCGGCGATCTCATCCTCCGAGTATCTGCGAACGACAGGAGCAGGACGAGATTGAGCTCAATCCAAAGGAGTCTGGAAGACCTGCCTCTACAGTCAGGACTAGCGATGACGATGGGCAAGGAAGCGTCGAAAGCTGTGGTGTTAGTCAAGGCGGTATCCACGTGTCAAGGCGGTACGAAGTGCATACAGAGGAAGTCAAGAATGAGTTTGGGATCACAAACACAGTGTTCCCAGCGTCCCCGAAGGCTATAGCTTTCAACTGAATAGCCGACTGTCTTTCCATCGACAAACAAGATGTGTCCAACGCGCCGTCCCAACAGTGTTGAGACGTGTGTTCAAGTACGATTAATGTGCGTCGATGAAAGGCGTTATCTATTATGGGACAAATTTAAGACTACAAGGAAAAGCTCATACGAAGGGGACATAACAATCGTGCCATGTGGACCTAAACCATGGAAAGGAAGTTGTTGTATTAATATCTCATTTGTTGGCATCTTCGCTGGATGAGCATAAAATTCGCCCCTTCGCCTTGACAGATCTTTTTGGGAACGCCAGCATCAAAACCCAACCATGCGACGAATGGCGGCGACGCAATGTCTGAGTACAGGGTTCATTTGAGTAAAAATGAAAAGAACGACAACGGCAGGACTCGAACCTGCGCCCCCGAAGGGATTTGATACCTGAACTGATGAATATTCGAGTCAAACGCAGTAACCACTTTGCTACGTTGCCTGGATCAACGAATCTGAGATGGTTCGTGATTAGATGACGCAAGCTTAAAATTTTGTGAATATATAGCTTTGTTTCTATCGGTCTTTTATCAAAAAGGCGATTCGCACTGAAACCAGAAACACTTACAATACCTAGATCTTAAACCCGATGCCTAGCATCAATCATACTCTGCACTCCTTCCTTGCGCGGGAAAAAGCGCCGTTCGGTGTTTGTAATGCCCTCGTGTCAATTGCGGCAGCTACACACATATATGCTACAGGCAGAATCATTCGATCTCCGACCGAAGTGGGAACAACTTGCATACCCTGGATACATATACGAGTAAATCAAGTGTTACAAGAACCATTGACAAGTTTTTTGTTCGAAATCGGCGAATACTTCGCTATCTCTCCCCCGTTGCCCTCTTCGCCGAAAAGGACGACCAGTAGTGCGTCAGAATGGCCCTGGTCTAGCTCATGCCCCGCACGGCAACATTGTTGCTGTCGGTGGGTCAGTAATCGGACATGACTGGAATATAACACCGACAAGGCTCGCACTTCTGCAGAGTACTGCTTTACTGGCGCTGGAATACCCTTTGAGATTCGCGAGCACTCATCCGCTATTGGAGAAAGTGCAAGTTGGACTGGACAATGTCGACTTGCGCCTCGCAACGAGCTCAAGAGCTGTCTCTAAACTCCAACATGGACCAAACGAAATATCCCTTCATTCATCATATCCGCAAAAAAGCAACCGAATACCATGAGAGCATACCATATCTGCGCCGCCTACCAGGCCCGGCCATCGCCATCATATTATTCCTGGTCCTCGTCAATCTCCTCGTCTGGATCGCGTGCGCCATCGTACTTCACTTCCACACCTCGCTCGTCTCCACAGCAGTCCTGGCCTATACTCTTGGCCTCCGCCATGCCTTGGATGCCGATCACATCGCCGCCATCGACCTTTGTACTCGTCGCCTGGTCGCTTCTGGCCAACGACCAGTCACGGTAGGCACTTTCTTTTCCCTCGGTCATAGCACAATCGTGATTGTCACCGCCATCGTCGTTGCAGCCAGCTCAGCCGCAATCAGCGACCGCTTCGACTCATTCGCTGATGTAGGCGGCATTATTGGCTCCTCCGTCTCCTCGGCTTTCCTGATCATTTTGGGAACCATGAACGGCTACATCTTATACAAGCTCGTCACGGCCCTCCGCGCCACTATCCGATCTCCCATCGGTCAAGAGCAGGTCGACTCAAGCAACCTTTTCGTCGGAGGCGGCTGCATGATGGCCATCCTGCAAAAGCTCTTCCGCCTCATCGACCGGCCTTGGAAGATGTACCCACTCGGCGTCCTTTTCGGGCTCGGCTTCGACACTTCCTCCGAAGTCGCTCTGCTGGGCATCAGCTCCATCCAAGCCGCTCACGGCACCTCGATGTGGCTAATTTTGATCTTCCCTATCCTCTTCACCGCTGGCATGTGCTTGCTAGACACGACAGACGGTGCAGCAATGATGAGCCTATACAGCTCTGCGCGTCTTGCAAGCGATTCCATCGCGGTGCTCTACTACCAAAGCGTGCTGACAGCCATCACCGTTGCAGTCGCACTGGCGATAGGCACACTGCAACTATTGACCATGATCTTGTCTGTTCGCCCAGAATTGGACGGGCCATTCTGGCATGGCGTTGAAGTCGCAGGCGACAAATACGACATTATCGGTGGTTCGATTTGCGGTGCCTTTGTCGTGTTCGGCGGACTAGCGTTCGTGTGCTATAGGCCTTGGAGACGTCGCGTGGATCGATGGAGGATGATACATGCTCCGGCTGTGGAGGAGCGGGGATATGCGGACGAAGGTGCCGATACCGCAACGGCAAGCCAAAATGCCTCGACAGAGAGCCCTGGAGTTGGAAAGGGTAGCGTTTTGGTGCGAGTTAGAAGTGCTGAAGGCAGTGGCGAAGGTGCTGGAAGTCGATCCTCGTAGAAGATGAAAGAGGGAATTAGAGTAGAGAGATTGCAGCCAGCGGTTACGGCTGGCTTCTCGTGATGGCTTCGTCTATATACTCTAGATGATGTTTGTCGGCCTTACAAATGGCTTCGACTTGTTACTGTTCGAAATGACTTTTTTGAACTCCCCGGAGCCACGTGTGGCGTCCAATATTCCCAGCCCAGATGCGACACCCTGATAATGCCTTTTTGAATGATTCCAAAACAAAGTAACTCCAAACAATTCGCTCCCACCTTTGGTAAGGTAGCCAGATAAAAGTTGAAATAAGAACAAATGAAGAAACAAATGAAGATGCAGTCCAGACTGGGGCTCTTAGCAGAGCCACAGGTGATCTTGCATCGAGTGCACGACCAAATGCCAAGTTGGTTTAGTCACGGCTTCTTCTCCGTGACGCAGAGCGAATGGCGTCGTGGTTGAACAACTGTCTCAAGCTGCCCATTGCAGCACCAGTAGGAGCCTGACCACTATCATGCCTATCCTGTTTGTCGAGACTCGGGCGCCTGGCATCGTTGGTGCTGTTGACCTCAGCAATTCGTAGAGTCGTCAGGGTGCTCGCCTGGCTTTTCAGGCTGGCGTCTTGCTGGCCGAACAATGTAGGACTGGGCGGTGCTGTGAGAGGAATGACGAGATCGATGCTTCGCTTCGCTGTTGAGCGAGTGGTGGCGGTATGGTGGTGGTGAGACGCCGTTGTGCCATATGAACTTGAAGGCGAGTGGATGAGGGAAGGGATGCTGTAAGTCGAAGCACGCTTGGCAGAGGGACGGCGAGGAGCGAGAGTCGTTGATGTAGGGTAGCCAGGAAGGTCCAGAACGTGAGAGTCGAGGCTTTCGGGTTCAAAGTCGTGGTAATCCTCATGGCTATATTCGTCATGATCGTAACCGGATGTTGATGATGAACTGGAAGCGACTCGAGCAAGGTTCAGCTCGGAGAAGGTTGTTGATAGAGGACGGACAACAGTGGGCGACATCTGGGGAAGGATGTCGACATTGTCATGTTCGTGCTGTGGATGTGATGTCGGGCTCATTGGTGGTGATTGGGGTTGTTGAGGGATGCATGTTGTGGAGTCTCTCCGACGGCAGCTAGTGCAAGGTTAGTATATACCAATGGTGGGTAAAACATGTCAGAAGGAAGGTACTTACGACTCAGAGCAGTACAACAAGCTGAAGTTGGGTGTTACGATCTGCCTCTCGCACGTTGCGCTGCCAATTGATCAGCACAGGGTCTGGGATTGTTTTGAAGATCGACAGCAACTTACCAGAACTGCAAAAAGCTCGCGGCCATGTCTTCGCTCTCTGTATCGCACTGCTTTGCAACCTCAACCGCGGACTTCTGTCTGCGAAGGTTGGCTGAAGGGTGTACGACGGCGGCGTGGTTATAGCTGGGGCTACGTTTGGCCGATAGCGAGGGTCTGGCGGAGCGAGCGTGGGCGGTGGGGGGTTTGAGGCCATTGGACTGAGCCCGTTTATGAGGCCGGGCGTTCATGGTGTGTTAAGAGAACGCCGTGTGGACGTGCAATAGGCAATAATGTGGAGAGATCGAAGGTCCAAGTTCCTCTCGGTTATCCGCGCGCTTGATAGCTAGCAAGGTTGGCTGTGAGAGGGCGGTGACGGATTGATGGAAGCGTGGACGGAAATGTCGCAATGGATGGTGTGATAATTGGCTCAATGAGCGATATACAGCTTCTACGGAATGGTCAGCGCCGATTGTCTCGCGGCTGGCGTGAGATATGTTCAGCGCAGTAAACATACGGGTTTGGCTGTGCGGAGGCTTGCAGCGAACGAGAGCGCCTATTCTCGGATAGAGTTGGGGGGTGTGGCGCTGGGGCGATTGATAGCGATCGATAGCGAGAGATAAGTGAAAGAACGGTAGCCAGCAAGGTAAAGATAAGCAGCTGTGCGACAGGTTGATGGTCAAACAAAGGCAATGGTCGGTAAAGGTCCAAAGGATGAGCAGCAGCAGCAGCAGGCGGTATTATCAATATTACTCTCGCTCGGGTTATTGACTCACGGGATATGTGACCTGATTTTCCAACGCGTAACCTCGATGGCCTACAAAGGCGTGCGCACGCCGTTGCACCATTCGATGATGTGCAAGCCAGAAATGTGGGTCTGCGCAAGGCCGTCTGCGCAAGGCCGTCAGGAACAGGCTCCGTTCTCCTCTGCCCGCAGAACGCTGTGCCTCCCCGTCCAATGCGCGGTGCGTCTCTGAGACACGCTCATCAACATGCCCGGCCGGCGTCAGCGCCCGAGCTGTGAAGGTCCACCACGCCGTCACCGCATGAGAGAAGCACCGCGAATGATCGTATCGAGCGTGTCGGAACGTGTGTGTGCTTCTGTGCTTCTAGACCACCCTTCGGCAACAGGGCCTTGCGACTGGCAGAGCAGCCAAACACGTGAGTCGCTCTCGCGCCGCAGCGTCTTGTCCCGCGGTGCCTACAGCATCCGATTGCCCAATCGGGCCCTCCAACGTGGGCCCTGCCCAAGGCCGCGTATGGGGAGCACGAAGAGGAGGCCCACGGCCCATCTGCAAAAGATCGAGAACTTCTCTGGCAAGTCAGGCAAACGCGTCCATGCCGCTGCACAGATGTGCCTGAAACCCAACCGTTGTGCATAGGAGGTGACTTTTGCGCCTTCTACGCAATATAGTAGGGAGGTTTCATCTCCAATGCGATTCCCGTCTAACGGCCCCCCTGGCATTATTTTTATTTTCACTTTCTGTGTGCGAAGTTACTTTGGTCTTCCATCGCCGGGATGAGACTTCTGGAAGAAGAGCTAACGCGGCGGTGACGATTCGATTGAAGCATGCTATTCTCAGAAATGCCACCTTTGCTTTCCAACAGTCTTCCGTTCGGCAACGGAAAACACTGAGTTCACCTTAATGGCCCGTCTTACACGCATCGATTACACCTCCTTGCAAGGAGCGAGTTGCTATTACCAATCTCCCCTCCCATCAATGTCACCATCTTGACCCCTCGGCACGTCTTCCTGCAGCTATAACTGAGCTCGTTCTTTGTCCTGACAACTGCCATCACGATCCAAGACCTGCAAATTCCGTGATCCCTCTCCGCGCCGGAAGTGCATTCCGCAGATCGTCACTGTGGGACGGCTCTGTCCGTGTCGCTCGATCTTGTGGAGGTTTTCGAGTCCACACAAAGATCCTACGTAACGCTCTTCGAACAACCCTCATCGCTGTTGTTCTTTTGTGTCTAGACCGCCACGACTGCCGCGCTGCTCCGCTCTCCACACACACGAGCGGCCGGCATCGTATTCTCCACTGACGACATCAAAGAACGATGATGTAGGTGGACTTCACCGCATGAGAATGTTTCACCACAACAATAGCCGTGGGCCACCGAGCTCCCGCCGGCTTTCGCAGCAGCCAACGCAGCATCCAAGCTGGTGAAACAGCTACTTAGCAACAAGTATAGAGGTACAGTACCATACCCGACGCGCCAGCTCTCCAAGGAGGCAATTCTTCCACCTTTACGAGGTTACAATCACTCTACGTGCGACGGGCCGTGGAGAAAGTGTGGAGGGATTTCTGTGTGATGAAAGACCTGACTGGTCGAATTAAGAATTACATTATTCCACTTGCTGTTGCACTGCCTTGCTACGATCCCAGTAGCGATCTCGCCGACACGAATTCTGATTACTATCTTGTTTCCTCTCTGTGCTTTCTTCCGCGTTCCCCTCCCCTTGCGCGTCGAGGTTCCAGGCCTTTTACAGGCTCGTACTCTTCATGCCATCTTGCCCGGTGGTCCGAGGTGGTAGCAACCAGAACGCATCTTCTTTGCCCGACCGGCTCGCCATCCGTTGTAAGTCCGAGGCAAGGATCTGTTTGGACTTTGGCTCTGCTTCATCGTGCCCAAGCAAGAGGATGACGCTCGGAATGACGCTGCCTCTTGACGGCAGGTGCTTAATGATGTTGCGGTGAGGGAAGTTTTTTGTATGATGACGACCAGGTTTCCTGAAGTCTGGCATTATTGTCGTGTCTTCGTTCGATTTTTCGTTCCTTTGGCTTGCCAGGCAAGCCTTCTTCATCTTTCGCTCATCATGTCTGCACCAGAGGTTTGGCGCTCCTCCAAGGCTCAGTTGCCCGCCTGCATCGAGCCAGTAGGCTCGCTCTGCGATCTTTCTCGCTCATGTTGTAGTCGTCCTCTCTGGGCGCCATGGGCAGAGTGGCAGCGAGAACTTCTGTGGAAAGTTCAGGGCTGGATGAGGATGTGAACGATGTGCTGAGTGCGCTGGAGCGACGGCGGAAATGCATACTGTATGTTTGCTGAATTGTTGTTTGGTGTTGAATGATGTTGATGATGACTCGTTCGGCAGGTTCTCTTTGTTCAGCCTGAGTGCATATGCTTTGTCGAAGGTGTTGTTAATGAGAGATGTCAGTTTCCTTGCTGATTACTTCTTGGAAATCAAAGTGCTTTCTTGGAAGAGTCACAGACAGGGGAATCAGTCCTATACTTATCCTTCACGGCCGTTTCGGGTATTCGGCGACAAGAGGGTGGATGCGTAACACAAGCTATCACGCCTTGTGCTACATCCGTACTAATCACCGAGCGACGCGAAGATAAGCTTGATCAGCACGCTTGTTACAGCGGCGGTATCGGTCGGCTCGGACGAACCTCAACGCACAAAGGATGCGCGCGGAATGGCGGAAGGTTTTGGCGATTTTGCTGTGACTCGACCGGCCGGTCGGTCTTTGGCAAAGCCGCAAGCTCCGAAACGCTTGATGATTGGTTCCTCGTCGAAACGTGGTGTCGATGGTGGCTCGTGCTCTACAAGAGGAGAGGTTTCGGCGTCATCTTTGTTGCGATGTCCTCCTACCTCCATTTACATCCAGAGTATTTGTTCCATCGCCCTAAGGAATCGTAGCTTTGCTCAAACTTCATTTTCACCTAGAAAAGGCTACATGTACCATTAGCGAGCTGAGCTAAACTGACAACTTGCAACTCCGGCCCAGCAAGAATACACTGCCATCGAAGCACGAGATTGGGTGTAAGGCTGTCTACATCAGTTATCTAGACGAGTCGAAGCAGCTTCATGCGGAGTCACGTTTCACATACTGCCACAAAGTCTTCTCAGCAGCCCTGGGTAAAGTTGCCTAGAAGCAGTGCGCAAGGGCGTCTGACATGTTTAAAAACTTTACGAGTAGTGATCATCAGCGTGGTTGATAATCAGGACGCTACCTCCTAGGACTTGAGGATGCTGCCGCGTACAAGCAAATGAGAGCTTGTATATCACTGCAGCTTGGAGCCTGGACCCGTCTCTTCTCTTACAACTATGTTCGCACCTATGTATGAATTGACAGCTCTGATACAGGAAGCAACACACCTCAGGATTCGCATGACTGAAGACGACGATATTGTTTTTCAGGCCTTACTCGACATGACTTGCAAGAAAGTGCGACATCAATTGTTTACATTATTTACAGTTTACCAAAGATCCAAGAATATCAACGTCGTTGCCCAAAACAAACGCTCAAGCATATCTTTAAGCAACAGCAGTCATGCTAGTAGCGTCGACAGAGAAGCTCTCCGCCTGCTTGGCCGCATCTGCGCTCGTCGCAGACCAGACCTGCTCCTCGCCGTACCAGTGGGTCGTGGTACCCTCGTCAGGGTAGTTTTGGACGGTGTACTGCAGCTTGAGGAGGTTGTCATCGGTCGTGGTGTCGATATAGGCGGAGTAGCTCTCTCCCTCACTGTCGCCCTTGCACTCCACGTAGTCTTTGTCTTCCAGACTTCCGGAGCACTCAAACTGCGCTGGATCGGTGGTGAAGCCCACAGTGAAGCTGTAGTAGCAGCCAGATGTGCAGCCGAAGACGAACTTGTTCACGAAGAAGCTGCCATAGCTTTGTGTTTCCGTGGTCTTGCCGGCATCGTCATTGTTGTTGCTGTTCTTGTTCTTGCAGGCGGAAATGGGGCTGGCGGCAGCGAGGCCGGCAGCACCGAGGGCGATGAGAGTAGAGGCACGCATGTTTGAGAACTGAATTGTTGTTGTTGGGCTGGTCCAGATGGTGTCCTTGTCGGAAGTAGAGTGTTGAGATTGACTGTTGAGATGTTGGTTGTAGAGAGTTGTGATGTGATGAGTGTCGGTTAGTATGCGAGGACATCGTTGCTTTATGTATCTGTTGAAATGGACTGGAAGGTCGAACCTCGGATGCTTTTCAGCAAGAGCTAGTGTGAGGTCACGATGCACGACTGGTGTTGCTCGAACACGAGGTTGTCCTAACCCCAGATTGTAGTTTTGCTTGACTCGCAGCCTTTAGGCCTGGCGATCTGCTTCTATTCTCGACCCAAAAGCGTGCCACTTACTTTCAGAGTGGCAAAGATCTCTGGATACGAAGCTCGAGGCCGTATAATACGACGTGGTTGTCGAATTCAGTTGACGTATATTCTTGCAGCTCCTACAACATTATACCGCGCAAAAGGTAGCTCGAGAGTAGATTCACGAGCTCTTTGGAATACCGACTCTTGAACTAAGGTCCATGCGGTGGCAAAAGCAGACTTCTGCAGCCGAAAATAGAAATAGAGTAGAAGGCGGCAAGCTCCGAAACGTTCTGTGATTGATACATGATTGTCACGTGCGTGGGCACAATTTCGGAAAGATGAGCCTCGGAAAACCGCACACTTCGCACACGCTGTTTTGTTGACATCACTTCAACAAAGTACTTCAACACGAGGAACGAAGGTAATACCAGTCATTTGATGCCGAGGTTTGACATTGAGCAAATTAACTCTGCTGGAAATGTGGCCAAATCAGCGCTGCATTCGGAGATCATTCTCCGACTTGAAATGCGCCTCGAGCGTCATAAATGTATTGTGACGCTCGAAGATCGCTGCGATTATAAAGCTCGAGCGTCATACCAAGAACACTGCGGACTACTACCATGAAAATGATTTAAAGGACAGTACAACTCAGGAGCGTATGGTTCCTGGTTTCGAGTAGCCCATGATCTTATTAATCATTGCGGAACTTACTGAATATTCCACGATACAGTACCTGCTCACAATACGCAACCATGTCCTCACTATACCGTGCCGTCGACATCAAGGGCGAGAGCACTTGAAAGTTCCGTATCGCCTACCTTGATTACCCAACAGACCGACCTCTCAAGGCCACCGTCCTCTTGCTCCACGGCTTCCCGCAAACCTGCTATCAATTTAGACATGTCTTACCGCAGCTGGCCAACGCTGGGCATCGCTGTATCGTCCCCGACTATCGCGGCGCCGGCCGCTCGTCAGCCAACCACCAAGACTTCCGCAAAACCACCATGGCTGCCGACATGATCGCCCTCCTGGGCGCACTCCATGTCACTGAACGCGTCCACGTCATTGGCCACGACATCGGCGGTATGATTGCTTTTGCGCTAGCAAGCAGACATCCGGAGCGTGTGGCGAGCGTTGTCTGGGGCGAGTGTCCACTGCCCGGAACCAGTGCTTATCATGTCAACCGAAGGGAGAATGCTGTGGACTATTTCCATTTCATCTTCCACTCCGTGGCCGACTTGCCTGAAGCTCTCGTGGCAGGTCGTGAGAGGATCTACGTCAGTCACTTCCTGGAGAAGATCACGCTCAATATGGATGCTTTCAGCGAGGCTGATATTGACCACTATGCTGCGGCTTATGCTCGGCCTGGAGCTATGCGATGTGCATTCGGGGTTTACAGGGCTTTTGAGACTGATGCTGAGGAGAATCAGGAGTGGGTGCGGAAGCATGGGAAGTGTAAGGTGCCGAGTCTTGTGCTGAGCGGTGAGGTCAGTAGACATAGGGAAGAATCACATGGCATGGTACGTGAGGTGACCGAGGCTACGATGGTGGAGGATGGAGTGGTGGAGGGTGCGTCGCATTACTTGGCTGAGGAGAGTCCAGATGGATTCATCAAAGCTGTGCTGCCGTTTCTTGAGAAGCATTGAGACCGGTTGACTTTGCATGGTGAAAGGATCATGGTGCGCTGCAGGCGTTCAATCGATCAATGTTTGTTACTTGGTTATAAACATTAATCCATAGTGGTCCGTTGCCTCATCATCGTCAAGTTCCATGACTCGTTCTTCAGCATTTACGTCTTGTCTCTGCTCAGTACCACCTGATTACTTCTTCCAGACGCGCCTAACGTCGACCTTCTGGCACGTCGGGTTCTGCGGTTCGTCCTTACCGTAGGTCTGTCATGATTGGTCAGTCATTTGCTCAAGCGATACAAGAAGGAATCGGCAACTTACCCAAGCAAGCGTCTCATAGGTGTAGCCAACGTTGGTCGTGCAGATATACCAGCGGTAGTAAGCCTTCACACCGTACTCGATCGGGAAGACACTGTCATCAGCGGTGCCCTGGATGTTAAGAAGGCCCTTCTTGTCGAAGGCGATTTGCTGAGCGTTGGTATCACCGGGGAAGAAGAGAGGTACAGCAACATTGGACGTAGGGTTGCCTTGCAGCGTCAGGGCAGATGGGTAGCTGGCACCAGTGGTAGGCAGAGTCCAGGAAAGGATGCCGGGGTCACCGATATCGCTGTTGGTCGGTTCCTGGAAGGAGGACGTGTTGAAATTGAAGACATCCGCTTTACGCAAATTCTTGCCAGCGGTGCAAAGCGCTTCGATGGCAGCGCCCTCATGGCATGCTGCGAGAGTGACACCATTGAGTGTCTTGTTGCTGGACTTGACAACAAGGTGGAAGGGCTTGGATGAAACGTTGTAGAAGGGCTCCTGGGCCAAAGCGGTGCCAGCCACAGCGGCGAAGAAGGCGAGGATGGAGCCCTTCATGTTTGCTGTGTTGAGGTGTTGGTGTAGATGAATCGATGAATTAGCGATGAAGGTGAGGTTGGTGTTAAAGCGGACCGTGTGCTTGCTGCTGAGGAATGCGTGACTGTTAGCAGGAGCGAGCGAGCTTTATATCGACTTCACCTTCAAGCACAGCAACAGTGCGCAAACACACAAAAACGCCCCATGGTAACAGTAAGGTACACCATACCGCTACGCTAACACCTTCGCAGCTCTTTTTGCCACCGAGCACTACGCTTCTGCAATCTATCTCGTATTGGCGGCAGCTTTAGACTGGCAGCTGACCTCCCTTGCGCCTTTATAAAGAGCTTCCGCAGAGCATCTACAGTAGCGTGCCGTCTAGCAGCTATCGCGCGTTTGCCGGCCATTCCGTAGTGCGGTGTCTATAAGCGATCCTCGGCTGGAGCTCTAGCTGAGCACTTTGTTTCTGGCAGCATACTTTCCGTGGAAAACATGGTATGCTCAGCACCAGAATAACTTTAAGCTTCTCCACCGTCGCATCGCCCCGGAGGTCTCAGAAGCTTGTCAGCACCATCAGCAGCCTTGTGTTCTCTTCTCGTATTTGCCAGCCTCGACATGGCTGGCAGGCGACTCATCGCGAGCTCGTGGCACTGTCCAATGCAGAAAATAAGCACGTCGTGGTCTCGAGCGTGAGGGTCGACAACAACGCCAGCTCGCAGGGACCCTTTTCGACCCACTTGTCCCACTGTTTGTGACACGATTCCTGGAGAGAATTCAGGGCGGGCCGGATCTGTGCTTCCCGCAACACTTGCTTTCCTTCATCGTCATAACTGCGTTCACCTACGTAGGCAGCTTGGATCATCACGAGGCGCGTGATGACGATCGTCTCCTGTTTGTTGGTATTGTGTACTGTCCCTTATTCCACAGGCCTGGTAATCGGTCATCACTTGGTAAGCTAGGAGGGCTTTGGCTTCACGTTGTACAAATTTCCTACTACTACACACGTTACACTGGGGTACGACCTGAAACACTTTACGAGCACTCCAACCGATCCCAAGGATGGGTGACCCAAAGGGCTCAGGCCAACCCAAGAAAGGCTCTGGCCAGCAGGCCGACGCCGAGGCCGAGAAGATGGCTCAAGAGAAAAAGGGCCAGGCCATGTCACAAGCACAGCGGGAGAGAGAGGCAGCACAGACAGCCCGGACAGCCGTCGAAGCAAAGAAGAAGGCTGAAGAATTAGGCCAGGCCGCTGCCGGGTGTGGAGATCCAGATGAACGCCAAAAGCTGTTGAAAGAGAAGTTGGATCAAGAGATGCGTGCAGAGACATTTGGAAAGACGGCCAAGTACATTCAATCCTCCGGATCGTTTCAGGGCTTCGCAGCTGGAGCTGGCTTGGGTGTAGGCTTAGGAGCAGCGTTGGGAACATTGACAGGCACGCTCGTCGGTGCTCCTACATCTTTGATCACCGGCGGTATTGGTGCTGGAATCGGCAAGCTCCATGGTCCGTTCGTGGATGTGGCAGGTTGGGCTACCGGCAAGCTCCGATCTATTACTGGCGACCTGCCAGGGTGGAAATCTACCCCAGAACAGAAGCGAGCATTGGAAAAGATGTGTGGTCAAATCAAAGAGACTGAGACACCGAGCGCGGAGGAGTTGGAGGGGATTGCTGACTCGACCACAAGCCAAACACGGGAGGTGGCTTCGTCTTACAATCAAGGCCACTACCTGCAGTCGGCTTCGAAGCTTGTGCCAAACATGCCATGGAGCTCTGGCAGTGACGATACTAAGACCAAAATACAAGACAGTGGGAACGCTACCTCGCAAGGTCAGCAGTCACAGGTGCAGGCCGACAAGGCTTCTAGTAGGAAGCCAGACTCGAAGGTGGAGAAGCAAAAGAAAGAGGCGACTTCCAAACAGAACAGCGAGACTAAGCAAGCTGTCGAAAAGTCTTCAGCACCATCCAAAGCCCAGGCGAACCCTTCAAAACAAGCTCAAACGTCTGACCAGAACGGCACCCAGAGCACGAAGTCAGGACCACCAAAACTCGGAAAGCCCAGTGCAGCCACCCCATCTCAGTCGTCGAACAAGAAACCCTCCTCCAATGTCGCTCAAGACAGTGGAAACGCTTCTCAGCAAGCATCTCAGCGTCCCTCAAGGGCAACGAAACAAACGTCGACCAACAGTCAAGCTGAGAGGAACGACTCGGCCAATCCTACCCACGAAACCAGAAAGAAGCCTCGCAAGCTGGAGCCTAGATCGGCAAACTCAACTAAAACGGGTGCAACGAGTTCTGAACAGCAGAAGCCATCATCGAGTTCTGCCCCGAGGCGTTCTCCGAGAAAGCTTGAGTCTCGGTCCTGAGGGGTTGACGTTTGTAAAGTAACGATTGTATTTAATTTATATCGTAGTGCTTATCATACCAAATGCATTTATCCTACATTCATTCCATTTCTGGCGTTATGACATTGCTGCTCATGCCCAATAACAGAACGTCACGCATCGTTTCAGCACTCTTGATCCGAATGTCCACGAAGCTCTCCGGGCTGAAGAACGCCGTGTGACAAGTCAGTACCATGCGTCCTTCCAGCCACGCTTCTTTGTTGCGGTATGCTTGGATCAACGGATGAACATTGTCGTCGGGAATCGGCTCCTCGGGCAATACATCAAGCCCTGCGCCGGAAATGATATCCTCGCGGAGACATCTCTCTACGCCGTCAAGATCTGTGATCTCACCACGGGCAGTGTTGACGAGCACGGCTCCGCGTGGCAGGAGTGATAGCAAATCGTACCCAACCATTCCTCTGGTCTCTCGCGTGCAAGGTGCGTGCAAGCTTAGGACATTGCTGCGGCGGAACAGCTCGCGGATGTCTTTCGTTCGTTCGAGTGCCAGGCTCTTGTCGACGCCATTGGGCAGGTATGGATCGTAAAACAAGACGTTGAATCCGAAAGCTTTGGCACGTAAAGCTGCTGCTGTGCCAATTCGTCCGAGTCCAAGCACACCAAACGTCTTCTGTTGCAGGCGTGCCACGAGAGGAGTGTCGATTGGTGCCCAGAGGGCAGGTGGGCTCGCTCTTTGCTTGTCATGGTGCAGTAAGATACCGCGACGCATTGTTAATGCCAGAGCGATAGCGTGGTCGGCGATCTCAGCGGTTCCGTAGTCTGGTACATTGCAGACTGTGATTCCGCGAGCAGCCAAAGCAATGCGGTCGAGACGATCGTAGCCGACACCCATGCGAACGACTCTGCCGAAAGATTAGAGATTGTCGTCGTATTTTCACGTTAAATGCCACCTACACTTTCAGGTTTGGGAACAGGGCAATATCCTCCTCGGTCATGCGTAGCTTCAACAGCATGATGCCATTGATGCGGGAGCGAATGTCCTCCGGTATGTCTGACCATGGTTTGGGAGCCGGGAGCCCAGCAGGCCATAGGTTTAATTGCAAGTATTCGACATCATGGTCGTGCTGATTGGACTTTGCGAACAGCTCTTGCTCTGCAGTGTCGTCCTGGAATTAACAGTCAGTGCGACGATGACAGATGGCGAATGAACGATACATACGGCATACAGGCCGTCTGCCTGGACGATGGTGAACTTTGTCATTATTTGTACGTAGATTTGCACTCGCTGGGATATTTTCGCGCTGTATCTTCAACGTGCTTGATCAGTCTTTTCATCGTATTCTGCATACAGTCTCGATGTCATGAGTGTGAGATCCAGGTAAATGTCCGGACCTCGGGTCAATCATTCGCCGAATCATTTGCCGCCAGACCCCGACGCATTAAGCAAGAATGCTTAACTCGCTCACATGTTGTTACTTATTCGTATCGCCTTGTAGTATGACTGCTGTTGATTTTGGGAGACCACTGCACCTTTCCAGAGCTTGCAGAGGACTCATCTGACATGATATTTATGCAGGGTTAGGGTTGAGGTATACATTGACACAGACCCAACTCGTCTCTAATGTGATTAATTTGCCTACAACCTATGTATCTTGACGAATCGACCGTTGATAGCTATTCCGTAGCGTCTGAGTACACCTCGATGGAGCATTGCTAGTTCTGGGGGTTATGAGGTCGCAATATACAGCGCATGAGATTGGAAGCCGGTATTCTTTTCGGCATGCCAAAGTATGGTCCCACTAAGTTGCGGATCATCTACTCCACGGATGTCACATAGTAATATCTAAATAAGCCATAACTTCGCATGGAGCCGACCAATCGATCAGTGTCCAACCAACGGTTGCATGGAAGCCAAATCAAAATCGCCTAGCTTTGCGCTATAGCGACTCGTGTGTACATGGCGTTTGATCCAATCGCATCGTTGGATATGACTGACGCGAAGGCGATCGAGTTGGTCAGCCAGCACTGTTGATGTGATCACTCGAATCGACGGTTATGACCCATTCACTTCACTTCACTTCACTTACCTCAGGGTCGTTCCTTCCCAAACTGGAATGTACTTGTTCCTCATGGTGGTGGCCTGTGTGAAGCAGGTACGCTTCGCTCCCTCGCTCCTTCCTTTCAATGCAGCTACTATTAAGCGAGGCTCGCACCTTCCCTCATCAAATCATGACCCTTGCCGGGGTAGCTCAATCGGTAGAGCGTGTGGCTCTTATGACAGCAAAGAGATCAACCTCAAGGTCGTGGGTTCGAGCCCCACCTTCGGCTATTCCTATATCAAAGCTCATTAAAGCAGCTGTTTTTTTTGCCTTTTTTCCTGGATGTTAGAAAAAGACACCAAAAAGCATACGGGAAGTCGGTTGAGACAGGAAGCTTCTTGTTGCATGCCCGATCGAAAGCATCATCGTTTTGAACGATCAGTGGTAGTTATCCCCGGGCTTCAACCTTTGATTGAGTGAGTTCGATGGGTTGGTTACAAAAAACGCTGTGAACGGAAGATGCCTCGATTAACATGAGACGACCCGCGTGTCGAATGCTTCGGCTCAATGGATCCAAGGACTCTGAGCAAGAGACTCCTCATGGAATCCTCCATTCGAAGACGCTGGTCATGAACTTGCAGATTCAAATTCGCCATACCGGAAGCGGACACAGGGGCACGGAGGAGGTAGATGGAAGAACAGAGAACAAGCTTGAAGTGGTATAAAACGAAAGCAAAAAGCAAGCAAGCAATAATGCACAAGGCCCAACAACACCCTCAGACCCCAGAGCTCGGACAGGCAGTGCTTACCCATATCACGACCAATTACCTCCACGCGCAAGCCCACCATGCAAAGCCGATCCTCCACCGGAAAATGCCTCTTGCCCTATTCACAAGTAATTCCAGATCCGTCGTTCGTGTTCATGAGTTTGATCGTTCGTTCTCGTTACTGCTGCTGCTGTCGTCCAATATTTTGCCTTGCCTAGGGTGCGGTAGTCAGTAAACGTACTTCCCTCCATCGTAACCATACATGTTGCGAGCTCACCTTCATCATCTCAATCCTCGCCTTCAAATTCTGCGTCACCTCAGCCGCTCTCTTCCAGCTCTCAACACCATCTCCACCGCCAGCGCTAGGATTCCTGCTCATAGAGCTCTGATGGGTGCCGCCTGCACTGCTTCCCGACGTTCGACCATACTCATCCCCATTAGGAGTTCCCCGTCCACTAGACGGGTTGGACAAAGGTCGCGCACCGCCTGATTGGAAGCCGGAGCTCAGCTTGCCGGAGTCGCTGCCATTCTCGTAGTCAGGCATGTTCTCCTTGCCTTCGCCAGAGCCGCTGCCGTAGTGGTTCTCACCGCTGTAGGTCCGTGGTGGTGGGCCCATGTTGTACGACGATCTACTACTGCCGTATGCGGGGCGAGGCGTTGTGCCATTGCCTAGCATACCATGACCGCCAGGAGTGCCGTCGACTGGGCTGTCGCGACCGCCCGGTGTGCGACCAAGACGAGTGATTTCGCGTTTCAGGCGCTCGATCTCACGAGACATGGTGCTGGCGCGGTCTTCGGCGTTCTCGGCGTCGGAGCGTGCGCGCACAAGCTGGGTTTCTTTTGCTTTCACTTGCAACACATCACGGGTGTGGTCCTCAATGAGCTGTGCATTTTGGTTTTGAAGCTCCGAGATCTGGGAGCTGAGCCTCATCTTGTCTGTGCGGAGGTCCGAAGCTTGTTGACGAACGAGGTCAATCTCGGCACGCAGGTCGTACAGCTCTTGTCGCTCAATGGAAGACAGTGCAGATGATGGTGCATCCTGTCTGGGTGTGGGTGGAGGAGATGAAGGTGCAGTAGCTGGCTTGCCGAGTGGTCGGCCTGCGAGGCCACGACCGGGTGCTGCCTTGGGAGCCGGTTGCTGGAAATCTTCCACAACCATGCCCTGGCGTTTGGACGGCGATGCAAGACTGGACCCGGGAGCTTTGAGACCCGCACCGGGCTTTTGCAGGCCAGAACCGGGAGTCTTCAGCCCAGGTGGCCGAACACCAGGCTTTGCCGCTGGTCTTGAGGTCGGCCTGGGAGCCAAAGCAGGTGGGTCTTCATCAAGAGGCGGGCTCGCGGGCTTCGGTGCAGGCTTCTTCGCCGCAGGGCGCTTGGTGCCAAGTGCCGGTTTCTTCGCCGCGGGTGCTGCAGCTTTGGGCGCTGGGGCCGCCTTGGGTTTCCATTTCGCTTTGACTTCTGCTGCGTCAGATGCCTCCTTGACCTTGTTCTTGTGGATGTCGGAAAGGCCCTCCAGATGGGCCAGCATGTTCCTATCGCCCATGATCTTCCACAGTACACCCAATAGCTCTGCACCGATATCTCTCAGGCCGGGTGTGCTCTCAGCGAGGAGCTTCTTCGCTGGCTCGGCAAGCTCCTTGGTCTGTTCGGGAGTTGGTGCGTCTTTTGTGATCTTCAAAACGCGAGCAAGAAACTTGGCCGAGTTCTCTCGTACTTGCGGGTTCTTGTTCTTCAGTGCCTCCAAGACATCTGCCTGCACATCGGCAAGGCCGGCGGCCATGAAGACAGCATCGCAAGCAGCGCCAATGGCATCTGTGACTGCAGGCTTCTTCTCCTTGAAACGCTCGAGCATTGCTGGCAGAATTTGGCTACGGTACCTGGAGAAGCTCTTCTTCAAACCCTTTGCCAAAGACTCGACAACGTTGGCTGCCACCGTCACAACCATGATATTTGCGTCCTTCATGCTCTTCGCGCAGCCTCGAATAACGTCGTCGAAAGGACCTTCCTGAATGAGAGGTACATTGGTAACAGCGAACGTCTCCTCCAAAACCTCCTTTCTGTCTTTCCACTTTGTGCTGCCCAGTCGATCGTTGAAGTCACCGGGAATCTTGGAGAGAACATCAACGGCCTCATACTCAGGCTCCAGATCGATAGCGGCCTCCTCTTCACCTTCCTCCTCCTCTTCTGCGTCAGGTGCTGCTTCGGCTTCCTCCTTAGCTGCTTGCTGGGTCCTCAATAGTCTCTCTTGCTTCGGCATCGGCTCGTCCTTGATCGGCTCGAACAATTTCTCGAGGTCTGTCTGCTGCACTGGCTTGAGCTCACCCCAGAAAAGAGGCTTCATTGCTTCGCGCAGCCATCTGTACAGCTCGACTGTGAGCGCCTGGGCCTCGGCACGTACGTTCTTGTCTGCATGGCCATAGACCTTGGGTAGGAGTTTCAGTACCGGTTTAGGCTCGATGGTCTTGCATCCATAGGCGTGGTAAATCTCCTTTAGCGCACCAAGAGTGGCCGTGATGATTTTGGGCAATTTGTGCGAGAGCAAGGGCAGGAGTTCTTCGACAACAGGGTCTGGCTTATCCAGCTCGATCAAAAGCAGTAGAGCCTCAAGCGCGGCAGCCTTTGCTACGGGCCTGCCTGTAAGACCCTTTTCTACGATTGGTTGAACTGTGCTCGCACGAGTCTTCTTCGCTCCTTCTGGTCCAGCTGCGTCGAGGAAAGCATTGTAAGCGTTAAGCGCCTCTTGTTGCGCCGCGACGTTCGAGTCGGCGACTGCACCCTTCCACAGGCCACTGTCCAAGATGAACTCGCGGAGGGTTGGGTCTGAAGGCTGTGCGACCTTGAAATCTTTCGTGGCGGTCTCGTATCCTCCCTTTCGCGCCTTCCAGTTCTTGTGGACGAACTGCTCGGTGAGAGGCAGCTGGGCGAACTCTTCTGCGTCGCCCATGATGGCGGTGTTGCTTGGTGTGGGTTGTAGTGAATCAGGTAGCCTCCAGAAGTGTTGCGTTCATCGGTCTGGAAGGGCAAAAGTGTTGTGGGGTGGTTCCAGTATAGTCGAGTCGAGGGGTGTGTCGGAGGGGTCAATGACTGAGTGCAGGTTGTTTTGTCGGTGGGTGGTGATTCTCCGACGGTAAGCAGTGGATGCTGCGATGATGTTACCGGGTCGATAGGGCGACTATGGCCTTGATCAGGGTGGTGTCGGTGTGGTAGGCTGCCCGGGTCTGCCGTTGCTCTGCGTGCGTGCAAGTTGGGCAGCGAGAGGTAAACAATAAACGGCCTTGCCCGGCCGTGCGCGACGTCGTCACCCACACGCAGCAGAGTCGCGACGAGCACCAGCAGCAGGCCTGGCACATGCAAGCACATGCATTGATGCGCTCCAGGGATACCCCTCCAGCCTGCTGTCTCGCATTGCCCTGGGTTGTCTTGTGATTATCACGTGTGCCTAGAATATCCTCTATATCTAAACCTCCTCGCACACCCACCCCGCCAAACGACGCAAACCACACCGCAACCCATTCGATTCGCAACAAACGCGAGAATAAGAAACAAGACCACGCGCACAAGAGAACAGCTCCCCTCAGCACACCCACCCGCGCATGGAAGTACCAATCGGCGACCACCATGAGCGCACTTTTGACCTCCCGACAAGCCGATGAGCTGTACGCCCTCTCCCACCTCCCATTCTCAGTCCTCTCGCTGATCAAGCCTTTGCTAACAGCCACAAGTCCCTGATTGCCTACTTGAACTCTGCCGGCTACGACAAGGCCGCGCAAACCATCCGCGAGGAGCTCAATGTGCCCGAAGAGAGCTTCGATGCGGCCACCGCGAAGAAGTATGAGGGCCTGCTGGAGAAGAAGTGGACGTCGGTCGTGAGGCTGCAGAAGAAGATCATGGACTTGGAAACACGGGCAGGCCAGCTGCAGCACGAGCTGGACAATGCGACGCCAACATCACTCGCCGCGAGGAAGAACCATGATCCTACTACCTGGCTGCCCAGAGCACCTGCAAGACACACCTTGCAGAGTCACCGCCAGCCGATTACTTGCGTCGCATTCCACCCTCTTTTCTCCTCATTAGCATCGGGCAGCGAAGACTGCACTATCAAGATCTGGGATTACGAACTTGGCGAGCTCGAGCGGACGCTCAAGTCACATACGAAAGCGGTCCTCGACGTTGACTTTGGTGGACCTCGTGGAAACACTCTCCTAGCATCTTGCTCTTCCGATCTGACCATCAAGCTCTGGGATCCTTCAGACGAGTACAAGAACATCCGCACCCTCCCCGGCCACGACCACAGCGTCAGCAGCGTCCGCTTCATACCATCCGGAGCCGCAGGCGCACCATTATCCGGCAACCTCCTAGCATCAGCAAGCAGAGACAAAACAATCCGCATCTGGGACGTCACAACCGGCTACTGCCTTCGTACTCTCCGTGGCCACGGCGACTGGGTCCGCGCCCTGCATCCCACAGTCGACGGCCGCTGGCTCCTCTCCACCTCCTCCGACCAAACAGCGCGCATGTGGGACCTCTCACAGCCCGAAAGCAACAGCCTAAAGCAAACCTTCCTTGCCCATGAACACGTAGTCGAATGCTGCGCCTTCGCCCCGCCCACAGCCTACAAAAACCTCGCCTCAATAGCCGGGTTGAAGAAGCCTCCTCCAGGTTCCAGCAGCGCGGAGTACCTCGCCACCGGCGGCCGTGACAAGCAAATCAAGCTCTTCGGCGCCAATGGCGTTTGCATCAAGACATTGACTGGCCACGACAACTGGATTCGCGCTCTCGTCTTCCATCCTGGCGGCAAGTACCTGCTTTCGTGCTCAGACGACAAAACGATTCGATGCTGGGACTTGAGCCAAGAAGGCAAATGTGTGCGCGTGGTAGAAGCAGCGGACCACTTCGTCAGTTGTTTGCGCTGGGCACCTTCGGTGTTCAAGGAAGGCGGTGGAGGCGGCGATGGCGCGAATGGCACCCAAGCCAACGGCGACGTTGTGCAGGAGCAGATCAGGTGCCTCGTGGCGTGCGGCAGCGTGGACCTCAACGTGAGAGTTTTCAGCGCATAAGAGGTCATTTTCTCGTATCGGCCATGGCCGGCCGTTTGTCGGAAGAATTTCTCTCTGGCTTCTTGCATAGCATAGAATCGGATATGGGAGAGAACAAGGGGCAAAATTACCATAGTGTTAACCATGCATGGCTTACGAAACGGATGGGCATTAGACTATCATGAAACGAAAAGAAAACTGCAAAAGCACAAAGCAAAGTACAACAATGCATTGGTAGAACATCAGGATCTCAAATGTCAATCGCTACATGTAGGGTGTTCTGATAAACGTCAATCATAGGGTTCTCTCCAAACACCCACAGCCTCGCATTTGTGCAACATCTCAGGGACTCCACCAATCCTCAATCCCTACCTTACCCATCGCGCGCCACCGCTCTTCTCTTCAAACTCTTCCTCCTCCGCACGCATCTCGCCGTGGCCGCAACAGAAGGAACAGCGATCCTCGAAACAGAGCCGACGGAAGCGTCGCTTTTGAGGTACAAATCTGGAAGAGAAGATGGAACAGGTAAGCAAACAGAAGGCTCAAAAAAAGAGTTTGTGCGAATGAGTATCTTCGTTATTGATGTTATGATGTGGCGATTGATCTTGGTCCTGGTTCATGATGTCTATTGGGTGCAACGAGAAAGATGAGGAGAAGAAAGGCAAGATTTTGTGAAAGTTCGAAGATATAAATGCAAAGATGTAGAAGGGTAACTGTAAAAGGCGCTCAAAATGATAGGAAAAAGTAACAGCTCGTCAATCCGAGTCTGTTGGACGAAGTGGAAAAGAAATTCTATCGCTGATGTAGTATAATGCAATGCAAGAAGTTGGCAAGCGTGCGTGTCGTGATAGTGAGTTGTCGCGTGATATGATGCATTTGCGTGAAGGTCAGGCAGGGGCAAGGAAGGGAAGGGGTGATGCTCAGCCACGGGTAGAGGAGTCTCTCGTACTGTAGCTCACGGCCCTCCCATGCCCTTGTCCATGATGGTGACCATTGCTCAGTCTCGGAGAGAGAGACATGGAGCCAGGCGTGGTGGCGCCACCGGCAGCGTTCTTGAGGCGGCGGATTTCGGCTTCGAGTTTGCGGCGTTCTTCTTGTTCGGTCTGGAAGGGATTGTTAGTGACTGGTCATGAAGATTGTATCAAGGGAGGTGGTTAGCTTACCCTGAGCAAGCGCACGCCCTCGGCCCGGGTCTCGCGCATCATCTTCTTGAATTCCTGGCGCATGACCGTGACGCTTGTCGTTTCCCTTGCAGGCAGTGCGCTTCCGCGGTCGCCTGCGGTAGCGGTGGGGCCTCCAGGACTCTTAACTCCAATCCAGCGAACACGCTCATCGCTCAGTTGGCCCTCAAGCGCATCGCAGCGATCCCTGAGCCCGTCGATCAGAGAGTCAAGCTGGCCGCGCTCGTGCTCCATTTGCAAAGCCTCACGTGTGAGCTCCTGGAAATCATTGGTCATGGCCTGAAGCTCCTGCTCAAGGGCGTTGACGCGAGAGTTGTCGCCACGCTCAGCGCGAAGCGCTGCCAGCTCAGAGGTGATCTCGGCATTGCGCTGTGAGAGAACCTGGATCTCGCTGCCCTGTGCTTCCTTTGCACGCTCGGCGCGAGAACCGTATGCGCCGTCCAGCTCAGCTTTAGCCATGGTGAGCTCCGTGCTAAGGCGCACAACCTCTGATTCGATTTGCTCCATCTCCTTGGTGGCTGCGGCGTGCTTGCGTTCTGCCTCCTCGCGAGCGGCATTAGCGGCGGTGAGATCTGCTGCGAGGTCGGCATGTTTCGCGGATCCAGATTCCATGTTCGCCACCTGAGCCTCGAGTTCCTGGATCTCCTGCTGCAAGTGGCCAGTGTTCTCTTGCTGAGCCTGCAATTGACGTGCCATCTCCTCGCGCTCTTGATGCTTGAGCTCCGCAGTGCGGCGAAGCTCGGCAAACTCGTTCTCGACGTTGAGTAGCTCTACCTTGAGCTGGTTCACGTCAGTCTCAGCTTGCTGGTGTTGGGCCATAGTCTTTGCGAGCTCCTCTTGCATTTGCTCTCCAGAAGCAACCAGTTGCTGCTGTTTCGTAGTGAGCTCTTCAAGCTGGCGATCCTTCTCGGCATCGGACTTTCCATTGAGATCACGTTGCTGTTGGATTTGTCTGCGGAGAATATCTTGCTGCTCATTCGCAGAAGAAGCGCGGTTGAACAGATGTTGGACTCTGGAGCTAAAGGCCGGAAGAGAAAAGGAGTCAGTCAAAGGCGAGCGAGGAGCCTCAGTACCCGAGAAACGTCCCTCATCGATGGGCGGGGTGCGAAGCGAGGATTCGGTTTGCATGATCTCCCACAGCCCACCGATAGTTGCTTCGTATTCGTTGAGTTTATTGGTTTGGGCCGTGGTCTTCTCTTCAGACATGCCACCTTCGCGTGCGGTTTGCAGATCATCCGTGTGACGACGGAGAAGCTGCTCAATGTTAAGGAAGCTTTCCTCCAGGTACGCCAGTTGAGGTTGATAGCCGTGTCCCGTCGCTTTAGGGGGTTCTTCCAGATCGCTGATGGATTGCGCCGCCGGTGATAGCATCAAAGTATTGTACAGCTGGGTGTTCAGACCCTCTAGTTGTTCCTCCACTGCATTTCTCGTCTGATACGAGCTTTCCTGGATATGTGCATAATGCTTCTGGGTATCCTCGTGTTCCTGCTGGAGAGTACGGAGGTTGTTCTCAAAGCGATCAAAGTCGGCATTGAGTCTAGCAGCAGTATCATCGCCGTCTACGGGGTTGTAGATTTGTTCCGGGCCCAGTGACACGCCACGTGTCTTGCTAGCTTCGCTAATGACATTTCTCAGCTGGTCGTTGAGGTGCTCCAATCTGGTCTGCATGCTGTGCAGTTGTTGCTCGTGTTCCTCCTGCAGCTTCTGCGGGCCACGCTTGTGCAACTTGTTATGCGCTGGCTTGCAGAGCAGAATGTCGCGGATGCCGTCGAACTCGTCAGGGGAATATACGCTTGCATCGTCATCATCCAGTTCACGTGGTGTCTGTGCTGTTTCCTCGCCTTGTTTGCTCTGCTGCTCAGACAGCACGGCAGCTGTGTGTCGCAAGAGCTTGCGTTCCACTGTCTGCCTACGATCCAACAGGCTCTTGATTGTCTCATTCAATTCGTCGACCTTGCGTGTACTTGTAGCCAGTTCGCTCTCCGTTTGGCTCAAAGTCTTTCCATCGTTACTTGCGTTACTACCGCTTCTCTGCTTTCCGCTCAGCAAGCTCCTCCGCGCCCGCTTAGGACTTTCCGGGTGTTGTGGTGAATCGGCGCGAGATGAGTCGTTCGAGTATAGCCGCTGTAGATTGGTGGCCGCGTCCTTGACCTTGCTTTCCAGTGCCAATCTTCGTTGCGCACTGTCTATCCGCGAGTGCAGGCGCGTAAGCTCCTTCTTCAGCTCTTCCACCTCCTCTATTGTCAGAATCTCGAAAGCATTCGAGTCCAGCATGGCGGTCTCGTATAGCAGGTGCCGGCCCACCACATCCTGGTTTTGGTTGCGCACCTTGGTGTTCAAGGCCATGGTGAAGCTTGCTCGGTCCTCTGGCGGTGAGTCGTAGTCGTTGCGGTTGAAGGCGGATCCGTTCAAGCCGGCGGGCTGCGCCGCAGGCTTGTAGTTGCTGCTGGAATTGGAACGCTGGGGTGTCAGCGGGTAGGAGTCCCAGTCGTCACCATAGCCCTCTCCGTGGAATGAGGCCTGCACGCTGTGTACCATGTTCCTGCAGTCGGTATAGCTTTCGCAGGAGTTCCACAGGAGCAATGGCTCGAAGCGAGCAGGTGTCTAGCGCGTTTCGGTGGTCGGAGGTTGTAGCTTGCGGCTCAGAACATGATGGCTGGCAAGCAGGCAGGCAATCGATAGAGGAGGACTGTAGACGTGTGTGCACGAGCAGGAGGCCGGGGCTATTCCCGTCGAGATTCCCGAAGTAATTCGCGGCGGGCTCGGGAGGGTGAGCGAAGAGAGGGCCGGGAGATCGCGGCAGGGATCAGCTGGCGAGGGAAGTGAGATCTCCACGCGCCGTTGGCTGGTTGGGATGCAGATGCGCGAAGACGATGATGGGAGGTTTGTTGGGAGCAGCAGTAGGCAGGTGGATGATGGTCAGGCAAGGCAAGCAGGAATGGCAGGAGCAAATAATTCTTGGGCGACAGACGCGCCTACAGGGAGTGTGCAGTCTGTTTAGGTTTGGAGGCTGAGGCTCGTGGCAGCCAACCAGCCGAGCCAGCCTCGTCGGCGCTGCGCTGTGCCTGAGCCGGCGCTGTGGGAGGCTCGGGAGGCAGCTTCAAGTTCAGGGGTGCGCTGCAGATGCGCTAGCAGTGGATTGTGAATAATGTGATACGCTGAATCGCTGTCACTCTACTGCCACGATTCTGCCGGAGCTGCACTGCAAATGAGCCAGTGCACGACGGGTTGAACGGTCGACGACGGCGGTGCTTGGTGTGCCACTGGTCTCTTCACGCCCACGATGTTCCAGGCATCCCGTCCTCACGTGTTTGTTGTGAAGAGACAGCCCGACATGATGGTTATCCGCATGGCAGCGTGTTCCCCGGTTACATGTAGCTTCATCTCTTGACAACACCTTCTCGCCGTCCACCGAACACCTTTCTCACACGCACTTCGCCTGCTATGCATGTACATTCGCTTCCTCGGATCTCGCTCCACCGTATATCATCAGTGTCACCAGGCCATCAACACTACCAATAACACGAGTACGGTCAGCCATGCAGGCACGAGACACAATATGCCATGAATTTCTCCTAGCCTTATCCGCCATCTCATCGCCCTACCTCGTCCAAGCTTTGTGGCTCGCCGAATTCCCGCATTGATCGAACCGTAAACATGCTAGTGCTCCACTACGCGAGCTATTTCCGGAGTCAATAATATCCATTTACTCCAGCGATGCAGGCTCTAATGAACCCGTATAAGCATCCTACTGCTAGGACATACCGCCTTGGACATCACGTTGCCAATATGTCTGGCTTGGTAGTGCATCCTCCTCGCTTTCTCGCGCATCCATCTCGTTCCACAACAGGCTTTGCATACACGGCGAAGATATAAAGTGTGCCTTGTGCTTGTTGTCTTTTCTGTCTCTTACACAAACTCCAATTAACTGATTTCCTCTCTGCCCAGCACTACATAACTGTTTTCCACATATAACACCATGAAGACCGCTTCCATCCTCGCCCTCGCGGGCATTGCAGCCGCAGCATCATCGGACTATGCCGACTTTGAAATCACCGACCTCCATGTCCACCAGCCCAATGGCGACAAGTTCAACTACTACTACATCGAATTCAATGTCACCAGCCAGTCTGGTGATTCCGGGCCTTCTACCGCTTGGTGCTACCAGTGAGCTTCGCCTTCTGCTACTTGCGCAGCTTCATACGGTAATTGCGGCTTGACTGATATTGTTTATTCAGATGGTGGGGAGATTCTTCTGGCGGCGTTCCATGGTCGACACAAGCCCCCGTCGATCAATGGCTAGGATGCTATAAAGAGAAGCCCGAAAGTTTCGACTACAACTACGGGAGCGATATCACCTTCCAGCTCTCCCCTCGCTTTACTATCGGCGACTTCTCTATCGCCCTGAAACAGAACTTCACCGAGACCATGTTCGTTGCCACCCACAACTGTCTGTGGTTTAAGTTTCCTCTAACGTACCCTCACCAGCGACAACACCCCAACCCAAATGATCACCATCACCGAACCTTACCAAATCACGAACACCTCGTCCCCAGCCCAGACCAACTGCACCATCAACCCCTACCAAAACCCCTACCAAATCCACGCTTCCGGAGACTGCTACCTCAACTCCCCCATCAAACTCCCCGTCTCCTCCGCCAACCCAGCCTGCTCCCACGCCAAGACCGTCTCGCTCTCCTTCCCTATCCAAGTCCGCACCAACTGGGGCGAAAGCGTCTACATCATCGGTTCCATTCCCGAGCTGGGCAACTGGGACCTCTCTAAGGCTGTCCCTCTCAACGCTGATTCGTACACCTCTGAGCCCAACGGTGACATCTGGACCGGTGGTGACGTCAAGGTCGCTGCCGGCACTACTTTCGAGTGGAAGGCTGTGCAAAAGAACGCTGACGGCAGCTGGACTTGGGAGTGCGGCGAGAACTGGTCTACCACTGTTGACGAGTTCACCTGTGGCACTCAGAGCGTTACCGAGAACCCGACTTGGTTCAGATGTGGTAACCACTAAAAGCGTTGACTAAGTAGCACCGCATGGGCGGAGACTTTCGGAAGGATATGCTTCGACACTGCTTCGCTTAAGGCGCAGGATGGAATGCTTTCATGAATTGGTAACGTCTGGATGACGGGTAGAGCGTGCGCGTTCTTTTCCTTGTTAATACAGGGGTTGATCGAGAATATAAAACGGAGGTGAAAAGAGAAAGATAGATATACAAGTACAATTTAATGCACATGGATGATTCTAGCATACGGAACCCATCAGTCGGAGGTTTGTCGTCCTTTTTTTATGATCCTGTATTCGACCTTCTCATCGAGCGAGAATTGCTGTTTGACAGTTTCGCACTGGTCCCAACATTCGCTTTGGCTCTACCCTCGGTCTTGAGTCTTCTCGCGACCGTGTCGCTAGATGTATGTGAGCTCGACCATGGCTGCCAGAGAAGTTTGCCGAGGTTTTAGATGGTGTGGGCGGACCGCTTCTTGGGGGAGACAATTGGTAAGGATGCTGAGAGACGGCGCGATTGCTCAGCAGAGGCTGTGTGTGAGGCTGAAAACAGCAAAACTGCTCGGCAGAGGCTGCGAGTGAGGTCAGAAATGAAGGCGCAGGGGCACAGATATTGATGGTTCGCAAAGGGCGGTCTGAGTTGCTGCAAATCCGTGTTGATACCGAGGTATCTCTTCACTCGCGGTGTTGCTTGTGAGAGCAAGAACTCGAGTATATGTATCGCTGTCGCCAAATGCGTCTCTAACCAACATCGTCACCCAAAAACAAGAAACTCAAAAGAGCAAAAATCTAAGTCGCGACTTATTTGTCTGCGCTGTTATGCATCATTACTTAGGGGAAAGGGAGTTCTTTTTCTCGAACTCAACCTTTACATTATCGGGAAGCCTCACTTAAGGGTTTACGCGGATTTTGAACTCGCCCCGAATCGAACCGATGAACCCGCGAATCTGACTGCTTTCAAGTGGTGCACGAGGGCTTTTTTTGCACGTCGCTTTTGCGACTCCACTATCAATTCACTGGCATCGGCCGAAGATGACATCAAGGTTGCTGCACACCTTATTAACGTTGCCTGGGCTTTGTGGCGGGGCGAAGGGCTTTCGGGGTGGCTTGTAGGGACTGGTTGGTGGGCGGAAGAGAGTGAGGTGAGGTTTGCGAATTAGTTTGGCTAGCAGCGCCCTCCACCATCGGTCATGCTCCTTCAGTCTTGCGAGTCTGGAGGTAGCTCTTCCTCCATGATCCTCTTCCTCTTGCCCTTGCCAACGGTCTTGCGCACCACTCCTGGTCGCCCGATAAAGCCCTCGCTCCAATCTCTCACCCTCGCCAATTTCGCCACAACTCCAAATGGGAGCGCCCTCTCTGCCTCGCGGTTCCCATCCTCCACCCTCTCGACTCTCGTGCAATTCCTCGCCCATCGTCTTCTAAGGCTCTGGCCATAGACTGCGCCTTTCCACACGCTCAAAGCCACGTTCCGGACAAGCACCACGTCTCCAGACCTCAAGCTCTGCAGCGCGGCACGCAACTCTTCAGTCTCGTGCTTGCTAGCGTGAGAGTTTTGCGATTCCACAGGAGGTAGCCAAAAGCTGATGCTGAAGCCTGCACGAGTCTCGTCACCGACTAGCAAGTCGAGGATCTCCATTGTGCTTTGGCGGCGGCGAAGGACGACTGTGCGAGGCTGCGAGACGGAGATGACGGCGCACAGAAGATTGATTGTCATTGTTTGCGGGGCAATAGAGAGAGTGTGCGAAGCATGAGGGATCTGTCGAATGTCTGTGAGAGGCAGATTGGTGGGTATCGGTAAGGCTGAAGATGGAGGGGCATCTGAGACATCTGAGATTGTGGAGAGTAGAGAGGTGTCTGAGGTGAAGGAGAAGGTGGTTGTGGACAGGAGAGTGGTATCGTCGAAGTTTGTTGGAGCGAGCTGGGAGGTTGCTAGGTCGTCAATGAGGGCAATCGAATGGTCGTGAAAGTCCTGTCGGGTGGCGATGTCGAGATCGGGAATCTGTGCGCTGAAAGAGAAGAATTGCGTCTGTGGTGGTTCATGATGGGCTTTTGAACGCTCGGGAGTGTCTGAGAGCGATCTCCATCTTGGTGCTTGCCATGAGGCTGTAGCTTGGGGTAGGTCGTTGTCAACATCTTTCGACGCTGCGCTCGCTCCGATGGTGAAAGTAGACAAAAGCGTTGTCTCATCCCAATTCAACCGCTTAGCATCCGGTGCTCCAGCGAGGAGGATGCAACGCCCTCGACTGGCCATTCGTTCTGCTTTGAGTGCAAAGTTGCATTTTCCCTCCTTCAAACGAATGTCGCATGCATTCTGACCTTATTGGTAGTGTCTTGAAGTGCAGCTATCATCGGGGAACAGTACCACGTGATTTATTGATCAGCTTGGCAAGTCTTCACATTTGAATTACTCAAAGCTGTTGATTCTACCGGATCCCAAACACAACGTTGTTGTCTGGGGTTGGTAGAGCTTAGCAGATGGAAGTGAAGTCTGAGTGAAGTCTCAGGCAGAAGTCATACCCGGTCCGAGCGGAAGCGCTTCGGCCGACTTTCAGTCGACCTTTCTTTCTTTCCTTTTTGCTTGCTTTCAGATCGATGTACGGCTTAGACGATTTATGACACATCCAATGGCATGGATATCGTTGGACCCGAGCCTCAGATGATTATATCTGCGCAACATGATCAGTCAAGGTGCTGATATCTCACCGTTCACAGCCTTTTTCAACAAATGCAACATTAAGGTCGACCATTCACACTCATGCCCCACCCCCACTCGATCCGGACTTGTTGATCGGATGCGAGGCGTATCACCGAAACTCCGAGATGAAGAGGTGAGACAGCAACGAATGCAAACGTATAACAATGTCAGAAAAGGAGGAAGACATTAGCAAGTCTACGCTCCAAGGCACACGCTTCAACAAACATCTCCCATCAAGAAGAGCCGAATGCAAAGTTCCAAACTCTCGACGACCCGCTCTGTCTGCTCACGCAATCGGCTCATCACGAGCGGAAGACAATTCCGCCGCCGCTAATCTGATTGATAAAGCCCGCTACGCGCCCCTCCGTCCCCATGGCGCCTTTTTGGCAGGCCCCAATCAAGAAACACAAGATGACCTCCCTCCTCCGCAACCTGACCGATCGCTTCACCCCGAATGCCTCGTCGACCGACCTGACCGCCACTGAGCGTCGCAAGGATGGCTTCCTTACAGCCAAAGGCCACGATGCCCTCTTCGCACGCACCAAAAAAGAGATCGATGGCGAAGAATGCCTGCACGACTGCGAAAGCTGCACCATAAGCTTGCCCAGGAAGTGGGCCATTGATGAGGAGGACAAACTGTATGGACATGTGCAGGGTTGGAGTCGGCATCTGCTCGTCGCGACGGGCAAAGCTGATTGGGTGCGCGATGTGGCCGACGAGAAGGGTAGCGTGATGGAGGCCATGGGCAAGCACGGCTCGGACGTCGAGGGCGGCAAGCTCATGCTGAGCGCAAGCAACATCCCAGTACCAGACCACAAGGACAGCGATGGGCCATACGGCAAAGACAGACCCACGACTGTTCTCCTGCTTCCTCTGTTCAAATGGATTGACGGCGTCACTCCTAATCAAGTCCCTCAATTGATCCAGAGCGTGATCAACCCAGCGCCTACAAATCTCACCCCCTTGTCGGCCCTCCCTCACAACGACCCTACCGGTCCTCCCACACCTCCAGACCTCTCCAATCTTACATTGGAACCCTCAAATCTCCCACCTGGCATGACCCTCCGCAACTGCCCACACAAATATCTCATCCTGCTCTGTTCGCAAGGCACCCGCGACGCTCGCTGCGGCCAGTCCGCGCCCTTACTCCGCCGCGAGCTCGAACGCCAACTGCGACCACTCGGATTGTACAGAGACCTGCACGACGAGCGTCCCGGCGGCGTGGGTATCTACTTCATCTCGCACGTCGGTGGTCACAAGTACTCTGCAAACATGCTAGTATACCGCCGTGGCGAGCCTAAGCGGAACGTGAGTGAACAGATTGAAGAGACCAAGGGAGAAGCTGGCAACGAGACGGAAGCCGCGCAATGCATCTGGCTTGCCAGGATCCGACCTGAAGACTGCGAAAATGTGGTACGTTTCACGGTTTTGCAGGGCAAGGTTGTGAAGCCTGAAAGCCAGTTGAGAGGCGGTTTTGATAGGGAAAAGGGAATCGTGAGTTGGTGATTGTGCATACGGGTATCGACGCGAAGGGCCCTTGGGGTTTATGATACCTTAAGGAGGCATATGGCTTTTATGACTGCATTGGTTGGTTGGGATTGGAAAAGGTATTTTTACTCTTGAGGTCTGTTTCGCTTTCGCTGCAAGACGAGAGAAATACAAATTTCGAAAAAGACATGATCACAGAACGATTCACACTCATCACAATCTTGTCTGGGCCCGTTGACTATGATACTAGTATATGTGTTCCGCGCTGCGATGAAGGATTTGCGAACGTGCGTCCTTTCCACTGGACATCGCCCGAGCAAGTCGAAACGATGTGGACGTTAGAGCTGATCGATCGAAATTGGCGTCGCCAATGCATCCACCGAGAAGGTTTGGACGAAGGGACCTTGTTCCCGTTTATCCTGGCTTTAAACGTCGGGTAAACGATGATCTGGGCATCGTAACATAAAGCCACTCGCCAACAATCCAATCGCTCCACCCTCTTTTTCGATCAGTTGTTGCTGGCGAAACCACCCATCTCACCACCCGAAGATCCGATCACTGCGCTCGACTCCCGTCACCGCCAGAACTTCCGGACGACGCGAAGCCTTCTCCCTGGAATTGGACCGCATCGCTCCACTCGTCTTTCTCACACTTTGCCTCAAGATCTTCGACCTTCTTGGCGATGGTTTCCATCAGCGTTTCCTTCTCCTCCAGCAAGTCGACGAGCTTTGCCCACTTCGCTGCATCGCTATGCGCACCTTCTTTCCCTTCCGCCTCTGACTTGATACTGTCAGCTCTGGCCTGCAAGCCAGCATCATCCAGCTTGCTTCCAGCATGCATTTGGAGAACGTTGCGAAAGTTGTCTAGGAACTTTTGTTTGCGGTGGAGAGGTATTGACCGCGATTTCTCTCCTTCGAGGTCGTTTAAGAGCCTGCGAGCGGTGGAGGTTGTTTGGTGGAGGTTTGTGATTAGAGCGTCGACGGGCGTTTCTGAAAGTTCTGCTCCGCGAGAGTGCCATGTTTGGATTTCTGCGCTGACGAGGTTCATGTCTCGGAGGGAGACGGGTGGAAGCGTGAGGTCGTAGTCTTCGAGGGGCTTTCGGGACATGGTGAGGGCGTGCCGTAGTGGTGGAGCTTCTGTTAGTGTCGTGCTTGCCATAGTGGTTGTGTTTGGACATATATATATGTGACCTGTTAGTAGGATGAGGGCAAACACGCTGAACCTGAGTTGTTTGTCGTTGTTCTTTCGCAGCTTTGTAGTTGTCTTGCTTTGCTTGCTTATCGACTGCGAAACTTGAGGCGATACAAAGTGAGATGTTCTGAACAATATAGTAGTATCGGGGTTGTTTGCAATAAGCTTTTTGGGACCATCGTGTATACCTTGGGCCTGTGGGCGGGGTCTGCTTTCGGCCATTCGTTTTGGACCACGCGGATTACTGCAATTATGCGGTAATGTGATTGGATCCTCGTATCATCAATTGATATTTTGGAAAATAAATGAGTTAAAGACGTTGACCTCTGGAGCCTTTTGCTAGATGGGGGTTCCCTGTTGAGACAAAAGTGTATATGGTAATATCAGCTGCTGCAGTCTCTTTCAAATTTATCTATGCCCTTGAGATGAACAGATCTTAGTGTCTAGATGCACTAAGACCGTACATCAGAGGTGTGAAGAGAACTCGAAGGCAGTTGATTTTATAGACATCAGGGTTAGGGTGATGGATCAGATAAGATTGATCTCAGCTCAGCGGCGAATCGATGATGACATTTCGAGAACACGCGGATTCCCATTCATTTACATCTCACACCACAGACAACAAATTTATACTGGATGCAAGGCATAACGAGATCGCCCTCATCAATTTGCATTCGATGCCTGCGGCTCCGGCTAAACGCTGGCACTGGCAGAGCGGGCTCTGCTAGATTCCAATCAAACGATGCGTCCAAAGATGGAGCGCAAGACGAGAAAGAGGAGGGCGCAATGTCGCGGAGACTAGCTGAAATGGCTTCGGATAACCTGGAAACAGGCGGCAGAAGTGCGAGGAAGGCTGTTGACGAAGCTGGTTTCAGCGAAGAGCTCAAGGCGAGGTTACAAGAGAAGATTGCAAGCGCCTCTTTTGGCAGCGACAACGCCAGTGCTTTTGCGCAAGCGAATATGCCGGCTAATGCTGGGCGACAAGCCAGAGATCTTGCTGCGGCGGAGCCTTGGTTGGGAAACGAATCTATCATCGATGCATCGAACCGAATGCTTCAAGATGCCCACAAGCCGTTGCGCATCAAGGGAGCTAGGAGGGGAGCTGGTATCAGGAGCCCTGGTAAAGTTGATACTGGCAGGCCAAGTAATGCTCCGAAAACAGGCGTTCGATTGGCCAATGCACGCGACAAGACGTCTTTCTACGAGACGACCAAATCCCAGAATATGTCTGAGGAAGATCGAGCGAAATATCGCCAGGAACTCAAGGACAGGTTCAGCCCTGGTTCTCGTGTTGCACCCGCATCCATCCAAGGACTTACGTCCCTTGCCAACGAACGAATCGAAGACGCAATTGCCCGTGGTCAGTTCCGGAACCTCCCAAGAGGCCAAAAGGTGGAACGAGATCACAATGCTAGCAACCCTTTCTTGGATACGACCGAATACTTCATGAACAAGATAATTCAGAAGCAAGAGATTGTTCCTCCGTGGATAGAGAAGCAGCAAGAAATTGTTTCGAGCTCTACTAGATTCCGTGGTCAACTTCGGGCAAGTTGGCGAAGACATGTTGCAAGATCCATCGCGAGTCGTGGAGGTAGCTTGGAAGATCAATTGACGCTTGCGAGGGCTTTGGCGATTGCGGAAAGCATCCACAACCCACCAAAGAAGAAGGTCGAAAAGATTAATGCCGTGAACGAGGAAGGCCATGTGTCTCAAATCACACTTGCCGGCGAGCTGAAAGCGACACCTCCTGATGATCCAACGGCCCAGGAAACCGAGATTCAAATCCTTGAACAAATGCTGGATGACAACGGCGAGTTGAAGTCTCAAGGGCAACAGGTCACGCTCACCACCGACACGTCTGATGGGACGAGCTCTACAACGACGCCAGACACAGCTGAGCAGGAAGTCTTAGCCACAATACCACCTTTCCGTGATCCTGACTGGGAGCGTACCGAACTTGCCTATCACCAAACAGCCATAAACAACCTCAACACTATCACCAGATCCTATAATCTCATGGCGCCTGCACTTGCCCAGAAGCCTTACTTCAATCTCGAGCGCGAAATCAAGGCATGCTTCGCTGACGTGGCTCCGCAAATCGCGGACGCCATAAAGGAGCGAGCGTTGGCTCCCAGAGCCAAGGGCCCCGATCCTGTTGGACATCGTCCTGGGGGCGTGTTGGACAAGTTCTCTACCTCGACAACGGTGAACGTGTACGATGAGACCAAGCCGCAGTACGGCTTCAAGCAATTCTGGACCGATTTGTTTAAAAAGGACTAGACTCGATTTAACTGATTGTGCATACTCGCGATGCTTGTTCAAAGTCGCATTCCTATCTCAATGGCTAAATGTCGGATTTCTGTCATGAGAGCGACCGATATCACCACAGAGATTTCTAGATATCACGGAGACCGTGTTAATCGATGGCTTGTACCTTGCTGGACAAAGTCTGAAATTCTTTCGTTGGAGTCATCGATTACCCCGCGGAGACCACAGGGCCACAGAGAACATTTCCCTCGATCGCTCGTATCTCATTGGCAAGGTATACACCAGTTTTAGGAAGTGTCTGATGCAGCCATACCGCAAACCCCTCATAAAGCATTCGAACAACGAGCCTCAAGAAACGGCTATCACCACAAATGCCCAGCTATGTATATCCATGTTTTTAGACATCTTTCAGCTTCTGGGTACTGATGTGTGCATTGGCATATTACGGCGAGTAGTAAGTTTGAATGAGCTTCGAAGCGGGTCAAGACACTGCTGTCACGAAATGGCTAAGCGTACCCTGTGAAATGAAAGCAAAGCATACGGCACTACCGAAGACCTGCGCAGTGTTATCGGAAATGCCTCACTCGCTGAGATAAGGTACAATTTGGAATCTCGGGTCTACACTGCCGCTCTTACTACAACGGAGATGGCTCCGCGGTGGTAAGCAGGGTCGTCCATTGGTATGCAACGAACTGGACATCACGTGGGTACTCGGCACTTCAGCGCAATTGCCGGCATGAAATAGTGCTGCCGTCACACCGCCGAGGAGACGACCAGTTGAATTCGGGAGCAAAGTAGAGATGTGTACAAACCTTATTTTGACTTCTCGTATATCATGCGACTTTGACTTTGACTCCTATAACAATGCTTTGGTAGCTGTCCCCTCGTCATTGATTTCGATTCCTTGGAAACGATTCCCCCTGTTTTATATTCTGGTTCATGGTTCGATGGCTAAAGCATGTCGATAGACGTTGTGCGACACATGTATTGCAGAAGAACATGTACAACAAATTAAGGAATTCGTCCCACGTGAGAAATAACGGCGATGAGGCTCTCTATAGCCCCATCATCAACAGGTTCCTGAAATTCACGCTGGAACTGCGAATTGCCATTCTCGGCTAAGCGCCAACCCGACAGACCAGGACGCCAATGCGCTGGTACAGCGAAGTCTCGCCTATTGTACTCGGCGATACTCAGGTGTCTCGGACCGGATCGTAGTACACTTTGGAGATGGATGTATTCCCAACGCTATCTGTCGACTGTTTCAGTACACTATCCAGTCGGTTGCGAAGAGGTCAGATTTACCACTGCTTCCCGCTATCTGGCCCTCACCATTGGAGTACTCACTGCTACTTGGAGACGGAGCGGGCGACACTTGACGACGATTCTTGTTGCGGTTATCTCGGTACCGGAAGACATGCCAGAGGAGCCAGCGAATCACCCAGTTTTCCTCTTCTAGTCCTTGGGTATCACGACCCATGTCGTAGAAGCGCCTGGTCTCTGGTCTGGCATTTTGATGAATCCTTAGGATCTCTCTATGTGTGGCGGTTTCGTTGAGCTGGGCGTTGCTGAAAGGAGGCTGGACATTCTGTTCACTTCCGTCTCGGAGAATATCTGGAGTCGCCATCATCCTGTCTCGGCCAGCGACCGCTTCTTCCTGATGTGTCTGGTCAGCATATCATAATGATGTTGACATGACGAGCAAATCAAGATACGAACCGACCTTCATCATGTGGTACAGCTCTTTGTGCTCTGGATTACGCTCGTCAAGCCCTAGCCGCTCCATAAACTTGGCCTTCGACTCGCTTTGAGCAAGAGCTTTCAGTTGCGGCGCCATCTTATACCCGTACTTTACAACCTGGATATCAGATGTTCGAAGGAGTAAACTCCTGAGAGAACAAGACAAGGTCGTTTGCTGATGTACTGAGGAGATCTTGCAGCAGACCTGTTGTCAGACAGCTTGTCATGCATGCCTGCCGACTCACGCGTCTAAAGCCCTGAGCCCAGCCGATACTTTGACCAAGGCGACTAGTCGATGAGAGTCTACAGGGGACAGAGGCAACCACGAAGCGGAACGGCTAGATATCACTGCCTCCGTGCTGGGGAAACCGCCAAACTAGGGGAACCGGTCGAGGGTTGTCGGGCCCAGATCCTGAACGCCAGTTCGCCAACCAATAGGGTCTACCAGCGACGGCCAGATTGTCAGTGAGTGCGGAGACCACTCTGTGCAAAGGTACTACTGGTAAAAAGGCTATTCGGTTCATGCCCAACGCACACATATACTTCGCAGCCATGCATACGGCGAAGTTTCGAGGCGCAGTGAGCTGTCGCGGTGAGAGAAGTACGAGTTACAATCATCCGCGATGTGTATGCTTACTTATTTCGCTCACAGAGCGGGTGCAAAGTCAATCGTGCCGACGGTCATCGATAGCCCTTGGGGCGCATCTGGCGCCAGAGAAATGCTCTCGGCTTCGCCACAAGTGCCGACGACTGCCGACAAAGCAGGAGCTTGAGAGACAGGTCCGATATATACGACAGTCCCTCGAGTCTTCTTTGGTATGTGTAAGTGAGTGACTCTGGTCCACTCTCTCCCATCCATTGCGGACGTATTGCGGAATTTGAGGCGTTTGGCATGGTCTGAATGAAGTCGCGGTACCTGACATGGCATTCTTCATGATCGATAGCTCTCGCTGTATTGTTCTCGCCACGACTTCGAAGCTCATCTTGATTGCTGCAACATGAGGGAACCGTGTACCGTGACGGGTGCTATCGGAGAAGGTTCCGCCTCCAATCGCTGTTGGTGTGGCTAAAAAACAGATTACCACCTCGCATGTAGCTGCAGCCTGCATGCCAGCACAACATTGGCGGAGGCAGTAATCTATAGCTCGATTCCTTCGTGCCTTTGGTGGATATTTGGGCGAGTCAGAGGCTTCAGACGACCAGATAACGCCATCACGATGGGATACATCCAGGGATCCAGGGATCGTACTTCGTACATGTGGACGCACTGGCCACGTGGTCGTGCAACGTAAAACTTGCCGAAGTCACACAAACCACCAGTGGGTTGTAACAAGTCCAATCATTCCAACATCTGCAGATCTTATGGCGCCCTAAACAGCTGACTGTTTCTGCCACACCGAAGGGAAGAGAGGCGTCTTTAACGCAAAGCCTATTTGAGCTTCATGGCTGCTCTGCCGTGGAGATACCTACTTTCAGACGCGTTGTAGGGCTGTGAGCCCCTTCAACGACAAGGTACTGGTCCGGCGAAATGATTCTGCGACGGACCCCGGGAGTCCCAATCACGCGCTCATCTACAACAGTACAAGATAGCCGAAACGCGCCAACTCATGACTCGATACCTTTTGTCTGGCGCGCGATTCGCGACGTTCTTTCTGCGGCATGTGCGCGTAGTGCGCCGCAATTACCTTGAGATTCGGCACTTGCTACGGCCACGCCATTACCGTGGATCGGATCTGCAGTGACATCGAACAAACGACCATTGTATCGAGAACAACCCCGCAATAGACGGTCGACTCGATATGATTAGTGTGAGGACACGAGCGACTTACTGAATAGTTTGCAGTCAAGAGCAGAAGCCCATCTGGTAGTCTTTTCCCCTCGTCATACTGGAGTATAGATTGAGCCAAATGCTCGCGGCGTAGGTCCAGACTCTCTACTCCTCAATGGATAAGAAATAGACGCTCTTAATACTACAGGTTAGTTGATCGCGCCGCAGAGATCAGGAGCGTCGTCTCAATTGATGGCTTCTACCTCGCAGAACAACCTGACAACAGCATGACGTAAGTCCAACAAGTCTACAAGATTAGCATTTCCGTTCAACAAATGATGTCCTTGGAGCAGGCCAGACCAGGCCAGATCTACGGAGATAAAACAAGTCTCCAGTTGCATCGACACAGGACTTGGTCGTCCGATGAAAACCAACGCCGAGCCCTACCTCCTAACCTGGAAGCATCCATGCTGAGCCATGATATCCTTGGACATCTTACAAGCTCATATATGCCTAGGATGTTACGACCGCGTACTTTTGTGTCACTGATCGTTAAACATCAGTTCTCTGTCTCAAGCAGATGCATGCACTCAAACAAGATCACGGGAGACTCGATCGGTGGATGCTGTCACTTTGTTCGATAACACGGCTGTGGCGCTTGCCAATCTATGCTGTAACAGCTATGGCAAGCGCCGAATCGTCGCGGTAGTAGTCCGGGTATTCTTTACATCCACGGCACCGTCGATCTGATGTGCTCCATACACTGTGGCTATTCGCTTCCCGCCAGATGTAGATGGTGTGGTTTTTGAGCCAATCTCAAGGAATATAGCAGTGGGATCATACACTTTCCGGCGAGATGGATTTCAGGAATGTAATTTTCCAAGGAGCAGACCATACTTTCCAGTGTTGATTGAGAGACACGAAGCTCAACATGCATTGGTGAGCCGCCACCTGAGCCATCGTGAGCTGGCCTGCAAGAATCGCGGTGCAGGGTCCGAGCCAAAACCTCTATGGACAAGGAAACACTGGAGATTCGATCCGTCGGTGTGTTCCCCGTCGTGCACCCCGGCTGGTCACGCTCGTGCTCAAATCCTTCTTGGCTAAGTCACGTTGTACAGGCATCGACTGGTCAAGGATGGCTTGGGAGCTTAGGACTGTCTCCAGTCCAACCCAGCCACATAGGCCGTCTCCACGGCATCACAAGCGTGAATTACCTTGCCCCGGGCAGCTTGCAGAGGCACGTACAGAGAGTCATACGTGGCAGGGCGGAGACCATACGATTCGATCTACAACGCAAGTACCAACACACATGTTCGCCTGAGCGCTGGCTTGGTCACCTCATCCGTGATGCCGCACATGGCTGCAACTAACATTGTCAGCTCTCTTAGTGCAGTGGATGATTTCAAGATACCTCCTTCTTTGTTGTCTTCGACTCCGTCGAATCGCTGCTACTGGCCATCCTAGCGACGGAAAATCTATGCACAGACGTTCATTCGCCTCATGGGTTAGCCAGCTAAAGCAAACGCAGATGTCTGTTGTTTTTCCAACTAAGCTACAAGGTCAAACATCAGCTACTGGGGTGTTCTAAGTTTCGCTAATTACAGCTGCATTGCCCCAAACAAGCCGTGCTGCCTCATCTATTGCTCAGAAGCCGTCACCGCAGTACGGTTTGTCAATTGATCTTGCAACGAGAGAAAGGGCATTTGATCAGACGGGGCAAGCTGAGATTGATCGCTGACGAAAAGGGCCGCTACTCGACTAGAAATACCGTGTCATTCTCTTCAAGCCATGGTCAGTCACATCTATACCTGCCAGGAGTCTTGGACCTAAAGTTTCGGTTCAAAATGGACCTGCAGCGGATGAGGCGTTTCATCCTGTATCATCTCGGATCATGCCCAAAACGCTCCTGATTGCGTGGGGTTTGTTACACGAAAGATAACCAACAACTGATGAGTTCGAGCAGCTCTGGTGCGGCGGACACACCGTTTACAGCCGCCCGCTGCAACTTCATGGAAGGTTCGATGGCGCTGTTTCTCCGGTGAAGGAATGTCTTTGGTTGTCTGGCGACTTCTCCTACATCACAGTGCTTCCGTTGGCTGTCCTAACCTTTCTTTGCTTCATGAGTCTCGTGCTAAGTTAACGAAGGAAGTCTTTCCGCCTCTGACCAAGGACTATCTTCACGGTCCCCTCGCCAGATTGACAAATCCCTTTACCAGTCATACGTCCATGTCTCCTCATCGCCTCCATGTGTGGCACCAGCGTCGCTTTTACAAGTTCACAAGATCGTCATTGAGATCCACTAATATGAACAACAGCGACAACATTCAATGCAATGTATTTTGAGGCGATGCTGAAATCCCTTTCCGCGGAGAGAAGAGATCTGGTTTCTAGCGTTCTTGTCTATGGAAGCAACACGTTGAATCATCGAATCTCAGCAGCTGCCAACGACGGCATGCTCCTTCCTGGTTCTGCGATCCAAGAAAACCCGACCAGCGGGTTTGCTCTTACCTGGCGACCCCTCGGCTATTGTCACGTTACCATTTGCGATCATTATTCCCCACTCAGAATCATCGTTCCATGTCCCACTACTACATCGCCAATACAACCAGAAGCTCGTAGCATACATCACAACACACAAACCACAATGTCTCACCAACAACCCAAAGCAGCTCGATCCCGGGGCCGACTCTGTTTCTCCCTCGACGAAAAAGTCCTATTGAATATGCACCACCATCACTACTACTCCAGCTCTTCTTCCTACCACAAACCGTCCTCGCGACCTTCCGAACAATCACCGCAGCGATCAGCTCCAGAACCAATCCTCCCACCCTTCGCTCCGCCCAAACGAGATCCAACGCCCGACGGCATCCCAAGCTGGCCACCATTGTTGCAGCGGCGCGTTGAACAGCCGCCCGCCACTATCGCTACACGAAGTCGCAGGAGGATAGCTCGAATACTTGGCAGGGTTTTGGAGGATCGCAACGATCATTGGGATACAGTGAGGGCGCGCATTCGCTGGGCCATTGGCCTGAATCTCGAGAACATCCGGAAGAGACAAACACCACCCCGTCCTGTCACGGCATGGCGACCTACGATGAGTGGACATTCAACGTTTCGGTTTGGTGCGGTCGAGACGCATCCATTTGGAAGGGAGGCGAGTCCGCCTCCTGTGGATGCGGGCGTTGGAGGTGGGAGGAGGAGGAGACGGAAAGAGTTTCGGTCTACGGAGAGTAGTGAGTGTTTGATGTCGGAAGATGCAGAGCGAAGAGGAAGTTGGGAGCGTTGGGGACCTTGAGGAAAAGGTTGAGGCTGGTACCTAAGGAAGCGAAACCTACGGAGTAGACGAGTGAACCGAGCATAGTGTCAAGAAAATCACTTGCCACGAGTCTCTCAACCCATGCACGCCCGAAGCGAGTGTCCTTGAAATTTAGGATTGTAGAGGCCATCGGCGGAAGTGACTGCAGACATCATGAATGACCATCGATAAGGAGTCGCGGTCCGTGGTTTATGTCTGACTGAGAAAAGATGTAGTTTCCTCTCAATGGAGTGGGCTAATAGTATCGCAATTTTGCACCAAGAAGGCCTTGGTTTCCTCGTTTTGCTTTCCCACCCTTTGATGCTCTCGCTAGGAAACCTTGATTCGTTTTCGTAAATAAATGCGAACAGCCAACGAGAGGCTCTCGATTCCGAGGTTCTTCTGGCCTTGCTGGATAGAAGATGTCGTTCCTTCTCCAGGAAGTACTAGCTCAATTCGCATACAAGCAAAGGGCATCCTTAAAACTCTGTCAATCTGCACCTCATTGGAGTGTAGCTTCTTCTCGCGAAGACATTTGATACTACTGCGGGCTTATCATACATTTCTTGATGGTACAGTATCGCTCCCTCCGCAGGCCACGAAGCCCAAATCAACCCTGGTATGGGTAATCCTTTTTGTACACCCAGAACGCCGTCCCAATATTCGCTATGCGTATGCAACAATTGTAAAAACCCCTGCTGTTCTTCTACTTTCTCTTCTGCGGGCCGACTATTTGGGGATAGAGGCGGGAGAGGTGCTGGTTGATCTTGTTCTTGCTGTTGTCTTTGGGTCTCTGGAGGATACATCAGCCAATTGTTCTGACATTGTGATATTGTATTCCTGTATCTCTCATACCTTTGTGTCCATGCATACTCGCAGCGCTTGCTCCAAAGCGGCGCAGCCTTCTGCGGTGTGGCCAGACGATGCCCAGCAACCTGCGCAAGAGTCAGTCTCATGTCGCTGAAGACGGGCGCATTGCAATTCTGGCTGGCACTGCTAGCACCTCCTTGCGATCTTTGCATACCCAACATTGTGCTCATGACACCTAGACAAGGGTTTGTGCTGGTCTGGTCGGGCTTTCGTACGCGCAGCTTAGGGAGAGGAGGAAGTTTTGGCGCCGAAGCGGCTCTGGCGAGGTGGTTGGTGGTGTTCTTTCCGGCGACCATCTTGGCGGTGCTGTATGTGGTGATGTATATGTATTGATTGAAGCGTCGTCGTGATACGCCGGTCTACTTCACTTCACTTCACTCCCGCATCCTCAAGTGCGGACTGGAACTTCAAATCGGGCCTAGCGCGATTCATGCGCTCGGGAGCAGCCGCAGGCTTATAGCGACCGAGTGTTTTGATGTTTGGGGCGCGGGCTTGGGCTTGTTCCATCCCACCGACACCGCCCAACAACACGCGACCAGGCTGCGCTGCATCTTTATTCCACCACCCGACGACTACGCAGCCTGGAGCGATGACACATAACGACGCCGACAACATGACACGAGATATTCCTACCGCCGACACGTTCGCGCCCGACTGGAACGCGACCGACATCGCCAACCTACAGCCTGGGTATCTCGCTCGCAGCAAACCTGTGCGCGGCTGGGAGAGGAAGCCGGCATCGCCCTTCAGCAAGCAGAGGCTGCGTGTTGGAAAAGTCTGGAGACGCGCCGCACTGAGCAATGCGACGGCACTTCCAGATGACCATGCACTGAAGCGAATGAAGCCCGGCCAGAGCACCCAGAGTCCACGCAAAGTGGTAAAGCGATTATGTCTTGGTGCGAATGCCGGGATTGGCGCGCAGTGGGACAGAATAGGATCGCCCACCAAACGCATTGTGACGCGAAGCGCAGCGGCAGACGATCTGGTCGCTTTACCGGATGAAGAGGAAGAGGAAGCTGGCTCAGATCCTGACCAGGAAGAAGATGTCGAGGGAACCATCATTGAGATCATTGGCGAGGACGGGCAGACTTTACAGTTGGACGCGGATAATGCGCAAGACAACGAGGACTGGTCAGACGAAGATGCGCAAGACGACAACCCTGATGAGCCTTTTGACGATACGATGATGCATCTTGGCGAGGCGAATGAACATGAGCCACACATAAAGGAATCATCCGCGTCCGAAGAGACAGCCGGCAACAACAATGAGACGGCCGCATCGGACGGGCAGCCTGCAGCAGACACGGATGCGAACGACACGGTGCTACTGGACTCACGGACTGAAAAGCTACTCGGTCCTCCCGTACATCCGATTGAATCAACACCGCTTCCTGACGGATTTGTCTCACCAGTCAGGCGGAAACGCTCTCTTGGCCGTCGGCTATCAGCCCAAACCGCTGCGACAAACCGGAGGAGAACGCTGCCTAAGACATTTGCTCCTATGGTCGCTACAGAAACTTCTAATTCGCCTATGCAAGTCACCTCCGAGACTGTGGAAGAGCCTGAGACCGTTCAACAAGAAAACGACGACGTTCAAGCAACCACTGAGCAACACGCGGAGCCAGACATGGAACATGGCCTTCAAGACAATGTTCAGGAAGCTAGTGCTGACGTTCCTTCGCCCTCAGATGACGATGCATGGGAAGATGTTCTTGATGAGCACGAGGGAGGCGGTCTAGAGCCAGCAGACATTTCTTCAGAAGGCACCAGAGACATTGTCGATGAAAACATGGAAGACGAGTCAATCGCGCCCACAGCGCAGGGTTCTTCGCAACAGCTGCAACTCCCACTCAGAAGATCTCCTAGGAGAAAATCTTCCAGTCCTCTTAAACAGCGATCGTTCCAGACCTTCGTAGATGCAGCGCCACATCTTGTTGCGTTCAGTCCCATCAAAGGCCTCATTCATTCAGATACAGCACAGCAAGACCAGGACAAGACCATGCATGACTCCGCAAGCGAGTCGCCTGTGGTTCTTGAAAGATCAGTGTCCGCACCACCAGAGGAGCCTCAAATTCCTCCACGCAGGTCTGCGAAGCCACGTGTATCAGACGACACTGCATTACTCCAGGCTTTCCTCAATCGCGCGGCAGAGAACAAGACGACTCGCCGACTTTCCGCAACGAAACGCGAATCACTGTCTAATAGGCGGGATTCGGACACCGTTCGCCAGGCTCTCGCATCTCCAGCAAAGCCCGAAATACTCGCAGCTTTGGATCCCAACAGTCCGTCACCTAAGAAGTCAGCGGCAGTGTTCGAAGATTCAAAGGCTGCGGAGGACGATAACGCACTGGTCAGCAGCCCAGTACAGAGCTCCGGCGACGCCGAGAACAAACAAGGACGTACGACAAGACGCAGTCACCGTGACAAAAGACGCGTTGAGCGCGCAGCTCCCCTTGCACAGACAAGAATCTCACTTCGCGGTAATACCGACCCCGTGGTTCTCAAACGCAGCGAGGCTCAGGAGCTTGCTACCACAACTCGTGCCAACACCCGCAAGAACAAAGGAGGCTCTATTATGCCATCACTACGCTTGACGAAACTGATTGTGGAGAAACCGCCACTTGAGGCTTCGCCCGATGCAGAGAACGAGGACACGAACACGAAACCTGCAAAGCCTGGTCGACGAACAGTGCAATGGGATGAGACGCTCGCTTACTTCCAAGAGGCGCCCTCTGAGCCTGAAGTACAGCTGTTCGAGCTCGGGGACTCTAATACGGCACCCAAGTTGCAAGGACGACCGTCCGTCGTGGCTGCTGAGCCTGAACCCGAAGACGACGTACCAGCACCACCGCCTGCAGCAGAAACCCCAAGCAAGCCCAAAGTTAGGAGGCTGAGGGCGCCGAGAACAGCATCTACGCCTGGTAAAGCCGCTGCAGCGTCTGTTCTGCCTGAGGAGCCCGCTCCTTCAGCTTCAACGTCGCTGAAACTGAAGCAGCCGAGACGATCAAGAATAGCCACTCCTGCGAAAGGACAGGACGCGTCGTCTTTGTTGCCAGCAGATGTTGCACCTGCTGCACCTGCTGCTGACAATGCTCCGGCAGCGACAAGACCCAAAGCAGTGCCACGTAAGAAGGCAACCAGCAGACTTCCAGCTCCCGCACCACTGCCGGTATCAAGTCACGAGGCCACATCCCTCATTGCCTCACCACCCAAGAAGAAACCGACCGCAGGTAGCCTGTCGGCTAAGAGTCCAGCACTCAAGCTCGATTTCCAAACCAAGCTCAGCGCCTCTTCGAAACCAGCCGATCAAGCGTCTGAACCTCCTCCCGGACTGATGAGTCCCGCCAAACGGGCAGGTAGAACTGTGGCTTTTGGCAATGCTCCACCGGGTCCTGTATTTGGCGTCAAACATGACGAGCCTGAAGAGAAAAAGGTGCCGGGATTGAGCAGTCCTGCTAAAAAGCGGACGAGGAGAGCACTCTAGCTCTCGGTAACCGATTTTCGTAGTCCGTAAACAAACATACCACCCATGAATAATATGATCAATTTGATGTCGACTGTTCGCTATGCTTTAACACGAAAATGGAGTAGTAGACGCCGAAATCCCCACTGATGTTGTCCATCATTCCCTTCTATGGTCGCCGACGATACAATTTTAGGTTCGTCGGCTTGAGAGACACCAGAGATCGTCACGGTTTGTCTGCCACAGCTGCGTCTTCTCCGAAAAGCTGAAACTCACCTATCCCCGCCCTGGCTTGCGATCTCCGGTAAACCAATCAAAAGCGCTGACAATGGCGGAAACTTTAGAATTCGCCAGTACTATACTGACACTCTGAAGCTCTAGCTTTGCGAGATAGGAGATATCAGACATTATACAGGGACGAGACCGGATGCACGCGCGACAAAGGTCAACGATTCCTTCGACCTTGCGGCGTGACGCGTTGTTTGATGATGAGTGCCAACATTTGACGAGACAGCCCCACGCTGGCCTTGTGCGAGTCAGTTGGTGTCTCTTCTCGGAAGCTCAACGCAGCCCTACAATGCGGCTTGCGTCTTCCGACAGCCGAGTGATCGTCATTTTGGCAAGCCTCAACGAACAGATTACTCCAAGGAAGATAACAATATGTCTCTACACAGCCCACGGGCGTGCCGTATACAGCGATGGCCAGCTAAAAGTGTGATCGTCTTGGGTGTCGTCGCGTTTCCTACTTTCTACCTTGTCGAGCGCTTGAGTCCAAGCCTTGTAAGGCTTGGATAGCGTCTGGCAGTCGTGAGTATGACGCAAAGGTTTGGCGCTTGGGCAGAAGGTTTGGGGAGGTCTGTGGTCTGAGCTTTGAAGAACGTCGATTGCTGTGTCTACAGTATAGCGATGCCGTGGTGTAAGGCGATGAATAGTCAGCAAATGAAGACCCGATTCGTGCAGACGTTTCGACAGCGCAAAGTATTGATGTTGTGCAGCCAGGGCAAGGTTGGTGTTACTGAGGAGAAGTAGGTTCACAAAGAGACAGGGAGCTGCCCTTCGATCATCATCATCACGATCCGGCTTGGCAAACACGTTAAGCCGTGAACCGAACCTAGATAATCATACTACGAAGGGGGAAAACTTGGAAAGTATCTGTGCTCCGCATACGCAGCTCCAAGAATGGTTGTGTCGCGCTAGTCTATCAAAAGGTAGGCACTACGCTCTTTCGCGGGTATACTGATTTGTTTTCCACGCCTTTTCACGATACCCAAACGAGGTTTTGCTTTTCTCGCATACGAACCTCCTGCCGGCGAGCAGGTCTTGCCGCATTCTGGATATTGGTGACGACTACATACACTCATACGACCGATAATCATGGAGGGACCTGGGCCTTTGCAGAGGCATGAGAGGCATCAGCCTGGGCGAACACAGGCGGACAGAGAGGGCATCCATGATCCTGAGAAGAATGAAGACGCACACAGGAACCTGTACCGCGCGACGCCTCCGGATAGTGCAAGCTTCAAGGACCGCATTGCGCATTTCACATGGCCATGGTTTGCGACGACAATGTCGACAGGAGCTATGGCTGTCGTGCTGGGACAGACACCGAACAAGTTCGATGGACTGCAGACGATTGGCAAGATCTTCTTCATTCTGGACTTGGTTCTGTTTGGACTGTTCAATGTCGCTATGTTTCTGAGAGCGTTCTGGTTCCCGAGGAGATTCCTCGCTTCGCTGCATCATCCGGTCGAAGGATTGTTCTTTGGATCGTACTGGGTTTCGGTTTCCTTAATATTGAACTGCATGCAAGCATACGGTGTGCCTAGTACTGGACCCTGGCTAATACGAGCGCTCAACATCTTGTTCTGGATTTACTGCGCGGTCGTCCTGATTGTTGCAGTCGGACAGTACTACGTGCTGTTCCAAGAAGAGAGACTCAGGATCACAGACGCAGTCCCGGCGTGGATCTTCCCAATCTACCCGTTGTTGGTCATCGGTCCAATGGCAGGCACTATGGTTCCAAGTCAACCTCACTACCATGCACTACCGATGTGGGTAGGCGCAGTCATGTTACAAGGCCTGGCGTGGATCGTCGCGTTGATGATGTATGCAATGTACATGCAAAGACTTATGACAAGCTCGCTACCTGCTCCGTCGACTCGGCCAGGCATGTACGTCTCCGTGGGACCGGCAGGTTACACCGCGGCTGGCTTGATCTCTCTCGGCATCCAAGCGCCCAACGTCCTCTACACGGACGCCTTTACACAGAACGCCATTCCGGATGGTGACATCGTCCGGGTCATTGGTACCATGGCGGGAATCTTCGTCATCCTGTTCGCGTTCTGGTTCTTCTGCATTAGCACTGTGGCTGTTGTGGCAGGCGTTCACAGGATGAGCTTCACGCTCAACTGGTGGGCAGTAAGTCATATTCCAAATCCCATCCTGTACTATCTCCGAAGCAATTACTGACCGTCGTTCTTATAGTTCGTCTTCCCGAATGCTGGCCTGACTCTTGCCGCAATCCAAGTTGGTAGTGCTCTTAACAGCCCTGGCATCAACGGGATCTGCAGTGCCCTGACGATATTCCTTGTGATCATGTGGCTTATCACCGCAACAGCTCACATTCTGGCGCTGTGGAAGGGCAAGATTATGTGGCCTGGCAAAGATGAGGACAAGGATATGGCTGACCTTGGCTGGGGCAAGTTTTCGGCTTAAGTCGTCCAGTTTTTGGCTCTCCTGCTCTCGAGACCATGGATGTGATGATGTCGATTGTTATTTGCTTTTGTTGCATCTTGTGGGATTGCGAGGTCTTGCTCGCAGTCCTGCCACGTTAATCACCTATACCCAAGCATATATTAATAGTTCTAATAACCTCGATAATCTAACATTGCCAACACTTACAAAGTATCTTCATGATTGCGTGCAAGTGTCTCTCCAGACCTATGATGTCGTGCATCCATCATCTCACGTCGTCTGCGCGGCTCTGCGGCAACTGGCGATCTTCGACTAATCGGGTAATCCGACAACGACAGCCAAGGCGGACAAACCACCTCCAAGCCTCCAACAACCCTCTGAATCACGATCTTGGTGGCCTTGGTCGCCTCTTGCCTCGCGAAGCCTCATGCGAAGCCTGCCAATGCTATGTGCACGTCCATTCAGGCTCCGTAGAGATATGGAGTGATATGGGATTCAAAAGCAGCGTTGAAGCAGTTAGGAGCAACTGGGACAACGGACAAGTCCTGCGCCGTAAACAAACGCATTCATCCCGGCTGAAAACCCTCCGCGATCATCGTCAAACGGCGAATAACCCGCTGGCACCGGCAGGTATATCGTGGAGGGCGCATAGGCGGCGGACGCCCAGCAGGGTCGCCTCTGATGATCTCTACAACCTATCAAGTTGTGCGTTCCCCTCGGAGCCGGAGCCGCAACCCATGCGTATGACATATGCGATTCTTACCTCCTACCTCCACGATGCAAGCGACCGCGGCATTACAATCGCGTGGAGGTTGTGGCGGAGCTGAGCGTCTTATCGATGCATTAAATGACGAGTCCCATATTTCTCGTACCCTCTTTTCTCTGAGGTCACCTTTGTGGCACTTCTCTTTCATCCCACCGTCATCATTATGGTTTTACCCAGCGAGAAACACGACCGTGTCGAACGCTCCAGCGATTCACAGCATACGGCCGAGAGCGCTGAGAAACCTGACCGAGATGTCGAAAAGGGAGACGACTCCTCGCCTCAACGGACTGAATTTAATGAACATTCGAGAGCCTCGCGAGGCGGGAGTCTTGCTGCTTTGAGCCAAAGATCAGGACGATCCCAGAAGTTCACCGATGATGGTAAACGGATCATGCAAGAGGAAGACTGCTGGGATAAGCTAGGATATCAATGGCCTACTTGGAAGAAGGTGAGGAGAGGTCGGAACTGCTACGATGTGCATCACTAATCGGTCTCAGTGGATGCTTTTGACATCGATCTTTTCCGTGCAGTAAGTCGCACCGCATGATGCCATACCATGCAATGCCATGCGCCTATTTACTGACCACCGACTCAGAGTTTCGATGAACTTCAACACCTCTGTCTTTCCATCTGCAGTACCGCTTGTTGCTGAGGAGTACGGAGTCAGTGAACAAGCAGCGAGAGTGAACCAGATGATCTTCCTGGTCTTGTATGCATTTGGATGCGAGCTATGGGCGCCCTGGAGCGAAGAGTTCGGCCGCTGGAGGATCCTTCAAGCCTCGCTTTTCATGATCAATATCTGGCAAATCTTGGCCGCTCTCGCTCCCAACTTCGGTGCATTGGTAGTCGCCCGTGGCCTCGGCGGTCTCAGCACAGCTGGTGGCTCAGTGACGATTGGCATGGTAGCGGACCTATACCAAGCGGACGAACAACAATACGCCATCGCCTACGTCGTTCTGAGCTCAGTACTTGGCACTTCGGTTGGTCCTGTTGTGGCAGGGCCGATTACCAGGTTCCTGCCACTCGCCTGGAACTTCTGGGTCCAGTTGATCTTCGGCGCCGCTGTCCAGGCTGTACATTTCTTCATGCCCGAATCACGCTCTACCATCATCATGGACAGGGAGGCCAAGCGCCGACGCAAGAACGGTGAAGAGATCTGGGGTCCTAACGAAGTCAAGCATCCTCGCGTCAGTGGCAAAGAGTTTATGATCACTTGGGCTCGACCATTCGAGATGTTCTTCCGTGAGCCGATCGTCTTGAGCTGCTCACTGTTGTCTGGATTCAGCGATGCATTGATCTTCACCTTCCAGGAAGGCTTCCATCCGGTCTTTGAGAAATGGGGCTTCGGCACTCTCGCTATTGCCTGGGCATTCATCCCGATCAATGTTGGGTACTTCATAGCATACGCCAGCTACTTCCCATGGATTGCTAGAGATCGAAAGATGATAAGAGAGAAGGGTTCAGAGGCGTTCCCACCCGAACGCCGCTTGTACTGGCTCTTGTATCTCGCACCATTGGAGTTTTTTGGGCTGTTCGGCTTCGCTGTAAGTGGATTTATACAACATCGCGATCGAAGATCAAAGCTGACCTATTACAATTAGTGGACTTCACTCGGCCCGCCTCAAGTACATTGGTTTGGGCCCATGTTCTTCTCCGCCCTGATTGCAATCGCAAATTACGCGATCTACATGAGCACGATTGACTACATGGTAGCAGCATACGGCGTCTACTCCGCCTCTGCAACAGGTGGCAATGGTTTCGCTCGTGACTTCCTTGCTGGTATCGCGGCACTTTACGCAACGCCTCTCTACACGAACATCGGCGCTGGCAGCGGGTATGAGACCGAGTATGCGTCAACTATCCTTGGCTGCCTAGCGTTTGTGGTGTTGATTCCGGTCTACATCATTTACTGGAAGGGTCCACAGATTCGCGAGGCATCAAAGTTCGCTCAAGGCCTGGCTGAACAGAGGAAGGAGAAGGATGGGAGAAGGTTGAGTGAGGCGCCGAGGGAAATGTTGGACCGATACGATGAGGGTCACTAATGGGCATTGTGCAATGTAGATGGTAGAAACAACTATTTATTAAATCTGCGAGGATACACATTCAAGTACGCCTACAATCACCACATCAATAAAGTTGAACTGCTTCGCTCGGCTGTCCTTCAATCCCTGCTGTCGGTGGTATCAATTCAGCCAGGGCCTAGATTGCAGCTCAACACAGTTTCTCATAGAGTTGCCATAAGGTGTGACCGAGTCTGACTCGAGATCGGCGACAGTCATCATTGCGCTGCCGAGCAGATTGCGAGACACAAACGTAATTACGCTTGCATCTCTATCATCAGCGAGTAACAGTTGTTGTCGTCACGACAACCTTCGTCCTATTTCTTCCATGGCTCCTGTCCTTGACAAGAGAAACTTCATGGAAATGGCTGTGATGAGAATTTTGTCCCGAAATGACAGCCGGTGCCTGATGCAATGTCGGCTCGTGAATACTTCTGTTCTGTGCAGCGAGCGCAGGAAATGAAGTCTGAACACTGATTGTAAGGCCGTGGTGAGATGCACGTTCTTGATTCGGGTAAGACGCAAGCGGGCTTCTGAATAGCGAAGCTTGATCGGCGCTCTGGGTGAATGTTGGAAGCCCATGCTGAACTATTTGAGTTCCCATGGGTATGAGCTGGTTTTGGCAGTGTGTTGCAAAGACGGTGGGCATGGAAGTGGCAGCCGGTGTTGAATTGAAGGCCGGTACGGAAGGAATCATGCGCTGCTCTGCGGCTACATTATACTGCGTTTCATATGCGTATTGATGTCCATCACTCGTCGTTGGCACTCGCCATTCATTTGTAGGTTGGAGAGTGCCAGTGGTCGGCACCGGGGCCGTTGCAACGGCTGCGCGTCCCCTGTGGACGTAGATACTTTGCTCTTGCTCTTGTATTTGTGCACGCATTCGAGTGATCTCATTGTCGGCTACCATTTTGGCGACCATGGTCCGTGAAGCTAGCTCTTGGGAAGCCTTGAGTTCCGCTGCCGTTCGATCTCGGCAATTGTGGGTATTCGTGACTTCAGTGGTGAGATCAGAGTTGGCTTTCTCCAGACCACCTTTGCTGGCTTCGAGCTCAGTGACGGTACGTTGAAGTCCTTTGGTTACAGCCTTCTCAGCCTTGAGATCTACTGCCGCTCTGGTCTGAGCATTTTGAGCGTCCGTCGTCCAACGAGCAAGAATGGAGATGGTTTCTTTCAGAACGCTCTGGCTCTCCTGTAGCGCAGTGACCTTACGGTGGAAATCGTCAGTCTCAGCTCTCGCTTCCTTAAGATCCACTGTCATCCTGGCTTGGAGATCTTGAGCATCTGCTGCCTTATTGACGAGGCTTGAATTCTCTTCCTCCAAATGCTTGTATGTTCTCTTCTCCTCGAGCTGGAGCTCGTCGCGCTCAGCTCTGTTAGCCTCAAGATCCGCCGTAGTTGCGGCTTGAGTTTTCCGGACAGCTTCTGACTCGCTGCGAAGGGCGGATATAGTGTTCTCCAAGGTAATCTTGTCTTCGGTCAGGTCGGTAATCTTGAGCTGAAGCTCGTCCTGCAAAGCGCTGGCCTCCTGAGCTTTCGTTTCAACGACCTCGCCTAGCTGAGCGACTTCGAGCTGAAGCTCGTCTCTGGCAGCGTTCGCAACGTTGATCTCCTGGCATTTCGTTTCAACAAGCTTGCCTTGAGCTGATAGTTGCTCCGATTTCTGTGCGAGCTCGTTGACATGCCTTCTGCAGGCATTCTGGAGAGCGGCATTCTCGACGTTAAGCTGTTCCAGTTGCGAGCGTAGGTCGCAATCAGATGCAATGTATTCGTTTATGCGTGATTCGCATGCTGAGGATTTCTCCTCCGTCGTGGCAATATCCGTTTCGCAAGCTGCAGGGTTAGCTGTCTCTTGGGGCTTCTCAGTTGCGATCTCTTCGTTGCCGTACCCGGCAGATATGGAGAAGGATATTGAGCTTCCCATGGCGTTGAGGCTGCCGTTTGATGTAAGGTATGAAGTGAAATTTATTCCGGATTGTCAAAGTGAGTGATGATTGAAAGAGGGCGGGTGTTCCTTTATAAAGAAGGTATCATCTCTTGATCATCTAGTGGCCAACCTCCTGACCGTCGGACAGCTGCAGGAGCTCAGGTATGAGGATAAGACAACAGACAAAGACATGAGCTTCATGTCTGCGGAGTCTCGCCACCATTAAGCTTGAGATCATGCGTGCTATATCGCATTCCTGAAGCTAGATGTCATATTTTTGAGACCGTATTGGGCGAGTAGAACAGATCCTAAGACTTACAGGTAGCATGGTCCTGCATTCATGTTACGTGTAATGGGTCCGCTGGAAGTTGGCCATAGCACGTGTCTTTTACCAAAGCCACGAGCTCATCAACCAGGGCATGTTCCTTCCATCCTGACACGCGGGGGCAAAAAACGAAAACAAGCATACCAAGCCTGGTCGCTTTGAAAGAAGGGCAAAAACATACAACAGGCGGGATTCCCAGATGGTCACCCACTCTAGTACTAGTCGCCCGGTTCAGTGCTTATGTATGGCAGAGCGGACGGGATGCCCAGTTCTCACTGACCTATGGTCGTATGTAATGTCTCGTAGCATATATTAAATATAAGTTTGCGTGATCAATGACGCATTTGCTGCCCTACCTGATACTGTTCTCAGTCATAGTGGAAATCGATATTGGTGTTGAATTCGGGATCATCGTGCGAGTCACCCTCCACCAGGCGGCGAGTGAAGACTGCTAAAGGTCGTTGAGCATAGAACGAGGTTCAATCAATACCGCCTTAGAACTGTTCCCAGAAAAATCTGTCAAGAAATAGTAGCAGACATCAATTTTCAGACATTCTTGCGGGAACAATCGCCGAAATCGAATTGTCACTGGACAGCCCGTATGACGTTCTGGGAAACAAATTGCTCAGGTGAAGACTCAACCTGTAGTTTGCATTTTCTTATTACATATAAGTGCTCGCGGCGACTGACTCCTGGCCTGCAAAAGAAGAGAACAATGTGCGTGTTCCAAAGAAGGCAGGAAATTAGAAGGCGAAGGTAGCGGCGAGGCCCAAGATGGCACATAGAGCAAGAGAGGCCGAAAGGCTGTTGGAATCGCCTGTGTAAGACGCAGATGCAGGGTCTGACGAAGAAGTGCTGTTGCCGTTCTCGCTTCCTGAAGAGCTGCCCGTGGCTCCTGAAGTGCTGTTTCCGGCTGCTGAAGAGCTGGAAGTTCCGGTGGATGCGGTGGGGTTCGAGGCAGAGGAGGCAGAACCCGATGCGGATGCCTATTCGTACAGTCAGTATGCTATGTCCTCATTTGCGAGCTCAGATTGCTCGCCGGAGACGCGAGACGGTTGTACTGACAGTAGAGTTTGCGGAGCTACCAGAGACAGGAGCACCGTCAAGAGGCACGTAAGAGAACAATCCGGCACCCTCGTTGCCACACTTGTTGTCTGGGTAGCCGGGGCACGACTGGTTGCAATCGTCTACGTTGACGATCTCAGACGGCTTCTCGTTCGTGCACCAGCAGTTTTGCCACTGAAGAACTGCATAGGCGAATTTGCCCTGGCACTGGTCGTTGCAGAGACCGAATGTCTGGTAAATGTTCTCTCCTGACGATTTGTGTTAGCATGGATAGGATAGTGACCGTGAATATGTCGAAATGAACGTACCTTGAGCGTTGCCAGTTCCAGTGTTCTCCTTGGAGCAGGCTTCGACCTTGAGGTTGATAGCGGATTGGCCAGGGGCAGCGGCAGCGGCGTAAGTAGCCAGCATGAGAATGCTGCAAAGCGAAGACTTGATAGAAAGCATGGTGGCTAAACGAGTGACGATAATGATAACGAGAGTATTATAATGGTGGCAAATGTAAGGTGCTTGAAGAGACAAGAAGAAGACAAACAGAGTTCGCTATATGCAGCCCCTCCCCAAGCTCAGACCAATAGAATCCTGACAGTCGTGCAACGAAGCTGAGATTGGCTGAAACTCCGCGGGCACTAATTATCCCTGGATTCCTTCGGCTATTCTTAGCCGGAAACCTCACTGACCTCACTCCGGGTTTTCCTCAAGCTGGGGGAGATTTAAGTAACAGAGTCCTGGTCGCTAGTGTCGGCAGTTTTGATTGAGGATGTTTCGAGCAGAATTGCCTGAGTGATGAAACGAAATACCAGCGCATGTCAATCTCCAGTGAGGTCACATTTGCGACGACTTAACTATTTTGCAAGTGGAGATTAACGCTATATAGTACATATTACTTGCATACATTGGAACGTGGCAGCCGCCACTTTCAAGCTTGCTTCATCTCTCTTTCGATATCTTTTCGTAGCCAAAAAGAGTTGATGGCTAGGAAACAATAGAAGAATGGAAGGCTTGCGGCTCTCAGCACTGTCCTTAAACTCTCGGGCCTGATGTTCTCACATAGCAACAGGCAGAGGGCGACGTCGCAGCGGCGGTGAAACCTGCGGACCGGACCATCTGGAACACCATGCTCAGTGACTTCCGTAGACGTGATGACAGCTCCAGTCTTCCTGTTGATGAAAGCCATGCTGCGACGGCCGTAGGAATCACGGGCTGTCTTCTCCAGCGGCAACAAGTCGGAGAAGTCGTCATCGGTAGACAATGCATCAAGTTCCTCCGCTTGTGCAGATTTTGATGGGTTCTCTTTGCGTTTTCCTGCCTTGTCCTCTTCGATGCGCTGCCTTTTGTGTTGCCAATAGCTTTCCCATAGCGTGATGAGCACGCTGGAAATGATTGCGAGCCAATACAATGGTTGCACCAGATACCGAACTGCTTTCCGCAGTGATTGAGGCCTGACATTTTCGCACAGCGCCCAGCATCGGAAAATGTCATCGCGGCGGCCAGCATCGCGCAGGACTTGATCTGGAATCGCGGCGGCATCGCGTATTTCCGATTCGGCAACGATTTTGCCTGTGGCCTGCTGCAGGTAAGCCATACTACGGCGCCCGCAAGAGTCGATTGTTGTCCTGTCGAGTGCCACGTACTCGGGTGAGGATGTATTGCTGTCGTCTTCGGAAGTGGCTTGATTTGGTCTCTCCGATTCTAGTTCCGACTGGAAATTGGCTGATGCTGATTCGCCAACGTTGCTGAACATAGCTTCATGCTGATTCTCGGATGCTTTCATTTTCCCTTATTGTGATGTGTTTGTTCGTGGAGTTGGGATGCTAGCAGAGCTCCTAACCTGATCTCAAGTGGGCAGATGGAATGTACTTATGCCGAATTGAATGTGATAGATCACGAAGGATGCAACATGCTGTTCTGCGATCCATTTTTATGTTACAGTACCTTAGTGGGCGATCGGCACCTCAAGTTTCGGAGCAACAATGGCATTATCCATGGAAATATTCAGATGACGTTTCGTCGAATGTTATCGTCTTGAGGCATGCTGGAAACTGGTTCCCAGCGGTAAGATGCCACCCGGAGACTTGAAGGGATTGTCAAGTGATGCCAGTGTGTTTTGGCTCGGCCGATCTCTGATCAGCTGGCAGAGATCGTGCGAGTTCGTGCTCGTGACTTCTGACCGCATCGCCATGTCTGCTGTGTATTGTCGATTTCGCATTACGGGCATTGCTAATCAGGTGGGAGAAACTGTACATGTACGTGATGATGACTTCAGCCCACCCCATACATCTGGCATGATGCACATGCATGTGTGCATGAGACAACACGATGAAGACGAACCCCAACCCTAACCCCCGAAAAGGCATATGTCGAGAAATTGCTGTCAAGCGGCACGAGAGCCTCGACGCAAGCTAATGTCGTTTCTCCAAGTTTTGTCCATTCGAATTTTGTACAACGGGCGTTATATTGTGTCTTCAGCGAGCAAAAGAAGTGGATAAGGTACATGTATGCATTGTACGAGATCGGGCGGGGCCTGGAGACAAGCATGTCGGCCTTGAGCAATCAAGCGGCTACGCCGCTTTCCCACCTGTCAGATACAACCATGTGCAAACTGCCTCCAGGCATGTTCGATCATCGCTTCGTATCTGGCGGCCCATTGTTCTGAACCTCAATTTAGCCTTAAACTTCAGCCTCACGCGACACCCATGACCTGACATCCTGCCAGCGGGGGTGAAGTGAGGAGTGGCGGGTAAAGATGCCGAGGTACCATCAGGCGTGGTGTAACAACACCACACCTACTTCGGATATTCTTTCTCATGAACGGAGATAAGTTGGTTGCTAGCAAACGCTGACCGGGAGCCGGCACTGTCACAGTGGCAGCTTTAAGGCGCGCAATCGACCTCATCCTACCTCGTTTTCGTTCCTCGTCCCTGTCTTCTAGAACGTGGCGGGCTGATATGAGCTGAGCTCAGCTTTCGTTTACCGATTTACGTATCCCACTGAGGGAGGCCTTCGTGTTTTTGATTTTCCCGCTCACTGCTACTCCACAAACTCCTGCATCTTTCTTCCACTTGACTGTGATTTGCAGACAGGATCAGTGTCGTCTGGTATTTGACGAGCCACTATGCCTTTCCTCGCAAAAGAGCACTATCCGGTGCCAACCAAAGATCTCCTGAGCTGGACTTTTGACAACCTGAAATACGACTGGGATGATCCTGTGCGTACAATCAACATAATCACCCGTGATCTACCTTTTTCCACCGAATGCATACTGACCAGACCACGCAACAGATCTACATCGACGCCCTCAATCCTAGTAACAACATCTCAGCCCGAAAAGCACACAAAGTCATCCGGCAGCTTGCCGCAGGCTTCAAAGCCATTGGACTGCAGCCGGGTGAGACTGTTTGCATCCACTCGTTCAACGACATCTGGTACCCGATTTTCTTCTTGGGAGTAGTGGCTGCGGGAGGGGTTTATGCAGGCACGAATCCGGCTTACACCGCCCACGAACTATCGCACGCGTTGAAGACCGCAAAAGCGAAGTATGTGCTCTCGCAGGCCGATCTGATGGGTCCGGTCTTGAAAGCTGCCGAGAGCGTTGATTTGCCAAAAGATAAGGTGATCGTTTTCAACCCGCAAGGCGGGAAAGGCGTCGAAGGCCATTTGCAGTGGAGCGATCTGCTCAAACATGGAGAGCGAGATTGGGTGCGGTTCGACTTTCTAGAGACGTCAAGGAACACGACAGCGGCTTTGCTGTTTTCTTCCGGCACAACAGGATTGCCAAAAGCGGCGATGTTGAGCCACTACAACTTCATCGCGCAGCATACGTTGCTCTACGAGGCATATCCAAGACCATACAAGGCGATCAGACTCGTTGCACTGCCAATGTTCCATGCTGCGAGCGCGCCCTCGGCGCACACCACGCCACTGAGGGCCGGCGAGAAGAGCTATGTGCTTCCGAGATTCGATTTGGAGAAGTGGTTCTGGGCACATCAGACTTATGGAGTGACGGATGTGGCTATGGTACCGCCGGTGAGCTCTTTTCGGTGACAACGACCATCTCGGTAGAAAGTTACTAATGCCCACCCAGGTTGTTATCATGGCGATCAACAGCCCTCTCAAAGACAAGTACAGCCTGAAAGCAGCTCGCGTGGGCCAAGCAGGCGCAGCGCCTCTGGACAAACACCCACAAGCTCGCATGCAAGAGCTCCTTGGCGGCAAGCCTTTGACGCAAGTCTGGGGCATGACCGAGACATCGTGTGTGGCGACTCGATTTCGTTACCCAAACTATGACACGACTGGTAGCGTGGGAGTCCCACTGCCAAATCTGGACATCAAACTCGTGGATGATGATGGCAAAGACGTGACCGGCTTTGACGTGAGAGGCGAGCTGTGCGTGAGAGGCCCGACAGTGATTCGAGGGTACCTCGAGAATCCGGAGGCGAACCAAAGGGACTTTGATGAGGATGGGTATTTCCACACGGGAGATATTGCGTACATTGAGCGAGTGAGCGGGCTGTACTACATTGTGGACCGGAAGAAGGTAAGCTGTTGTGGTCCTTGCTGACGACCGTAGCCGCCGTTGCTAACTAGACCTCTAGGAGTTGATCAAAGTCCGAGGCTTCCAAGTCGCGCCACCGGAGCTAGAAGGCGTCCTACTCTCACATCCAGATATTGTCGATTGCGCTGTTATTGGCGTGCCGGATCCAGTCAGGGAAGGAGGAGAGCTGCCTAGAGGCTACATTGTGCGTAGACCGGAGAGCAGGGGTCCTAGTGACCAAGAGGTACACGCATACATGCGCGAACGACTCGCGTCATACAAGATGCTCGAAGGTGGGATCAAGTGGGTTGATGCCATTCCCAAGAATGCATCAGGCAAGATCCTCAAGCGTATCCTGAGGGATGAAGTGAAGAAGGAGGGCAAGGCGAAGCTGTAGATAGGTAAATTTATGGCGTATGCATAATGAGCTCATGTAATGGACAAGGAATGAATGCATGAAGAATGAAACGCGAAATAGAGAAATATCTGTAGGGATATGCCTCTTCACTGCAGAATGCTCCGCAATTTGAGTTCGCGGCTGCGGCGAGCAACGAGTGAGGGACCGACTTTCTTCGGCGGCCTTTCACAAGTTTGCGATGCGATGCGATGCGCTCTCTCACGCGACATCCACACAGCGCCATGTCAACCTCACCTTGACCGCGCTCCTTTCCTCCATTTCTAATACCACCGATTACCTCCTCCCGACTATTTCCAGCACCACCGACTTCACCCATGCACCCGTCCAGCACCTAAGCAACGGCTTCAGAGCGCACATCCTCTGCGCCAGCCTTCAATCCTCCCGCACAAGCAAGTGCACCATCATATTGCGCCAACATGGCCGCAAAACTTAACGAGGATGAGTACGCTCTCGCGACGTATGTACCAACCATCCACTCATACTATCGCGCCCGCCCACTAACCCATCCTCACAGTGCTCTCGTCCCAGAAGAGATCCCAGCCAAGCTCCGCTGCGGCCTATGTAACCTCGTGGCCGTCAACGCAGTAAAGCTGCCATGCTGCGAGACGTCCATCTGCGACAAGTGTAAGTGGAGTCGTAGTCGAGATGTTTAAGCAGACATGCTAACTCCTCCAAGGCCAAGCCGGACTCCCAGAGCAATGCACCATTTGCGAGCACCAGCCGCTGTCGCCCGACGTTTGCACTCCTATGAAGAGTCTACGCATGACCATCAAGGCGCACTTGAAGACAGAACTTAAGAGGCGGACAACACAAGCAGCCATCAGAAACGCCACGCCCGCTGCTGTAGAGCCCACGCCTACACCCGCACCAGCAGAGAACGCGAGCGCGCCTGAAGAGACTCCCGCGCCTGCTGCCCCGCAAGCAGAAGAAAAGAGCTCGAACACCGCCAGTGAAGCGACTATTGAGGCAGCGACCAACGAAGGTGTAGTGGCAGCTAGCATCGAGCAGCAGGATGCTGGCCAAGGCGAAACATTGCACGCGGACGTAGGTGACCCAATATCATCCGTTCGATTGAGGAGCGTGTGCTAACGTATACAGCAGGCCAACGGTGAGACTAACGACGAGCAACAACCCGAGGAAGGCGTCGACGATGAAGACACGGCCGATAAGAGCGACGTGGAGATCATCACCGAACTACCTGAAGCCGAGATGATGCAGTCTAATGGAGAGCAATATGGCTCTGGGAATGAAGTTCACCAGCAGCAAGAGCAGTCAGAACAGCAGAATCAAGAAGAGCAAGATAATACCCAGAACAATACCCAGCAGGCGTTTGGGTTCAATCATGGACAGCAGGGGTATGGCAACAACATGGACTCGAATGGTTTCAATCCAATGATGATGCAGAACAACATGAACATGCCACCCTTCAATATGGGTATGCCTAACATGATGGGTAAGCCTTACTACCAGAATAAACGACTTCGACAGCCCCAAGTAACGTTCTCGACAGGAATGCCCAACATGGCTATGGACCCATCCATGATGATGGGCAATAGCAACTTTGGCGGGATGGGAGGTATGAACGACATGAACATGATGCAAACAATGATGATGGGCGGATATGGGGCGGGCATGCCAGGAGGCATGGGCATGAACCAAAACTTTGGCATGAACGGCGGTGGAGGATATAACCGATTCGGCAATCACTACAACCAACAAGGCTTCCATCCCAATGCTCGTGGCTTTAATCGTCCATATGGCCGTGGCTTCAATGGTCGTGGTGGGTATGGCTTTGGCCGTGGTCGTGGCCGAGGGGGCTTCAACCAGTTTGGGCCTAACGCGGGCTTTAATCAAGGCTTCCAAAACGGAATGCCCATGGGAATGCATCAACAGCAGCAGAATGGTTTCCATCACGGGCAGCAGCAGGATCACCAGCAGATTTCTGATGAAAGCGGCTCAGCCGAACCCGGTGCTGGTCGCGCATCTCCAAGTTACGAAGCCATGAAGACGGCCAACGGAGAGCCAGGCAATGACAACGTTGAAGCCCGTCCCACGGGAGCTGAAGGTCACGAAGCTACTAACGAAGCAGGTGGAGAAGGTACTAATGCACGCGAAGCTGGCGAGAACGATGCCGATGTCAATGGTGGAGGAGTGCAGAATCATGATGCCACAATGGCTGATGACACAATGAGTGAGTCTCCAAGCCAGATCCGGCGTAACGGCTACCCTTGTGGGCCAGCAAGACCGCTTGTACACATCAATGAACTTGCTGATACGAATAAAGATGGTCATGCAGATCCCAATGCATTCGCACAGGGAAACTTCAATGGCGCTACCGACTTTTACGGCAACCAGAACCAGCAGTTTGGATTCTCGGAATTCGATAACTCAGGTGGCTTCCATGGACATGGAGGCTTTGGAGGGCCTATGAATGGAGGAGGCGACATGTCGGCCGCTGCTCCTCCTATCAATGCACCTACTGGACCGAAAGCTATGCGTGCCGGCCTGCCCAACAGTGGATGGTATTCTCGTCCTCAAGTCAGTCAGGCCGCAAGCAACTCAGCTGTTCCGGCATCAGTCGAACCGCCCGCAGAATCACATCAGGGCTCTGTCCGCGGAAGAAGTGCAGAGAAAGAGACGAAGGGCGAGGCGCGCGACAAAGACATTTCGAGGTCAAAATCCCGCCACAGGAACAGGAGGCAGAAGCACAGAGACGAGGAAGAAGATTACGAGTCTGACGCCACCTACGAAAGGCGAAAGGAAAAGGAGCGTAGGAAGCGCAAGGAACGCGAGAGACGTGATGATGATCGCGATGTAGGACGCAGCAACGGACGTGCCCGGTCTAGAACCGCCTCTCCCACAGACGACTCGAATCGACGTCGCCGCCACCGTGACGACGACAAGGACAAGCGTTCTCGCCGCGAGCGGAGCCGTGACAAGCGCAGAGGAGGCTACCGCGACCGCTCGCCAGAAACCAATGGCGACGCCGACTCCCGCCGTAGCAAGAATCGCAGCCGTCGTGATCGCGACGAAGAAGATGACTACTCTCGCGACAAAGACCGCAGCCGTCGTAGCTCACGCCGCCGCCACGACGACCCGCCATCCCGTTCCTCCAAACACCACAGCCGCCGCAGCAGCCGCGACCGAGCCCGCGTAGAGCAACCCTCCGACGACATTGGTTTCAAAATTAAAGGCTCGCACTCCAACCGCCGCAGCGGCAACATGCCGCCTCCATCTGGTTCCTCGCGTCGGGACTCTGAAGCCACCACGTCGGCCGCCGTCGACCCGTATGCTGCTGAGCGTGAGCGCCATAAGCAGGAGCGCGCTGCGCGGGAGCAACAGAGGCGCCAGTCGTCGCATAGTCTGGGTAAGCGCGGGCGTGAAGACGAGGACGATGATGGAGGACGCGGAAGCAAGAAGCGCGATGGGAGGTCGAGGAAGATTAGCGCGAAGTATGAGGGCGAGATTGGCGATGGAGAGAGGGAGAGAGAGATGGGGAGGTGGCGATGAGGAGACATTGATGCATGGCTGCATTGATCACCATTCTTGCTGCGATGCTGCAGAACAAATTTTAGTGCGTGTGGCCTGTCTACGCGACGACCGCATCCGGCTACGGCACTTACTCCTTAGGCCTCCTCATCATCGATCTGAGGACCCGAAAATCCAATTATCATGCGACTCATTATCGGCATAGCCATCAGCAGGCATGCAGGCAGGCTGATACCCAAAAACAACTGCATCACATACACTGTACGATTATCCACAGCGGAAAGAGTAATCACACTCAAGCATCTCATCTGGCATCCGGGAATCAGCTGGCTCATTTGACCTTTCTTCGTGAGCACAGACGGGGAAATCTTGCCTGGCCTGCTGGAGAGAGAGTAGATTCACTAGAAAGCGTAGCTAGAGAACGGAAATGAAAACGAGAAAGTACAAAATGTGTCAGGATAACCTTCGTGATGACTTTCATCCTCCCTGTCTGAAACAGTTGTAGCTGACTAACATGTTGAATGCACTGAAAAGATACTTGTGCCGAGTTTGAGAATACATACAGTCATACTGAGGCAGGGCAAGTCGGTGGATCGAGATGCCTCATCTCACTGTTATCGACTCCCGCAGAATAGCCTTCTCTGTCACCCCTCGTCCAGCTTGACCTCTACCGCCTTGCCCCAAAACCGTCGCTTGTCGCTCAGATCAACAGTCGCAGACCCACCTGCCTCGAACTCCCTCTCACACCAACTCAGCCTCTCCCTCAACTCCCCGAAATTTACTAGAGCCTTGTGACAGGTCATTCGCAACTCTCTCCACGGTTGAGCTTCAGCGTCAGCTCCTGCGCCCTGCTCAATTGCCATGTGCATCACTTCTCGCCACTCTTGCGCCTGTTTCTCCCTCAAGCTTACTTCTTCGCGCAGGTTGTCGACCATTTCCGCACGTTCAAGGGTACGTGTGAGGGCGTGGAAGAACTGGAGTTTGAATGGGTCGTATTTGCCGAGAATGGTTTTGCCTACGGAGGTGTTAGTGGCGATGAAAGCTGTAAGAGCATGCACTGGGCACGTTTCTGCTTTGTATGGCTCGGTGGTGAGCCAGGCCTTGACGCTTTCTTGTTGGATTTGGGTGGCAGAGAATAATGGGTGGCGGGGGCGGAAGGAGGGAACTGGTGACGTTGAATACCTGGGCATATTGCTTTGTGTGCTCTGGTGTGGTGAGGTAGGATCGTTGGTGTTGGTACCGGTGTTGCAACGTGGTGATCATTCCTTTGCAATGCCTTTATGGGTGAGCATGAGAGCTTTCTGTAGGGGTCGATTGAATGTTTGCAGCAGCCAGTTACTCTCCAATTCACCATCAGTGTTGTCGACTGGTCTTGAGCTGTCCTATGATTGCTCTGATGTCTCAGTGCGTCGCTTGTTACGTGGAAGACACGCAACGTTGGTGACATGCAGCAAGACCTTCTTGCTAAGGTGGTCTTGATTGGAGCTCCGGCGCAACACTCGACGAAACGACGTGCGAAATTCTCCGGCCATACTCGTTGGCCAAAATGAGGCAGACGTATGTAAACATCACTCACTCGCTGTCGTTCGAGCCTTCCTTCGTGGTCCTTCCGTTCTTCTTCCTCCAAGCCTCAACACCGCGATCGATCTCCTTCTTCGACATACCATTGTTCACCAGCTGCATGACCACGCCAAGGGTCTCAACATTCTTATTTCTGCTCTCGTCATCGAAGAACAACATCTCCTCGTACTCCAGGCCACTCTTCTTTTGCAGCTTTGCAAAGTGCGTTTTCTTATCGCCAGGATAGATTTCCAAATGGTCAAACATACTCATTGCATGCCTAGATGAAGTTCCAGGGACCTTAAGCATCGTCAAAGCTTCCCGTGCCAGCTCAGGAGCGCACGTCCGGCTCGCAGCGCCAAGAACGATGTCCTTTTGCTTGATGGAGCTGAGAATGCCTGCAGTGTCGTTATAGAAACCGTAGGAGTCACCGTAGCGGTCTTTGACTGTGAGTCCATCGGATGAGCGTTTGAGCGGAGGAGTGACGTGAGTGTCAATCCAGAATGGCCAGAGAGTGTAGTCCAGGTCGAAGACGATCATCTTGGGCAGTGGGAGCCCGTCGTTGAATGTGGAGGGTGCCCCTACAACGTTCGCAGGTTTGGTGACGGTCGTGGTGGCATCGCCGGCTGAGAAGGCCACTGCAGGCTCGCGGTTCGACTTGCGTGTCATGCTTGACAGCGAGAGGGCAAGTAAGAGAACGAGAAGAGACGCTTGGAGTTTGATACGGTTCGGCCAGTGATAGGCTATCGTGTCCTGTGGGGACGAAATGATCGCTGTCTAGTGGAGTGCCAGGTGGATGAGTTGTTTTATTGTGTATGGAGATTGAGAGGCAAAGTGAGGTTAGAAGGAAAGACAGACTTCAACAAAAAAAGTCGCGATGAGTGATGTGAGCTGAAGGCTTGTCGATCGCAAGATGACGTTGGTGGGGAGGATCAAGGCTCAAGGGTCCAGTCTGTGAGCGCTGGAGCCTCAAGTGAAGTCGGAGCTGCCGGCTACAAACGCCGACTGACTGCCAAACAAAACACAGCCAACCATCACCACTACCTTGCCTTCTCCTCCCACCACCATCCGCCAAACCGACAACATGGCGGGCAACTCAGCGGCCTCGTCAAACCAACTCGTCTCGACTAAGCCCTCAGACACGCCTGTCGCTGTACAACTTCACCCACTAGTCCTTCTCACAGTCTCCGACTACATCACTCGACACACTCTTCGCCAGCAAGAAGGCCCCATTGTGGGCGCAATCTTTGGACAGCAAAATGGCCGCAACTTCACACTCGAGCACGCATTCGAATGCAAACTTTCAACAAGCGGCGACGCATCACTCGACAGCGAATGGTTCATGACGCGCCTAGAGCAGTACCGCGAGGTACACAAGGCGCCTGCCTTGGATCTCGTCGCCATGTTCATGTCGAGCTCTGCCGAGGGCCCTCAGCCTGCACACCTACCGGTCTTGAACCAGGCCCAGTCTCTGGTGGGCAACGACAACCTCATGCTACTGCTCTTCCAGCTCGACATGGTGGATAAGATGGAGGGAGGCAAGCTGCCGATTGGGCTCTTCGAGCCTTACCAAGAGCCAGTGGGCGAGAACACCGAGATGCGCTTCCGCGAGCTGAGCTTCGAGGTCGAGACTGGTGATGCTGAGATGATTGGCGTGGACTTCGTGGCGAAAGGTGGCGGCAATGCTACAGCCGTGCCAGGCGTTCAGACCGGCGAGTCCAGTGCGAAAGACAAGAAGACGAAGGGCAAAGGCAAGGCGAAGGACGATAAGGACGACACTGAAGCCGAGGCCTCTACCACCCACGTACTTAGTCGCGAGGATGACGAGCTCATCTCTTCGCTTACGGCAAAGGCGAATGCGATCAAGATGCTCAATCAGCGCATCAACCTCATCCGCTCATACCTGACATCTTTGCCTGAGAGCTACCTTACCAACGCCGAGTCAACAACAGCCCCAGAAGGAGTCAACTACCCACTGCTTCGTAACGTCAACTCACTCATGTCCCGCCTCCCACTTCTCGCCCCTCCAACGGCAGCATCACAATCGAACGGCACCAGCGAAACGCCAGTCTCTTCTCTCGAACAGGCTACCAGCCGCGAGCAGCAAGATGTTCACCTCACTTCACTTCTTGCCGCCCTTACACGTTCGGTAAGCGAGACGCAAACGCTGGCCTCGAGATTCCACACCGTACAGCGCGAGCGCAACGTCAAAGACCGTGGCTACCCGGGCCCCATGGACCAACAGAGATTCCTTGGAAAGGAAAGCAGCTTCGAACCGACAGGGCTTTAGGGAGGCTCTGCCGAGGATCGAGACATGCAAGCCGCCATCAGGGAGTCTTTGGCCACGGCCGGCAAGGGAAGTAAATTGGGGTGGTTTTAATTTGCGACCAAGTAGCAACGGAGTTTCAGGAAGGTCTCGAGGATTAACGATTATGAAGGGCATGGCGATGGCGCAAATGGTACATGGCTTGGGCGATTGAACATGCATTATGCACAAAAATGATGAGCGGCTGCCTCATTAGACTCACGATAGATATGGCTTTGCGCAATGTGGCCGCGAAGATGGCGCATAGACAGTGAGAAACGACGATACTGGACATCTTCAATGAACGTGCTAAAGTGTCGCCTTACAAAAAGTCTCTGTGAATAATATGTCGCGCAATGCTCCGTGGCGAAGCAGGCGAGCCAAGCATTACTGCGTACGCGTTCGCCACTTAAGTACATGCAGCTGTCTCTCGGAGAGCAAACAAGTGGCCTCTAGACCGTCTTGCCTCCCATATTGTGGAAGTAAATGATATACTGTATCCCTCGACATCAGCATCCTCACCTCATCGTCGTCATCGGCGAGTATCTGGCAGCGGGTGAAGAAGTGGCACGGTCTTCTTTTCCAACGCTCATACCGTCATCCCGCATAGTGGAGAGCGCGGAGGGCTGGAGGGCAGCAGAGCCGACGTCGCCAACACCAGCCATCAATTTGAAGACTCGACACTGCACTCCACCATCTCCCACACCCATACACACGTCTGCGCGCGATAGCAGAAGTGTTCCGCCACCATGTCGCAAGTCCTCCGCAGCGTCAAGAACGTCACAAAGGGCTACTCCTCCGTCCAGGTCAAGGTCCGCAATGGTATGCTTGCTCACCACTGCTCTCGCCTGCGCCGGAACATTGCAACTGACAATGCCCGCCAGCTACCTCCAACGACCCATGGGGCCCTACGGGTACCGACATGGCCGACATTGCCCGCATCACGTACAACAGCAGCACCGACTTCTACGAGGTCATGGACATGCTCGACAAGCGCCTCAATGACAAGGGCAAGAACTGGCGGCACGTGCTCAAGAGCTTGAAGGTCCTGGACTACTGTCTGCACGAGGGCAGCGAGCTGGTCGTCACCTGGGCGCGCAAGAACGTCTACATCATCAAGACGCTGCGCGAGTTCATATACCTTGATGAGGAGGGCCGCGATGTCGGCGCAAGCAGTATGCTCAGTTCCAGGAGCCCTGGAGTGCAAGGAAACTTTCGCTAACGAGATGCAGTCCGTCATTCCGCCAAAGAGCTCACATCTCTGATCATGGACGAAGAGCGTCTTCGCACCGAGCGCGCGAACCGCGGCTCCTGGAAGTCGCGCGTCACTGGTCTCGAAGATATGGGTGCCATGGGCGGCTACCAAGGCGAGCCGTCTCAGCATCAACGAGAGAACCGACAACGCGCACGCACAAACGAGGACGACAACGATCTCGAATACCGATTGGCGCTCGAGGCGAGCAAGAACGAAGCCGATGAAGCAGCGAAGAGAAAGCCACAAGGCACAGATGATAACGATGACGACCTTGCTAAGGCGCTCAAGCTTAGTCAGGAGGAAGAGGAGCTGCGGAAGCGCGAGAGAGATGACCAGCAACAGGCCAATCTGCTCTTCGATGACACGCCGGCGCAAGCTCCTCAGCCAACGGGCTTCAACCAGGGCTACCAGCAGCAGGCTGCGGTGGACTGGTTCGGCAACCCTGTTCAGCAGCAGCAGCCGCAGCAGACTGGCTTCTTGAACAATGCGTACAACCAGCCCACGGGCATGCAACCTCAGCAGACAGGATTCCAGAATGGATTCGGCGGCTATGGATACCAGCAACCTCAACAGACAGGCTTCCAACAGCAGCAGCCTATGCAACAACAAAACACGTACAACCCTTGGGCCCAGCAGATGAACGGATTTGGCCAGCAACAGCAGCAGCAGCAACAGCAGCCGATCCAGGAACAGCAGACCGCCACTCCTGGTTCCAACAACCCTTGGGCAACACCAGCTCCTCAGTCGCCTATTGGTGCTCAACCTACAGGAAGCAACAACCCTTTCGCTACTCACCGTCCTCCCCAGTCGACAACACCAAAGCAACCCACTCTTTCCAGCCTGCAAGAGCAACAGACCGCCAACCAATTCAACCAGCGTCCCAACCCAATCGCAAACTTCTCTCCCTCGCCCGCTCAGCAACAGCAACAAGCACCTCCTATCCAGCAGCAGAACACTGTGCAAGACCCCTACCAATCGCGCCTCAACGCTCTACTCTCCAGCGGCGAGGGCCAGGACACCTTCGGCAACACCGGCGACATGCGTCTCCCCGCGCAACATACCGCACCGGGCACCTTCGTCAACTCCGCCGGCGCCGGCTCGATGGGTCGCCTGGAAGCGGCCAAGACTGGCAACAACCCATTCTTCAGCCAGGGCGGACAGCAGCCTCTGCAGGGCCAATATACCGGTATGCCAGCTACCCAGTTCCCGGCGCAGACGGGCCAAATGGGCGGCTTCGGCACGCCGCAGCAAAACAACAACCCGTTCGGCCCAAGGCCTGGACAACAGCAGCAGGGTCAGCAACAGCAGGGTGGTAGCCTGATCGACTTGTAGACTGCTTCCTGATGACGATGTGGGAAACGATATGCTTTTGGGCTCTTGAATGCAATTATCTTTTGTTCTTTCTGTTCAAAAAAGAACCATGATCACATCGGGTGGATGCATGTGATTCTGGCTCTGCCCTTTTCCGTCGACTGTGGAGGAAGGTGATAGGAAATATGGTATATAGCGTGTCGAATTGATACCCTTTTTTTTCTTGTTATGTTTTTTTTGGGGGGGGGAATGATTGAGTGCATTTGTCCGTTGATATATCACCGCACATTGAATGTGTATCTTATTAGAGTTAGAGCATGCCTGTCCCTTGGTCGTCAACCCCACATCCACAGCGCCTTCACATGCACCGAACCCGCTCCCGCAACGTCTATCGCATCCAGACCCGTCCATACAGATACTTGACCTACATCTTTCCAGCCTACACCATCCCAGCACATACCACCCAACATGGCCTCCGGCAAAGTCACTCCCATCACCTCTAGCGCCCACTTCCGCACCATCACCTCCTCCAACGCCTTCACAGTCGTCGACTTCTACGCAGACTGGTGCGGCCCTTGCAAGGTCATCGCGCCCGTCTTCGAGCAGCTCGCCAGCGCGGAAAGCAAACCTGGCAAGATCGCGTTCGTCAAAGTCGATGTGGATGCGCAGAGGGAGATTGCGGGCAACTACGGCGTGAGCGCGTAGGTTTATTCCTCCCTTGTCTACTTGACATGCCATGCTCGAATATGCGGCGCTATGTGCCTACTTGATTGCTAACTTCTGTATGTCTGTAGCATGCCCACTTTCCTCATCCTCAAAGGCACGCACGTCAAAGAAACCATCCGCGGCGCAAACCCCACCGCCCTCCGCACCGCCGTCCTCGCCGCCGCCGCCGACGCAGCCAAAGGCCCCGCCGCCTCTTCTGGCGCATACTTCTCAGGCAAAGGCCAAACTCTCGGAGGATCAGGCTCTGGCTCTACACCCTCCAGATCCACAGGTCCTGCGCTCCCGAACTTGGGCGCAGCAGTCAGCAGTCCAGTAGCTTTCGCTCAAGGCAGCGGGCTGCCGCAGACGGTGGTGAGGTTTCTGGGGCTGTATTTTGCTACGCTGTTTAGCACGGAGCCTGCGGCGGCGGCGGAAGGGAGTGCGTTTAGAGTGCAGAGGAGTGGCAACATTGGCAGGGTGGTGAGGTGAGGTGGGATCTAGGGGAAGCATGTGAGTGTGGGCGAGGATGGATGAAAGGCGTTTCTATTCATGATACCACGGCTTATTACTTGAATGAACTTTTGCGAGGGGGGTATATTTGTTTGGTAGGTACACGTAGGTAGGCTGGTGAAGCCAGGCTCCAGCTGCCAACAATTCCATTCTATGAGAGAAAACGAACCCCGGAAGGCACATGTGTCAGACGTGTCGCTTCCCACGGTATCAAGCCGCGTTCATGATCCACTCCCTATGCCACCAGACTGCTTCAATCTTTGGCTCTAGGCTTGAACTATCTAACCTGGCGTGTTCCCTCGCAAAGATCATGTCTCTTCAGAGCCTGAAACTAAGCACATGCCCAATCACTAGCCCTTCTTAGATGATAGGGCTGCTTGTCATCTCCGTGAACTCTTCGAGTCCTCAAGCTGTTCGTCCTTCAACGGCTGCTCGAGAACCGCTCAGCTCTTCCACCGCCACGAACACCACTCGTAAGGCGCCATCTCGTCCCAGCTCTCGTCTCCCTCCACCTGCCCTTCCTCTACACACTCCAATCCAGCCTCCTCAAACTTCGTCCACAAGTCTCTAATGACATCCAAATACGCCACTCTCAGCACATATGCCAGCACGAACCTCGATGCCGAGCCGGGCGCCAGCCATGTCGTGACGGTTTGTAGTAATAGATCCGGGTGCTCTTCGTCATACACGACATCGGCAGCAAGGATAATGGGAAACTTATGCTGGCTGGGCGAAAGATCTGGTATCGACCCGGCGCTCGGTGCGTGGAAACTGAGTTGCGAGGGATGGAACCAGTCTAGAGAGCCACAGTGAATCTTGACATTGGAGGATGACAAGGCGGTGGCGTTGGCACCGACTGTTGCGGCGGTGCCGGCAACGATGTTGGGCAGGTCTGTCAGGACTGCGTTGCGTTTCCAGAGGAGTGATGCCGTTAATCCAACAAGGGCTGTACCAGCACCGAGCTCCAGGATTGGTGAGCGAGGTGGTGGATCATTATTTTGCTGGGTGAGCTTGAGAGCTTCTGATACGTCTATTTTGTATAGTTGGTTTGCTAGGATGAAGGATGCGCCCCATGTTGCTAGGGCTAGATTGTCGGATATGCTGTCCGTTGGCTCTAAGATGTTGATGTCGATTTGTTCGGAGTCTGTTATGTGCACCTTTAAGGTTTGGCCGTGGCGGTCTGTCATTTTTCCTTCTGAGTCTTGCTGTTACACCTGAGCTTGAATGTTTACTCTTGCAATTGATGTTGTCTTTGAAAAATGATACTTGTTGGATGTCGTTGTCGCAAGTATTCTCAATTCCAGAGCGGAAAAAGTTCGAAGTGCGTTAGTCAGCGGTATGAAGCCGTATCTGTCAGTCACAAACAATGTATGCAGAAAATAAGACAAAACCGAGATTGCTACTCTCATACAACTGAATCTATCAGTTTGGTCGTCTACTGAGTATACCAGCTTTCCAACAAATATCAGGCTGTGTCGGTGGTAAGACTGCCATTCTGGCCAAAGCCTCTTTCACTGTGAGAGGTTACCGAATCGAGACTCCCCGTTTCATCAAAGAGCTACAAAGCATTGCCCATAGCGAGGCCGCGGAACAATACTCGCCCTGAGATCAAATGATACTTCTTACTGAAGATTCATCCGAATCCGCAAGTCTTGTGGGAGGGTTAAACTTCGACATTCATCCTCAAAGCTTCCAAATCTCGTCTTTACTTGCTCATTCGGCCTCGTAAATGCCTCAAACATGCTCACGTTTGGATGATATATGAGAGCCCAGGAGTGCTCTTCAGCAGGTGGTGTTCCGTGTCACAAGATACAACCTCGTGCTTGCGCCCCCAGCAATCAACTCAATGCTGTGTTGGCATCGTCTACTGAGATACAGAACAGCAACAATGTCATTTCACATCCACCAAGCAACAGGGAGCCACAAAGTAAAACGAACGCCTCAGTGCGATTATCGTTACACAAGCACCACAAAAATCCATCGCCACCACACCTAGCCACCTCCAGGAAACCCGTGCCTGCCGATCTCGCCTCAAACTTCCGGCTCCTGAAGCCCACAGACGATCTTCCCGAGGATTCTCTGGGCGCCCCACACAGACAGGGCAAGCTTTCGCCGCCGTTGTGCTTAGCTCGCTTGCGCCAAACCCGCTTCTGCCTCAAAAAGGCAACACGTTAAAGGGAGCGGGCCCTATATTGGGTGGCGTGTGCTTCTTCGGAGTCCGAAAGGTGTGGGTTCAACATCAAGCGCTTGGGTGTCCTTGCTTTGTTGTTTCGGGGTGCGGCTAATTTTGAGGGCGAGGGAGAAGGAGGGGTTGAGGTAAGGCGTGCAGTTGGTGGCTCTGAGTAGGGACTTGCTGCAGGAGTCTGCAAGCACTGATAGGAGTCACTTCGACGTAATCAGCCTGACGGTGACACAGCTCAACGGTAGTAGAACGGGTAAGAAAGAAACGGCGACGTTACTAACTGTTGACTGTTGGCAACATTAACTTATACAGGTTTCTGGCTCTGAGGACTGATCTGCACGACGGATGCCCGTTGAAAACGAAGATCGAAAGAAATGAAAAGTACAAGGTAGTACAATGACATTGCAACAGAAGGCTGAAGGAAAGGCACCTTAGCCATGGTAGATTTCCAAATACGAAATGTTTAGACGTTAGATATGGAAGTAATAGGAAAATGAATGCTCCGCCCAATGCTGCGTGAACGTGTGAAAATACGAAAAGAACGCGGCCTTTACAAGCCAGAGTCATGCTTCTTCCAGTAGGAAGTCTTGTAGTACGTGTTCCAGTTGTCGCAAGTCTGCTGAAACTCGCTCTGAGGAGGGTACTGGATCTTGTCGGGCGACTCAACGAATTGCATGCCGAGACCCTCGCTGATGTGCCATGCAATGTGGCAGTGAAGCAGCCACGAGCCAGGGTTGTTCGAAGGGAAAGCAATTGCCATCCATCCACCACCGGGAAGAGTGGCGGTGTCGCGGCGAGGAGGGGTGTCCCAGTTCATGACAGCAGTGCTGGGGTCGTAAACACCCTTGCCTTGACCGATAACGAAATAATCGTGGCCGTGAAGATGCATCGGGTGGGGAACAGGGGGAAGACCTTGAACGGACTGAATCATCCAGTAATTCCACTTGCCCTCGCTGGTGGTGGGAACGACGTTGAGCTCGGTAGGGTAGTTGGTGTTACCATCCATGAGGTACTTGAGCGTGGGCTTCTCCCACTTGACGTTGATGGAAGAGGTGTTGATGGCCCAGACAGTAAGGGTGTCACCGTTAGGCTCGATCTGAGCACGAGTGAAGTTGACGTTCATGGGCTTGTTGGCGAAAGATCCGGGTGGAACAGCCTGCTTCCAGTAAGGAGCAAGGTTGGTGGGCTCCACGCAGCCAGAGGGTGTGGTGTATGCATTGCTTGATGGCGTACTCGCCTTGACCGAGTCGTAGGTCCAGATAGCACGGGCATTGTTCGCGTTTGTGCTCAAGCAGTCGGTGGCAACATTAGCACGGAACCAGTAGCTACCAGCTGTTTGGTTGGCGTTGATGACAACATCGTAACGTTGACCAATGGCAAGGAGAACCCATTCGGTGGTGTAGGGCTTGATCGGGATGAAGTCAGAAGTGATGACCTGCATCAAATGGTTGTCGAGAGAGACACGGATGTTGTTGTCGACAGAGATGTTGATCAACCTGAGGCGGTACTTCTTGCCCTTCTTGATCGTGACTGCGTTGTAAGATCCACCACCGTTGGCATTCTTGTTGGTGCCGTTGATAAGGATGTTGTCTCCACCGGGGCCGGGTTTCTGTGCCTGCAGAGACTGGAGGGTCAACGCATCAATCTGATACGCGGTCCTGTAGTACCAGTCGTTGAGCATGTACGGCCCCAAGTCCAAGTCATAGTTGGCAGATGCAGGTCCGTCGAAGACAATTGGACCAACGATACCATCGCCGTATTGCGAGGAGAAGTGAGCGTGGTACCAAGAAGTTCCGAACTGAGTCGCTTGGAACTTGTAGGTCTTGGAATCACCCGGAGCAATCGGGCACTCAGTGATACCGTTCACGCCATCATATCCAACGCTGTTGTGTTGGCGAACACCGTGCCAGTGAATCGACGTGCCGTTGTCCTTCATTTTGTTGTGCACAGTGATCTCGAGCTGATCGCCCCACGAAGCGGTGATGGCAGGGCCGGGATATTGTTCGTTGATCAGGAGACAAAGCCTGTCGCCGTTGCCATCTGGGTTGCAAGTCGAGTTGGTGATTGTGATCTCGTGGTAGACGGTCTTGCCGGTGGTAGGGTACTTCTGATCGAAGTCGGTGGCAATGCTGAAGCCATCCTTCCAGCAAGCACGGCTGAAAGGACCATTGGTGCAAGCGGAATCCTTGGTTTGACGTTCCTGAAGGGTGTGCTCAGGAATAGCGGGCACTGCTGCTGCAGAGGCGAGCGAGGTCAATGCCAAAAGGCAGTTGCCTGCGAAGTGTGCGAACCTCATTGTGGATGCCGAACAAAGACAAGACTACCAAGTCTGTTGCTAAGATTGGAACAATGAGAGCAATGTAAAACGAAAGTTCAAGGTGGTGGGCAGTAACGAATGGACCCACTCTTGGAAAGAATGCACAAGACCTTGGAGATGTCTTAACTTCATGGCGGCGCAGTCGACGTGATATATGTAGTCCTCTTGCCACGCCTGACGATCCCCCGGCGTTTGCACATCCGATCGCCAGGCGCTCGAGTAGGCAAGACGTTGAGGCTAATGCGAGCCGCTTTCGAAGATGGATGCCAGGAGTGACAGCATACTGGATGAACCGAGCTCGTTCAGCTTCGGCCAGTCCAAGCCCCGAATGGAAGAGTTTGGCGTTTGGATGTTTCGACCAGGCGAGCCAAGGCGAGGGCCTAGCGTGCGATCGTGTGCGGCCTGCCATGTGCTGGCCCAGCAGGGGTAAACTATACCTCCGTAGTGAGAACCGCGGTCTGGGATAATGGTGGCCAAAAGAGCCCCGAGCCGTGGCACACTATTGATTCTTGTCCCGGACAGGCTTCTCAGCCCAGCGTAGATTCATGGTTATGGACAGTCATGACGACGGGAACGGACCTCCCACCATTCATTCTATGCGGCTGAGCTAAGTATGGTTGTCTGCAACTCTGCGCTTCAATGCAAGGAGAGTTGACGAACCGAGGAGGCTGACCCAGGAGGATGCTGACTGCGGCGGCCGCGTGCATTATTGTCCGTTCCCGCGAATCCCGCGAGCGAGCAGGAGGAACATCTGGAACGAGCATGCGGTGGAGAGCGGTATGGAGCATCTCAACACACTGCGAATCATGCGGCAGCCAATGTCATGTCAGTGCTTGCTATTGCATGAGATCGACAAAGTCGGGACCTAGCGCAAACCTTAGTCCGCATCCGCTTTCTTGCGTTCAGCTCTACAAATAGCGAGCGCCACAGGGATTGGGGCCAATATGTCCCGATAACCGTGTGTCGAAACATCGATCTTTTCAGATCCCGATGCCTTGGACGCCCGCGCTCCGGATGATCTAGCAACCGGTGTAACGCTCGACCTCGCGTGTCTGCTAGTCCGCGGTACCGCATGTTTGGTGACGAGAGTTGAACCGTTGCTCGAGTGTCTAGTCAGAATAGACCCGCCTCGAGTGACACAACATACCATTCTTCTCAGCATAAGGAGACCCAAAAATGCACTTACCCATGTACATGTGTGCATGTATTCTCCGCATATGTAGGGCTGCAACCTCCAAGCCTCTCGGAAAATTGCTTGGCTTCACGCGCAACCGTTGAAGGCTGCATACACCTTCTTCGCTGTGACTGCTCACCTATGCGGGTTCCTGCGGTGTACCTGTATTGCTGACTGCGCTGAGTTTGAATGTGCGCGCTGTACGGTGGTTGGGTGATGGTACGAGCAAAGTGGTCGCCGCAGCGTGGCCTAAGGGGAATTTTGATGACAATGCGTAACGCAGAGTCTGTCCCAGCCAAGAGCTGTATAGCGCAGTACCCGTACCGTGCGATCCCTTTGCCTGGTTCGTCCCTATGCTGTGGCAAGGTGCACGTGTGGTTAGCAACAGTGGCACTCTGGTCATGGCCCCCATTGACGCTCGGTCATCTGATGCCGAGTGCTGACAACGCGATGCTTGGGGAAAAAGACTGGCACGATCTCACGAGCGGCTTAGTCGAAGGGCAGCCTTGCCAAGTTGCAACACCCGATGTCGTCGTACTGGATCTCGGTGCGAGACCCGTGCTCTGGCTGTTTGCAGGGGTGTTTCCCAGATCACCCGCAGGACATGCGGACAGCAGCTTGCGAACGTGCCTCTAAGACATGAAGACAACAAGCGACGGACATGGCCGCCTCATGCTGGCGGAAATCGCCATGCCGCTCGCTTGACCGGCAGCGTCGAAATTATGAGCGATAAAGCACTCTGACGGCGTGTCTTGCTAGCTCCCAGCAAGATCGGCTGCCCGCAAAGTCCGACAGCAACCTCGCAACAACACGACGGGAAGTTGGGAACGCCTGGGCATGCAAGCCCAACCTGGATCACGACCCTACTTCGAATGCACACATTCAAGGCATCGCTTGGGAAGAGCCGCATCAATCTCCACAAAGGATCATGTTCTCGCCCTCCCTTGTGTATACGATACTATTACTGCCCTAATCACGTCGGACCGAGGGACCATCCGGGTGCAAAGCTTCTGGAGGATTGTCAGCCCGCATATACCTGCATTTTCCTGCAATATGCCGGGTTTAGACACCTGTTTTGCAACCGCGTACTCGAGCAGACCGATACCCGCGCGCAAGCGACCCTTGCATGTGGCGTGGTGAGCGGTGATGTAGCGGTCAGTGGGATAATCCTGTGCCAGCTTCAGAGCCTGTAAGAGGCGTTTTGCGTTGTCATCACTGCCTTGCATTATTGCCTGTGTCAGACCTTCAGGGCAGACTCCCGCCTTGCCGTATCCCACGCGAGAAAACACCGCTGCAGCTCTGGACCTCACCTCTGCCGCGCTGTAGGATTCTCACCAGTTCATTTCAATGACGCCGACATCAACCCGTTTATCTTCCACATATGGCCATGTGGCGTACTCATAGCATGGGACCCTTTAGCTCATCCCCTTCGGATCACCACGCGATGACATGGGTCGCTTGGGGCTCGAGCCAGTACTACCACAGCCCCGGGTGGGATCCCCAGTCATTACATGGGGGTTGTGTATTGACAGGCGGCACCCTGGCCCACCCGCGCCATTTCTAATAGTAGCTCGATATGCACCACGACGGCTGAGCATACTAAACACGCTGTTGACGATACCTCGCTTCGACCCATGTCTGGGGAGCGTGCAGATGATTTCCACGCTGCTGCCACTCGCAGCCCGGGAAACTATGGCTACTATACTGTCGATGGCGACTACCTCGGACGATAGGATCCTTACATAAATACCCGACTGTTCGCTCCCAACAGCCACACATCGTCAGACTAATCACTTCCTATTCTTCTGACCTTCAGTCTTTCGCTTGCTGAGGCATCCTGGTAAAAGGGATTGTCTGATCAGCATAACGTTCGTTCTTAACATACCTCATCCCGGGCATTCATAATGCGGCCTACCATTCTGCAGACCGTCGCCTTCGTGGCTACAGTTGGCACAGCTTTCGCTGACGACGATCCCGAATTCGAGAACCCTTGCAAATCTTTTGGTATTGATTTCCAGGACCATGGCAAATACTTCCAGAACAAGTCATCCACCGAGCCATTCACATTTGTGTCCACATTCGAGAAATGCGAAGAAGACGTTGCCACCAACGTTCTTGTTGACCCGGCGGGAGACCAATACCTGTGCAGCGAAACCCCAATGAGGCCGGACGACACGTTCCAGATGTCGACTTGTCCCTTGAACAAGGATTCGCTGTGGACTGGAGACTGGTCGGTGATCATCATCTCGAACAATGGAGATGCAGCTCCGATTGCCTACCAGAGAGATTTTGCTCTCAAGGTCGACATCCCAATCACAAAGACCGTAAGTTCTCTACCTCAGCATTCGCTCTCAAGTTGCTAACATTCTTAGGTCACACCGACTGTGACAATACCTGCTGTTGAGACCCCGACGAAGAATGTGACGACCACCAATGTCATTACAGAAGTCATCACCAGCACGAAAGTTGTAACTTCGCCTTACACCAAATCAAAGACAGTGACGGTACGAAGCCATCCATCCATCCATTCGAGTGGACAATGGACTAATGAGTTATTAGCAAACACCAAAACGAGTGACAACCACGAAAACCATAACACTAGGCACCATCACAAAACACGCCTACAAAGTCGAGCCAACCGTGATCACAAAGACACGAACAAAGACATGCAGTGTCCCCAAGCGTCAAAACCATCGCGATCCATGGGCAACTATCACTCCGACAGTGGCATACGCCGCCGCTCTTGAGACTGCCTCCGCAACATCAGCACCGGCGAAATCTACCGGTGGCGCTCGCGGCCGTCGTGATGCCGCCCGCTTCGCTTCAGAAGATCGTGCTGAGTTCATTGCTGCACGCCGAGCTCGGCTTGCTGTCGCTGAAGGCATCGAGAAACGCGACCTCGATGAAGAAGAAGTCGAGGTCACGGAAGTCGACACCGCCAAGTGGAATTACGTAACATCATGGACGACGACAACTCCGGTCACGCAGACCGTTGTCGTTGATTCGACCAAGAGCACCACCACGGTGTCTACGTCGACCAGCTTCAAGGGCGTTACCCAGGTTGTTAAGACGATCACCGCTGTAAGTTACAACTCGACGTCACCTCAGAATACTGGATCACTAATTCCCATCTCGCAGCCTACACCCACACGAACCAAAACCAAGTACACGCTTGCCCGAACTACGTCTACGATCACCAAGCGTCCGACGGTCACTAAAACGATCAGGTGGGCACCTGCATCAAGCACGGCGATCTGCAAGGCCAAGGGTGGCAAGTTGAAGGTGTAGGGCTTTCGTCGCCAGGAATGTAATCACTGCCTATGACATCGGGATCATTGGAGATGACGACCGGCTGATGTCATCTATACGAACTATAGAAGCAGTGATATCTACTGCACGCAATGACCACAGGATTTTGCTTGCAACATCTATTACCAGAGCAATCGGTCGCAAATGCTGGTTCTTTCCAATGCTAGATAATTCAGTGCGTTGCCAAGTAAGTCTTTGGGTCCCTCGGAACACACCTCAAGGCCTTGCTTTTGAGCAGAGTCTTTGTATCTCTTTCACCTACAGCACTGACTGCAGAAGCATGGCCACCGAAAGCGCTACAGCCGCATATCCCACGCCTCTGACTACCGCGCCGTTCTCATGATAGTTCAATTGATTCGGCAGCTGCTCTCCCTCAGGAGTGAAAATTCTCATGCAAGCAAAGTCGACGGTTGGCTTAGTGTCCTCCTCGCTGCGATAGAAAACGCCGATAACGGGTGTTGTACCCTGTCGACCGGCACCACGGACAGGTTCATTCAGCCCCTCGTTGGCGTCGGAGACAGCGTCAGGGAACTCATCTCCTCCTGGTCGGAAAAGCTGCGCCATGGAGGCAGCTCTGTGCAGCTCGTACTCTGCTGGTGATACGGGCTGGCCTCCGGACTGCTGGAGCTGGACTACTTCCGTAGATGCATTGGATCCGAAAATCGGGCCTCCTGTGATGTTGACATAGTTGGTCCAGAGCCCGCAGAACGACAAGTTCGGCATGAGATACGATCGCACGTGGACCGCCAGCATGTCGCATCTTGGTGGCGCTCCTGTGGCACTCCCATTGTTGTTGTTGTAATCGAATGTTTGAACAGCTTGGGTCAAGGTATCCAGACAAGGGTCGAACAGAACATCAGAGCACGATGTCGAGTTGTCATCTGGGGTATTGGGCATGTTCGGCAGAGTCTGTGCCTGGTACTGCAGCATCAGCGCGCACGCAGGTGGCTGCGCTGAGGCGTCGAAGTCAGACGGCACACCGGCATAAAGCGTCTGCGTGGATGTATAGTAGCCTGCGCCGCCACTGCCTTCGGTTGCGTCGTCGACGAGGGTCAGGGAGAGTGAGGTATCGTTGAAGCTGAAGACGTTGGGAGCGATGCCTACGCCTGTTGCCCTGATCTGGTCGCCGTTGCATACGGTTCCAGAATCGAGTTGTATCTGATCCAGGTCATTGCACGTGAGAATGCCAACGGCCTTGTTGTTATCGCGGTCCTCTTGGGCGTGACAGACGATTGCCAGTCCTGCTGCAAAGGTGGCACGCAACGTGAGAGAATGCATGAGTACAGTCGAGAGATGAAAGATAGTAAGGGAGATGTTAAGGAAGCAATGAAGTATGGAATGGTGTGTATAGCCGTCAACAGGTGAGGACAGGGAGCCATCCTACATATCCTGGCCTCAGCACATGGACGATATATGGGGAGCTGGCCTCTGTCAAACCAAAAAGGATCTGCGCCCTCAAATACTCCCGTTCGCGTTGATGGCTCGCTTGTTGCTACGCCACACATGTTGGTTGGGTGGACAGGCATTATGGGCCAGGTTGGGCGTCTCGGATTAGCAGGTGTTTGATATTTACGAGTGGTCGCTGCAGTAGGCGCCTGGGCCAGCGCAGAAAGTGGGCTGAAGGATTCGGAGCCTGACTGGTGATTTGTTGACAGCTCCTAGTTGCGGGTCTGAGGAACGCGCCGCAGATATGCATATCTTGGCTCACGGGCTGTGTTCCCAATTCCAGTACACCGGCTTCACGAACCCATGTCGACACAACATTGTTGTGGAATCTGATTGCCATGGCCAAGGCCGACATTCCTCGGCTTGCATGGCGTTCTGATTCCGTCTTATTCGCCCGACAAGTGATCATTAGACATTATTCGCTAAGTTCTCTCAGGACAAACTCGCAGTGAAGAAATACGCTAGAACTGTCATTAAAGGGTGCCCAACGACTTTTTGGGAAAGGCATCGAATCTTCCTGTCGACACAGTCAAGTCGCACGTATGGGTATCCCCTCAGTCGGTTTGATCCATTCAAGCCCCGATACCTAAAGCGATGAGAGCGGCTCCACCTGAGAATGCTCAGCCTTGCCGTCTTTGGATCCGCCACAAGCATGGCTGCTGCTACTGGTGCTAGCTACCTCGATTCCAGGATAGGGCACTGGCTGTCCCGGAATAACCACGACTCCACAGACTCATGGTCGACTGTGATCATGGCAGTGTACCAACAAGCGAGCCGTACCATCAAGCGAAACTTCTCCATTCCAATGACTTAAATTAGTGTATTCTGTCCCAAAAAGGTGCAACGGAAGAATCGTTAGTCTGCAACTGCGACGACATCACCAACACCTCAAAGGAAGGAGTCCAAGAAGTCTTTGCGTTCATCCTTACGAGTTCAATCCTCGTCTTGTGATGTGTTCAAGCGAAGAATACTTTCAGCTGATGAGAATAGATCGTCCTATTCGATCATGCTGTTCTGAAAACATACAAGTGTCAAGACCTGCGGTATGTATATAGGCTCATCCCAAAGTCCATAGAATCTGGATACCACACACAGCTCAGCATTCGCATTCACATCGACATTCGCCTTTCGTCCAATCATCAACGCACCTGCATCCAATATGGCAACCGTCATTGGCGTCGTCTCTGGCGTTCTCACCATTTTCTCTTTCGTCAAAGATCTGTTCCCGGCGGACGATCCAGCTGTCAATAAGATTGACTTTCGCATCGGCCTCGATGGCTCCCAGCCTCCAGGAGGCGGCGGAGAGCTGAGTAACGCGGGTGGAGAGAAGCCTGACGTTCGTTGCTTCAACGAAGTGGGTAACTTTTTGGGCATGAAAGTCAACGACAATAACAAGTGCGGTGAGGGGTCGGAGTCATGCAGTACCGAAGTCCAGACCGATAATGCATGCTCTTACACTCTGTTTTCCGCCAACAACGACGCTCTCTGTGTCGGATGGGTTTCGATCAAGTTCCCAGGAGGCGATCAGTACGGCAGCCCGCTCGGCGAATGGGCTCAATACTGCGATGCCAACTATGGCACAGGTGGAAGTTGGTGAGTTCTCTAAAAGCCATGGCTAGTTCTAACCACGCTCAGCGGCACCAGACTGATTATATCCAAGGTACTGGTCCAACGTACTGTTGCAGACAGATGACGGAGGTGAGACAGTCAAATGCGCCTGGCTCGACGGTGACGGCGACCAGCCAACGACTGGAGTCCAAATCCATTGGCCAGAATTCGATGGCAAAGGCAAACCAGTGCAGGATGGTTCCTACTACTGCGAAAACAACCCAGCTATGCGCTTCCTCACCGAGAACGACCCGACTTCAATCAACTACTGGTCTCCGACCCGCCGCATGTTTGCACGCGACCCCTCGGTCCTCACATCATCCGCAGACCCAGCCGTCGAGCAACAGCGCCGTGCTGCGAACGAGCAGCACCAGCGTCTTCGTAGACAAATGGCCGACGACGACCGCCTCGTCAAGAGCGCCAAATCCGTCCACTCGGCCACGCAGCTTTGCAACGCCGGCAAATCAGTCGGTCCGGATTTCGTGTCTTTCGATGAGAAGAAGTTCTGCGATATGAAGGAGAAGAAACTCTACGACTTTTGCGACGAGGTTGAAATTGGCGAGTGCTGGGACGATGATAACAACGTTCTCACCAGCAAGTCGCTTGGTGTCGTTTCTTTCGCGGCCACTGGTACTTCTGTTGACTCTGAGAAGCCGAAGAGCAAGTATGGCAATGTCATTAGCTGGGAGTAAGCTCGGCGGTCATAGGATGAGCTTTCTGTCAATACACGAAGCCGAGGAATATGCATTAGAAAAACGACGGCGCGCTTGTTGGGTAGCTTAGGAGCAATTGGTCTTTTCGTATAGATAGATATCTGCTTTTAAAGCGGGCAACTGCGTACATACTTAAATCTTGCCCTCACCTATGGTAACTCGAAGATGTCAATTTGTATTCATGCGCCTTTCCTCGGAAACAACAAATGCAGAGGGAAGAGAAGTGCAGTTCAAAGTCTTCGTTATGAAAAAGAGTCGAGATACAGACTATCCACGCTATGCATCGGGTATACCTGCTCGATATGAGAAGAAAAAAAAAAGTCAACAGAAAACGAAAAAGCGTCAATCGCAACGGAAAGCAAACCTCTCACAACCCCGAGCATCGTTATTGTCGTCCATTCCACCATCAACTCTCAACCCCGAGCATTCCACCTATCGTTATAAGCATTCACCGCAACAGCCACCTGCTTGTACAGCCAATTCCGACTCGTCTCGTCCGCAATTGGAATGAAAGGCCCATTCGTTCCACCCTTGAGCACAATACTCATGCCCGTGCGCTCCTTCGAAATAGTCTGGACGTCCTTGAGCGGCACGTCCCACTCGGTCGTCAGCTTCTTGGCTCTCACAAGCATGATGCTATTGTACGTGATCAAGACAAGCATGCTGGCTTCAGCACCCTGCGACGAGCCGCGGCCACTGTTGCCGCCGGCGTTGCGGTCGCCTTGCGAGCCCGAGTTAAGCTCAAGATGGGCGATGTAGCTTTCGTTGAAGTACTTGCCGTTGTCGAGAGTCTTGAGCCAGAATTGACCAAGAGCCTCGCGCTGAGAGTACGGGCGCACAATGCCGTCTAGACCGATGAAGCGGGTGAGGCGGACACGGTCGAGACCCTCTTGGTCGAAGACGGTGGTGGTGTTCTTGACGCCTTCGGCCATGTTGGAAGCGAGATCGAAAGCGCCAATGGCAGGCTTGGTGGCGAGGCCGAGGATGCCTTTGCCAACACCCTTCATGAAGCCTGCGGCACCCTCCTTCTCAGCGCCCTGGAGTGGCTGGCGGGCAAGTCCGCCGATACCGCTGGCAAGACTGCTTGCGAAAGCGTTGCCGCCTGACGTGATGCCGTAGAGCGCGTGCTTCGGACGGTTGCGGGAGCGTGACATGCGACGAGCGTCTTGGAATTCTTTATCCATACTGGCAGCCGCGAGACCCTTACTGATGGATCCGGTGAACTTCGAAACCGAGTCCGAGAGACCGAAGACGGACTTCTTGACGAAGCTGCTAGCTCCCTTCGCGATGCCGACGCCGAGATCCTGCGGGCGGTCTGTGACGAGACCTTGGTAGGGCTCGTAGAAGATGTCTGCCACACCAGAGCTGATGTTGTTGAACAGACCGACAGGGTTTCCAAGGAAATCAGCAGAGCCAATGACGATGTGGACCTGGCGGAGTGACTCTTGTACGTAGTGGCTTTGGATGTTGCTGACGAGCGCACCAACCGAGACGCGTGCGTTCTCCAACATAAGTGCATTGTAACGAATGGGTGCATCGTTGACATTGCCAATGGACATTGTCAAGACGTTGACAGCGAACATGAATGGGTTGCCAGAAGAACTGCCAGTGTCCTCTGCGTTAATACGCTCGGTACGGACAAAGGACAAATCAAACTGCATGGGTTGGAGATGAAGCAGCTCGAAGTAGATGTCCTGGCCCGACTGCTCTTGCTGAGGTTCTGGGATGTCCAGGTTGTCGGGTGCAAGTTTGCCCTCGCTCTCTTCGCTCCATGACGCGCCTTCAATCTTGGCGAAGTCCAGCAGAGCAAAGATGAAGTCCTCGTCGATTTCGATGGTCATCTGCTGCATCAAGAAGGTGAAGTACTTGATGTAGAGCACACCATAAGAGTCGTCTTTGACTCTGGTCACGGTAGACCTAAAGATGGGGTGGGCCTCCATCTCCTTGCCAGTCTTCGGAACGACACTAGGGTAGAACAGCAGCGGGAAGATGCCACCATAAAGTTGATTGTCGATCTGGATCCACTTGACGGTCAATGCCACGGTCTGGTACAGCGGCGAGTCGGTATACTTCAGCTCGATGTCGCGCCAAGTGACGTAAACCAATTCTCGCAGTTGTGAGTTGATGAGCGAAATGCCCACACCAGCAAAGCGAATGCCGGCCCTCATCGTGACATCGTCGTCTTGTTCCTTGACTTCGAAACCAGTAGTAGTGGATGCGCTGGCATTTGCAGACTTCTGCTTGTACAAACTCTTCGACTGTTTGTAGTTCGAGAACACAAGGGTCTGAGTAGGACCATCGGCAACGACATTGAGATCGATGACCTTCTGCTTTGGTTGGCCACGCTCTCCCGCAAGCGGGATACGGAAGGGAATCAAGTTTCCGATCTCAGCAATCTTGACATGTCGTTCCTTGCCGTTGGCGCTCAGAATAATGTTCTTGTTCTTTGAGGCAGGGTAGTCCCATGCGTATGGCATGATGCTGCGCGCGGGCAACTTGTAGCGAATTGGCTTCCAACCGGACGAACGGTCCTCTTCATCTTCGTCGACATTCGGGTTGGCCTGCCAGAAAAGGAATTCCTGGTCGCTTTCGTTGCGCATCGAGTACGGCCAGTGCTTCGTCTCCTTGCTCAGATGCAAGAAGATAGTTGCATCTTCCATCAAGATCTCAATGCGAACAAGCTGCTGCCTTTCTCCTGCCTTGGCAAGTTTAACGTGGACACTGCCGGTGTTGGCGATGTTGAAAGGCGAGGACCAGGAGTTGTTGACACCTGGGTAACAGAGACACAGTTGCTGGCCGGTGCTCTGCTTCAAGAAACGCAGAGGGTGCAACTCTCCTGTTTTGAGTGTAGCAACATCAGGCGAGCCAGGCTCGCGAATTTGGATCTCCTCCGCAAGCTTGTTCTTGACGACGAAGCGAGGCGTGATAGTCACAACCTTCGTGAGCTTGTATTTGCCTTCGCCTTCCCTGACGGTGAGACCGGCGTGCATCTCGGAACGTCCAGACTCGGCAGGTAACTTGACATCGACCGCGGCACCGATGGCGTCGAAACTGACCGGTTGACTCCATGAAGACTCGCCAACCTTGATCAAGGCACGGTTCTTGCGGTCGTCTGTTGGGAACGAGAACATGAAAGGTGCGGCCTTCTGTGCGTCGGCCTCCGTGTTAACAAGAGTTTGCCCGGCAGCGGACTTTGCGGAACCGAAGTACGCCTTGCTCCTGACATCGAGCTCCATTCCAGTGCGATTGAGGATGATGTACGGGCTGTATAGCGTGATTTTGAACGCACCGCCACTATCAGGCATGTTGTAGTAGTGGATCTTGAGTCGTAATTCCAGGTTGTTGTTATCTTTGACGGTGAGGGTCTTCTCGCGGCGGAAGTCCTCCTTGTTACCCGAGTTGATGATAGCAAACTCGCTGGCCTTGAAAGGTGTGTCTTGCATGTCCACGCTCATGAGAAGCAAGTGAGAGAGCTCGACAACATGAATCGGGCTGACACCACCCTTGCGAAGGAAATTGGTCCAGTCCTTTTGGGTAGTCTTGTCGTAGATGCGGTACTTGAAGTCAAAGGGCAACAGATTCTGAACCTCGATAGGCGCAGAGATGCGAATGCGCATGTATGGGTAAACGCTAGATGCATGTTAGCTGTGGCACATCGATATGAGCATATGATGATTGCACTTACTTCGTCAGAGGGTTGTTCTTATCATAAGACGCCTGCATCTGGAAATAGAACGGCGAAGAGCTCTCGTCCTGCTCACCCTGGCACTTAAGTGTCCGGATGGGACGCTTGAGCAGGTCCTTCCAGAAGAGCCGTTCATTGGACCAAGTGTAGCCGAAGCCTTCACCAGGTCTGATGACAAGCGAATGCATGAACGCTGCACCAACGGGCGACGGCCTAGCCTCACCCGGCGCAATCTTCTCAATCTTGAGCAGGTGGCCTTCGTCAGGGCTGTAAACGCCGAGCTCGATAGGAATTTGAGTATGGTTCTCAACAAGCATGGGCGAACGGAGGGTGATGTATTTGACGTTGTCGGTACCAAGCTTGACCTCAACAAGCATGCGGTGCTGGATCTTATCCTTGCGCGGCTTGAGGTTGTAAAGTGTTTCGCCTTCACGGCTGACGGGAATGCGATCAACGCTGTCGAAGCCGCTTCCGTCGAGTTTGACACCGATGAGGCCTGACTGTCCCTCCGGAGACAGAGTCTCACGGGTCGTAGAGGGGTCTTCGAACCTCCAAGGCCTCTCCTCGCCATCAGTGAGCTTGGCGGCTTGGCCTTCATCGTCGACTTCTGCGCTGCTCCAAACATTGAGATCAAATCCAGTGTAGTTGCGAATGCGGTAGGGTGCATCGTTCCCGCGCGGCTTAGAAAGCACGTCCTCTTCAGAAGACAGGAACTGAGCTGATTTTGAAGCCAGCGCGATCGTCGCAGCAGTGACAGTTAGCTCCAAACTCTTCCTGGAGTAGAGTTCCACGGCAAGCTTGTCTGGATTGACCTCCTTCGCCATGTGGAAGCCCAGTTGCCATGGTTCGATCAGTGGCTCCCATGCCGATTTGGAGAAGTTGTACACATTGATAAATGTGTCAATGCTCGTGTCTGCGCTCATGTTTCCAGTCCAGTCACGAACGTCGACGTTGAACTTCTTTACGCTGAAATCAAGCATAGGCAGTTCGTGCAGATCTCCAATGAGGACAACACGGATGCCATCCATCTGGATGTTCATCTCCTCGCGCTTGATGACTGCTGAGCCCTCGGGTTGGCGCTCTTCTTTCTTGGCCTGCGTCTTGTTGGTCTTGATGGTTTTGGCCTGAACCTTCTGAGTCGAGTGAACTGTCTTCCTCATGGACTTGTTGTCTTTGGCTCGTGTCGAAGGGGCCTTGACCTGGGCAATCTTCTTCGGTCCCTCTTCTTGCAGCTTGGCGTCTTGGCTCGAGGACATAGCAGAAGCTCTGTTGACAATTTGCATTGCCAGCAAGATATCACGAAGTGACAAACGCAAGACCAGTGGACCAATCGTTACGCTGATACTCATGAGTGATGAGCCCTTACCCTTGGACTGCATGTCAAGGGAGGTCTGGATACTGAAGTCGTCCAGAATGCGCAGTTGAGAGGTCTCGAACTGATCCATGCGGCAAAGGAACATGCCAATCTTCTCGACTTGTAGAGTCATGGCGTGCTGCTGAGACACGAGCACTTGCTTGGTGCCAAGAACGATTGCCTCGGAGTTGCTGATCGCCGGGTTGGCGATGAGTACGACTTGAGCGTCGACTACATTAACGCGGTAGGAGATTGACATGCCGCCTTCCGCAGGCTTTTCTTCGGTCTGACCGGAGCCACTGCGCTTCGATTTGCCCTGAGTAACCAAACTTTGGTCGTCTTCCTCCTCTTCCTCGGCCGACTCGTCTTTCTCTTCTTCGACGACGAGTGGCTCGTCTTGAGCGAGGCCATTGTTCACAAAGTTCAGGACCGCAAACAAGTAGTCAAGTGCAAGGATGACCCGAGGACTGTCGACAGTTAGCAATGCAATGAGATTCTTCTCCTCGCCACCGGAGATTGACACGCTGGCCATGAACTGCTGTTTGACGTCGGTGTTGATGAGCGACATGATCTTCCTGTACTTGATCTTCTCGGTAGTGCGGGTATCGGAGATGGTGAAGGACTGAACAAGCAGCTCGCTTTCGATTGCGCCATCACTAATCATGCGCAGCTTCACGCTCGTCTCGTTCAGTGTGAATTTGGACAGACTGGCCGCTTCCAGATCGCCTATGGGTTGATCGACAGGGCCCGAAATGAGCTCGAGGCCAACTGCACCAACCTTGAAGATAAGGTCCATCTTTGTCCAGGTCTCTTTGTCGCTTCCAAGCTCGGGTCCGAGGTGCGATGGCTTTTCAACCTCCCCAGAGGTAGATGACGCTTGGGTGGACGACTCAGTAGACCTATCTGGGAGCACAACCGAATCTGGAATTTCGTTGATGACTTCCTCCTCCAGATCCTCGTCGTCTTCAAGGGCAAAGGCGGACGGGATCGATCGGGTCAGCTCCATGACAAACTTGAGCTGAGTCTCGGAAACGCGTAAGTTGATGTTGCTCATCGCACCTTCAATCTCGGTGTCAGGGCGCTCTCTGCCTGGCTTGTGATCTGCCTGGGTAATATTGAAGTCGATGTCAACCTTGTCAATGAGCTCCAGCTCTTCCGACTTCTCATCGGGATAGTGGAACTTCGACGTGAGGCGAATATTGCGGACTCCAGCGGACAATTTGTTGGCAACGTCAGCATCCTGCGAATCATCGAGTGGCACGAACTTGTTGTTGGCATAGATCTCGCCCAAGTATGCGGTCATCAAATCGCGCTCAGGACTGTCGGTGATGACCATACGCGGGAAAGCAACAATGGGTGTCTTCACCACGATGTCAAAGTGCATCTTGCTGGCAGATTCTTGGACCTTGCTCGCTTGGTTAGCAGCTGCCTCCCGGGCTGCGTTGAAAATTGCCTGCATCTTGCCAAACTTGACGCCGAATTCCATGATCTTGCGGAACGGCTCAGTAACAAAGTTGACCTTGAGTGAGCCCGCGCGAAGGTAGATAGACGTATCATGGCCGGGGTAAGACTCCGATGTGGCGTCGAATGTTTCGTAGCGGAAATCGGCCAATTCGTCGCCCTGAATGGAGACAAGTTGTCTCAGTGATGAACGTTCGTCCACACCCTGGTTGATATCGTCGACCAGGCCGAGATTACCTAGCTTGGCGCTGACATTCATGGTTTTGCCCATCAGGAAAACAGCGACCTCTGCGGAGCTCAAGCTCAACGTTGCTAGGCGAATACCATCGTTGTTGAGGATCACAGCAACACGTTTGAGGTTAGCCTTGATGCGAATCTTGTCCTGCTCAGCTGGCTTCTCAATTTCGTCCTCTTGGTGTGTGTCTTCGATCTCCTTCGGTTTGTTCTGCTGGGGGGCGTCGGCTGGAGGAGCGAAAGTAGTCATTGCGAAATCAAGGAGGGTCAACAAAGTCCTGCGAGTCACCAGCAAATTCAACGTAGAGACTGCGACATCGAGATTGGTTGCAATGCCTTCATATTTGCTTTGGAATTCCGGATGGTCCTTGTTGACCTTCTGGAACGATATTGTCAGAAGATCCTCTTTGGCGTTCGTCAGGACGTCCTCGCTTGAGATCAAATTCTTGAACTCAGGAGCAGGGGATTCTTCGACGTGATCCTCAACCACCAAAGTGCGCAGCTTAACATCCGCAGCCATGTCGAACGGTCGCTGGTAGAACTCAAGGCCGAAAGTCTCGGCGATGAGATCGACGAGGAGCTGGTCTGGCTGTTTGCCTTCAGGGTCAGCTTTGTAGAGAGAGCCCTGGAGCTTGTCGACAGTGAACTTGAACTCGAAGTTGCGCTGGTTGGGGTTGACCTCGGCTTGCTTTTGGCCTTGCTTGGGTTGGTACTGTTCCTGCTCCTTCTTGCGAGCCGCCTTGCCATGTTCCTCGTCATGTTGGATAAGATCCGCGTCCGCTGACGATGAAATAGACTTCGTCCTAGAGCGTCCAGCTTGATCCATGATACTCTTCGAGCGTGGCCGCGACTGTTGACCCGAAGAACTCGGCCGCTGCTTTTGCTTTTCCGCTGGCTCGTCGAACTTCGGTATCGCGAAGTCTAGCAGCTTCATCAACGCTTTGTACTTCGCATCCGAAAACATGGCATGTAACACGGGCAAGTGGCCATCGATGCTGAACTTGGTCAAGTCAGACGCCTTCGGTACAATGCAAGCCGCAATCTCGAAGTCCATGTTGATGCGTTCGACAATATGGAAGTTGCGGGAGGAGTCCTTGTTCTCCAGCGTCATACGCGTTTCTTCAATTGTCGTTCCGATCAGGACTTGAGTGTTTTCGAGGCGAAGAAGGAATTTGTCGTACATCAGGTTCTTCAACTGCGCGAAGTCTTGGTCTGTGTACTGCTGCTTCTGCTTGTTCTGGATATCGGTCAACGTTTCCTTGTCGATCAAGTTGCTTCGCACACTCGCGTGACCAGCATCAAGGATCAAGCAGATGGAACTCTTCTTGGTGACAGAGTCGGGAACAATGATCAGAGGAGCCTGGAGATCAAGCTGAACATCAACCGTCTTGTGCTCAGTCAGAGCATATTCAAGACCGGCACGTGTCTGCTGTCGAAGACCCTCAACGGTAGAGCCTGCAGTCTCCATCAGAGCACCGATGGAGTCCATATGCTTCTCCGGAGGCTTAAAGAACTTAGTGACCTGCACAACAAAGTTGGGGTTGTAGATAATCTCCATGGCCTTCAACTTGACGACCACGGCAGTATCGGCGTGATTGTCGAGCGGGTTCTGCTCAAGCTGCAAGCTGAAGAAGGGATCATCATCTTCTTCATCGTCCTCCTCGTCCTTGGGAGTCTCATCGTCACCAAGCTCTTTGATCCGCTGATCGTCCGGAACAGGAGGAGCGTCTTTCACTTGAAGCATTTGTTCGTACATATTACCTTCTGTGCTGCCATCGTAGAGCCTCATACCACCAAGGCTCAAATCGACCAATGTGGAATCAGTCCTTTGAATGAACTCTGTGGAGAAATCGTCGAACAGTAGTCGAAGCATGTCGGTCTTCTTGCCGTGAGGATCGCGTCGCAGGGTGAAGCTTCCCGTCTTGAGGTTCATGTCGACTTGAAGCTTGACGGCCTCACGGGGCATGTCGACGGCCTCCGTAAGGTTTTGTTTCTCGTCGAAATCAATGGCAGCGTAAAGCTCTTTCCGCTGCTGTTCGTCCATTTGCGTTTCGTCTTGAGCTTGATCTTCTTGCGATGATCCCCAGATGTAAGAGCCCCAAGTTCGCTTCACAGGAGCCTTCTTGACGCCAACATTCTCTTTGCGCAATTGGTTGCGAGCAAGAGAACGCCAGAACCGCAGATCCTCGTATGCCAGCTTACGCTCGAGTCGATCGAGATCCTTCGCTTCGTCGGCGGACAATGTCTCTTCCTTTTTCTTCTTCTTGAACAGCTCGATGTAGCGTTTGCGGTCATCTCGGCGCTCTGCCATGTATGCCCAGCTCCAGCGCTTGTTGCGGTCGTGGATGCGGTCAAGTACAGCTTTGCCGGCGAATTGCAACCATGCTTTCGGGTCCTCTTTGGGTCTCTTCTCTGGCTGGAGCTTCCGGTATTCTTGGTGGCGGATGAAGTAGTGGAAGAGGTCAACAAGCATGAGGGCGTCACGGTATTGCTCGTCATCAAGGACAAATCCAAGTTCGTTAAACAGCAAGCGAGCTTTCGTCTTTGGTTTGTCGGTTTTGCCTGTCTTGTCCATCTCAACGCCAGCTCTACCCGAGACCGGCTTGAGAATGTATTGATGCTCGGCTATAGCTGGATCGTCACTCTTGACAATCAGCTCACGGAACTTGTTCAGCATTGCTGCATGATCGAGGCCTTGCTCTTCAGCCGTCGCTTCGCCAGTGCCAGTGCTCAAAAGTTTGGCATCAGTGTCCCAGTATACAGCGAGCGAGCCGAGGGTCGCAAGCTTGTGCGAAGTGCCGCTGGTGCTCTGGATCCAAGTAGGGCGCCAGTTCTCGTCCGTCGACACAGCGCTCAGCTCCTGCAGAGTAATACCCGCAGCGAACGGGTGTCCGGGATCTGAAAGGGCGTCTTCATAGCGAATGTGCACATTCTTGACTGAGATCTGTACGTTATCGATGATTGTCGTAGTGAGAGCAGCGGTGAAGCTCTGGTTCTTCTGCTGCTCTTCCTTGGACATGCCCTCTGTGTTTCTCTCCTTCAGCAACTCGGCCGAGTCCAGCTTCTCCATCTTCACAGCGTGTTCACGCTTCTCCTCTTCCTCCGCATTGTACTCTTGATCCTCCTTGGGCGCAGCCAACAGGAACAGGTCCTCGATGCTGATGCGTACCGGCTTGCCTCGAAGATTTGACCAGGGAATGGAGAGGACCAGAGAACCGATATGTCCTTCTATGACATTGAGCGGGAGGTGCATCTGGTCAAGTGCCTCACGGCGAAGCTCCAGATCTTTGAGCTTCACATCGCCAGACCAGATGCCAACGTTCAGCTGTTTGGGGTCGAAGTTCCGGACATACATGCCCAAGAACCTGTTCAACAGGTTTGCAACCAAGCCTTCCAACATGGCGCAGGAATGTGGCCGTTACCCAGGCCGGGGATGTGATGTGGAAGGGAGTATGGGTGTTGCGAAAGCGTTAGGGTCGGTTGGAGTCGTCTATATCATAGTATCATGTGTCGTGGCGCCAGAAGTGCAAATCGCGGTGAGTGCAGTCTCCAATTAGGCAGCTTCGATGAGAGCGTTGCTGCTCAAATAGGAAGGGAGGGCAGTCGCGGGCAGAAATGTGCCAAGAGCGGTATGCAACAAGCTGGGAAGTGCAAGTGATGATGCGCTGCGGCTGCCGTTCCAAAAGACAACACAGACGAGGCAGACTCACAGAGGTGCTTGAGTGAAGAGACGGGTGGAGACGACAGCAGGCGGCACGAAAGTCTACACGTTAGTTGCGCGTCCGTCGAGGCACTGAGCTTGGAGGGGGAGCTGATGATGTCACAGAGCGGCTTGGTTGCTTTTGCTTGACGACCTACATGTATTTGTGCCTTGTGATCAAGACAGTACATGTACATGTGGGAGACAGAACGGCAGCGATGTCGCAGTATGTGTAAGTGAAATAGTCCACGTGGTCATGACAATCAGATCCATAGGCATAGCTACCTGATCGCTGCCCAAAGCATGTTCTTGTGAGCTACGGCTCGCAGTGCACGTACAAATTTGGTACCTTACCTTCTCAGTGCTAAAGGCACCTTAGGTAAGGAAGTAGGGTTGTCTTGTTCGGGACTATCTTCTCGTACAAAGACAGTTGTGAGTATGCCATGATCATTTGCTTATATCTCAGTGGTATAATTCGGCTTTGAGACTCCCGTTGATGAAGGAGTACCGGATTTGAACGTGCACCGCGAATATGCGTGAAGAAACGGCCTCGTAAATCGTAAAAGGCGTGCGGCAACGACCGGGATGTTTTCCCAGCGGCCGGGAAAGCTGCCCACGCAGAGCAGAGAAAAAGAAGTACACCATCACCAAGCGTGCCAGCATGATTGTCAGACACATGAGGCATAGAATACCGACACGACGCTTAATCCAGTTCTTTGAATGAACATGTGTTTTCTTTGATCAGTGCATAGAATTGTATTACCCCTCACCTACTCTCATTCATCACATGTCGATGGAACCCAAACAATCGCCATGACCAAAGCCGTTTCTCTCCTCAGCGTGGCTGGACGGGCCGCTCACTTACGATTGGCCAATGGAGCTTAGCTTCCTCTTCTCTCACAACGCAGCCCAGCAGCTCGAACCTTTCGAGACCACCTCGAACACTAGCCTGTCGCAGCGCCTACACTCTCCACTCCTCACCATCACCACATCCTCGTCCTCCCAGCTCCTCCGACCGGCCCTCGCTACCCCTCGCCCAATCACAGCGCGCAGACACGGCCACAATGCTGCGTTCCGGTGCCCCCAGGAGCCTCCTGCGCTCGTTCAACACCCCGGCCTCCAAGGTCGCCCAAACACCTTTCCGCCAGCAGTTCGCCTCGCAACTATGCACTGTCGCTCGCAGGCCCCAGGCCCTGGCCGCCATGAAGCCATTGGCCCTTGCGCGCATGGCCTCGACCGACAACATGGTTGACTCTATCAACCTGAAGAAGGAGGCTGAGAAGGCGAAGGAGACCCTCAAGGCGGTCCCGGAGAAGGTCTCTATGGACTCGTCCACTCGCCCGGTCGCGAGCGAGATGACCAAGCCCGCGGACAGCCACGACGACCACGACATGATGGCCGGTATCCGCGCTGACATGGTACGAACTTCGGGCGCCAACTGATAAGCAAAAGTGAGGGAATGCTAATGCGACACGAACAGAAAACCATCAAGGAGACTTTCAGCTTGGACGCCGTGCCCAAGGAGGCCTACTGGATCGGTATGGCTGGTGTCGTGCCTTACATGGCCACTTCGCTCAGCACTGTCTACGCCGCTTGGGAGATCAAGAACTCCCTCACCACCGGCACTGGCTTCCTCTTGAACGAGAAGTCTGCTGAGCTCATGCTCCACATTCTTGAGCCCATCCAGATCGGCTACGGCGCTGCGGTATGCTTTGAGAACATGGCGATGCAAAAAATCTCTACGAAATACTGACACAACATACAGATCATCTCTTTCACCAGTGCTATCCACTGGGGTCTCGAGTTCGCCGGCTTCGGTGGCCACCAGGGCTACAAGCGTTACCAGATCGGTGTTTTCGCGACCGCTGCCGCATCTGCCACCGTTCTCATGCCCATTGAGTCTGCGCTCATCTCGCAGTTCTTGATCTTCAACTTCATGTACTACACTGACTCGCGTGCCGCTAAGCGTGGCCTCGCTCCCTCCTGGTACGGTGTCTACCGTTTCGTCCTCACCTTCATTGTCGGTTCCGCCATTGTCGCCTCTTTGATCGGCCGTGGTCAGATCGCCGGCCACGTTGAGGGCCTCCCCAACACCGCCGACAAGGTCCGCGAGTTCCGCAACGCCCAGTCTCAGATGATCGAGGAGGAGGAGTCTGCCAGGAGAGAGTTCCTCGGCTCCGAGGGTGAGGACGAGGAGGAAGAGGAGGAGGAGGAGGAGGACGAGGAGTAAGCGTTTGCACGGACTTTACTGTTCTTGTATACCATGTGCCGAGACTATTGGAGAAAACGCGACTTTTTAAGCGACGTTCCGTGGGTTTATTTAGGGTTGTAAATTCCCTTGCCACGATTATAGCTGTGGGGGTTTTTCTATGTACACTTTGTAGCGAAAATGGGAATGGACGTTGTACAGACGGTCATCACATCGAACGCAAGCATGATGCGTGGCGGCGATCGTGGCGATTGGGCGTGAGTGACCACACTCCTGGCACCGCAAGGCTGGTCAGAATGGCGTACTCGCAGCCTCATCATGGCATTTCAAGTTTATATTTGTGGGCATGGAGGACGCCAGCACAAGCCACTGCCCGGCAGTCGTGGCCCGAGGGGCCCCATCTGAGGCCTCCGAGGCCTCCGCGAAGACGAGAGAGTGATGCGAGGCGGCCCAGAAGATTATTGGTGGGCGCAATGGGAACAATCTCGCCAAGGCAGCAGAGGGATTGCCATTTCCCTCCGCAACTCCACTCCACTGTGCCCAGAACGGCGCCGCGCAACACGCCTCCAGTGCGACTCACGAGAGCCGTTGGCCAGCACATCGCTGGCATGGGCGTTGATATACATGGACAGTGAGTCGCAGGTATTTGTTAGCGATTGGCAAGTCCAAGCCACACAGACGGGCGTGCCTCTCAACGCTTGCGACGCCTTGACCGGGCTGATCGACGCACTTGGACTCGAAATCGTTCCGCCCTCCACTGGCCTCGCAACCCAATTCTCATCGTCTCCACCGGGTCCCGAGGCGTAGCGCTGGAGAAATGTGGTCCGCGTCTCCACTCTCTTTCACTCTGGCATCACTGCTGGGCCTGTCCGAAGAAACTAACCGCACGCGCGTGACCGCTGACTGGGCACGTAGCAATGGAGCCCTGCGTGTGCGACGGAGGTGAGGATTTTTGTCCCTGGTGGTCCTGCGCGCGCTCCTGTTACTCCTTCGCCAACGTACTCATCCACTGCCACTGTTTCATTCACGTCTTTCACACTGCCCGCTCGTCACCACACCTCTCCCACTGCCATTGCCTAGCCGCACCACCAAATCCTTGCCCCGAGCAGCACCTCCCAACGCCCCGCCAGCGACCATTGGAAACCAGCGGGGTTATAAGCCACCAGCACTGCCATCACACACACATCTATACGCCACAGACATGAGTGCCGGTGAAGTAGACGTCAAAAACGCGCCCTTGGGCAACGACAAGCCGCTTCCCGAATCCGTGCCCCAAGAACTGAAAGATGTCGCCAAAGAGGCCGATCCTGCCCCAGGCCCCGAACCTCAAGGCAAGCCCAAGCCGCAAAGGCCTGGAATGAACCGCTTCACCACCTCCAAAGAAAACATCCTGTCGAATTTCTTCATTGGTGCCATTGACCAGGGTACCACCAGCACGCGATTCATCATCTTCGACGGCGTAGGGCAGCCCGTGGCGAGCCACCAGCACGAGTTCAAGCAGCACTACCCCGAGTCTGGATGGCACGAGCACGAGCCCTACGAGCTCTTGGAGAGTTTGGATCAGTGCATAGAAAAGGCCACAACCACCTTCATCGATCTTGGTCACGATGTCAACGACATCAGAGCAATTGGTCTTACCAACCAAAGAGAAACAGCCCTTGTCTGGGATGCAGAGACCGGCGAGCCTCTGCACCCGGCTATCGCATGGCCTGATACCAGGACCAAGGCCATGGTTCGCGACTACAAAGAGAAGGAGCAAGAGATGGGCATGGATTTGCAGCAGTTGACCGGTCTTCCTCTGTCGACCTATTCTTCTTCCGTGAAGCTGGTCTGGCTGCTTGAGAACGTTCCCAAGGTCAAGGAAGCATATGACGCTGGTCGCCTCGCTTTCGGCACCGTGGACACCTGGTTGCTTTTCCACTTGAACGGTGGGCAAAAAGGCAAGTACTACGTCACCGATTCGACCAATGCGTCGCGTACCGGTTTCATGAATTTACACACACTGCAATACGACGACAGGCTGCTCAACTTCTTCGGACTGGAGCGCGAGAAGTTCTACCTTCCTAAGATTGTGCCTTCTTCGGACGCAGAAGCCTATGGCTACGTGTCGAAGGGTCTGTGCAAGGGAATTAAGATCGCTGGATGTTTGGGTGACCAGTCTGCCGCGCTTGTCGGTCAGCAAGGTTTCACTCCCGGTTCTGCGAAGAACACCTACGGTACAGGATGTTTCATGTTGTACAATGTAGGCGAGAAGCCGGTCATCAGTAGCCACGGTCTGCTTGCAACAGTCGCATATGACTTCGGCGGTAGCCGCAAGCCAGCGTACGCATTGGAGGGCTCCGTTGCCGTCGCAGGTTCCGGTGTGAAGTTCCTCATGAACAACATGGGTTTCATCACGCACTCACATAAGATCTCCGATCTCGCAGCCACTGTCGAAGACAACGGCGGATGTGTTTTCGTCACTGCCTTCTCCGGTCTCTTCGCTCCCTACTGGATCGACGATGCAAAGGGAACCATCTTCGGTATCACACAGCACACGCAGCGTGGCCACATCGCCCGCGCTACCCTCGAAGCCACCTGCTTCCAAACCCGCGCCATTCTCAACGCCATGGAGAAGGATTCCGGCCATGCCCTCTCCCAGCTCGCCGTCGACGGTGGTATGTCCAACTCCGGCCTCTGCATGCAAACGCAAGCCAATATCATCGGCATTCCCGTCGACCGTCCTTCCATGGCCGAAACAACAGCCCTCGGAGCCGCCATCGCCGCCGGTTTCGCCGTCGGAATCTGGAAAGAGTTCAACGAGCTCAAGGCTATCAACCAGAAGGATCGCCAAATCTTCACACCCGCCGTCTCGAAGGAGGAGAGCGAGAAGATGTTCGCACAGTGGGAGCGCGCCGTCAGGATGTGCAAGGGCTGGCTAGACCCGCAGGAAGAGCGTACCGACAACTGAAGAAAGAGTAGTATATCTTCTGTGAACTTCTTACCTTCCGAACCCAAACACAGCCATCTTTGACGAGTCGACGTTGTTAATAATATCCTCCACCATCTTCTGCAATTTATAATGAGTTCTTTGAGCATACCTTTTTCCTGCGTGCATGCATACCTGGAGCCAGCAATGAAGTGTTCCTAGCGAGCTACCACCCTTGGTTCCGGTTCACCATCCACCACTTTTTTTTTACCTTGCCTTTGCCGATCAATAGACTATACATGTATGTAGATCACGTCTAGACTGAACATGCAGCAGCAGCGCGAAACGAATACGAGCAAAGTCCGTCCAACCATTGCACGAGGCCATGCCATTGGGCAGAAAACCTACATGAATGCCAGCGCTACTGGTCGGCCAGGCCTGTTCGCCTATGCGTGCACTTATCTGACTCGACAGAACCTCCACACCACCGACAAACGCTACAAGAGTAATTCGTGATTGCGGCGCATGTAGCTAGTGGCTAGTCGCTTCGAATGTATTCCTAGGAGGTACACCATCTTCTGCTTCTCGTGGGCTTTGAGAACATCGATACCGCATCGATCACGCGGAGCTTGTATGTCGAAAAAAATACGCTCACTCGATTAAGTACCATTGCGACACGACAATATGTGCATCATCGTCTTGGAGCGACAGCCACCATTGCTGACCAACCTCGGCGCGACTGACGCAGGTACGGCCAACGGTCAATTTGCCATCGTTACCAACATACCGGAGAGATACTGCTGTACCGAATGGTACTTCTCAAGGCCATGCCCCGCGGCGAGGGTTCTTTCGGTCCGAACCTCGCAGGACTAGATGGCTGGCACTCTACATGCCCAAAAAGTCACTTTCTATGTGGCATGGAAAACGGTGGGGAAATGCGGTGGTGGTGGTGGTGGTGGGGATTAGGTTGTATCGTGGTCGTTCTGTTTCTCGAGTCTGGCCGATAATTTGCAGGTTACACCTGAGCGATTGCGAGTATCATTTAGGTGCCACGAGATGGTGACGACCGGGTCTTGAAGTCATGACTTGGTGATACAGTACCGAAGATACCTGGTTGTGGGCGAGACTAATATCAGCGGTGTGAGCCGTGTGTGCCACAAGACGATGGGTCCCCAAGGCGCCTTGGTCAAGCAGAGCCAGGATCAGACCAAGTCCGATACCGCACGCAATCAAGCAAGGACGCGCACACTTTCAATCTTCTGGACGCAGATCTGTGCACCCTGCTGATCAGAAGGAAGGAAGCCTTACGACTCGATTCCACTCGAGCCAAGGATGCTCTTGACCGCTTCTCTAGACAACTTTCTCTCTTCCTTACGATCGTCGCACAGCACAGACAGGCAGTTTGAGCTCGTCCCTACATGGAGGTAGAGCTTGGGGGAGGCGTTCGCCCAAGGGTCGTCCACAGCCCACAGTGGAGACGCCTCCGAGCGAAACCTCCACGGTCGACGCGCAAGTTGCCGTCTGCTCCCCGGGGGCCCAGAATCGCGGGCCAACGTCTGCGATCCGGGTGCTTCAGAACTCTCATCGCAATCTGCAAGACAGACACATGGCAGCGCACGCGTGTGGAGGCGCGAGTGATCTTGGTACCTAGCCTGCGCGATCGGCGGCGCTGCTGGTGCAGCTCCTCACACAGCCTACAGGCCTACAGCTCCCTCTCGTTACCGCAAACACACCCATGGACGAAGATGGCCTGTCAGATTCGCCGTCTCGAAGCCACTCAACTCGCGTACGGTACGGCAATAAAGTACACGCACTCGATGCACAACTCCCGGGCTGGCACTGACCCCAAGCTGACAATGCCTGCCGGCGCCGGTGCCAGGGTGCTGGACTTGCGACGTTGACAGGTCGTTGGAGGCGTGTGCGTCTGGTGTGGCTGGCTCTGTTTTGCGGTCTTGGGAGCGCCTTTCGCCCGGCCCTACTCGCCTAGGGTTGGAGGCTTGCAGGCCTCTTCGATACCCCAGGTCAAGAGCTGTCTCTTCTGGGTGGTGGGCGTGCCAGTCTGCCGGGCTCGTCGAGACTTTTTGTCTCAGACCGTTGAATACTGTTGTCACCCTCACATGTCCGGCATCATGGTCTTCGGACATGGAGGAGCAAGCTCGGATAGCGTGAGGTTTTGCTCTGCTCAGCTTACCTTACCTCTAAGCCCGAGGTCTCTCCCAAGTTTTACCCAAGTCCAATCCACTCTCGTCCTTTCTGTCACTAGTCCACCGGCTCCCTGCTGTGATCTCTGTCATTTGGCCCGCTCCTCCACTGTTTACAGGTATGACACGGGCTAGGATCCCAAGCATCACTGTCGACCAGTCGAATGGCAGCCAGCACACGCTACCGATGCAACCCTCGCGTCTTTGACTTGTCATCCTCCGCAGATACTACACCCGCTTGACCAGCGTTGTGCGATTCCCGATCAGCAGTGCCGTGGAGTCTCGACTGCCAAACAGCAAGCTGGGTTAAACACGCCGTCGGGATCGCTGAACAATGCACAGCGGCCGGCAGTTGCACACAGAGTCTTCTCCCGGTACCTACCGAGCAGGATTCTCAAATACGGCGGCCGCACGTCCGTGGTCTGAACAAAATAGATGAACGACCGTCTGAAATTGAGCCAGCATCGCAACGCAACATCTCAAATCAGAGATACCATATTAAGATCTCACAAACGACGATACCCGCGCGTTTCGGGCCGTGGTAGCCCAGAACAATACACTTCAAACTGCCGGGCGACACCGACTACCCGCCATTCCCACGGCCTGCACGCCCGTTTACGGCTACCGGCATACAATCTCCCCTGGTCCTGCACTACCTACCACCCGGTTCGAAAGCTTCGGCGTACCGGGTCTTGGACGCTTGTTTCGGGACTCTCGCCCTAGCCTTACCTCAGATATACTTGCACGCTTGCACCCGACGACCCACCTGGCGATCGATTTCAACTGTCTGTTGTCTGGGCTGCTGTTGTTCGGGCCTTTGTGATTGAAGCGAGGAAGAGGTTGACGATGTGTGATTACACTCAGGTCGAGTATGCGTGTGGGCATCTGCGGTTCACGGTCAGGTCTTGGTGTGAGTCTCGCTTATCGATCGTCCAAAATTTTCACTGAACGATCGTCTTGCTTGAGGAGAACCATATGCTGATTTGCATCCAATTGCAGGTATCAAGTATCAGGAATCCCACAAGCGGTGTCCTCCAAATGTCGTCGCCATTGAGTACAGATTGAACGAAAAGTGTGGTAAGGCTCACCTGAGCTATGGGCTCTTCCTGGTCATTGAGCATGCGTTGACGGCCCATCAGGCGACTGCAGAGACTCGACGTCTCCACGATTCACGGCAAAAAAGAAGCCCAGCACGGCCTGCAAACCACCCACAGACGACCCACCGAAAAAGAAAGACCGCCCGACATCAGCTGGTTCGTCGTCCAAATGAGATGGTTTCTTCCAATCTCTGGACGAAGACGCCACCAATTACCACGAGTTGACGACAGCAACGACAACATCAATACTCGGCTGCTCAAAGTGGCATCCATGCTCAGCATGTTCGTCCTCAGCAGAACTTAAATTAATCTGACAGCAATACACCACTGCGCTGGTCGCAGGCTGACTCTTACGAGGCTTCTCCATTCCACTCACGATAACCTCACACATCAATAGTGCCGTCCATGGCTTTCCACCGTCGATGTCGCTGAAAGACATCGGACGCCGGTCTCCAACGCCGACACGGGTACCGACATATCTCTGCCCCAGCCTGGAGGACGGGTGTTCCCAGATGACCGGACACTGGGCGCGCAAGACGATAATCTTGAGAAATGGCGGCGCACGTGAAATCCGTGATTCGTAACAGCACGAGATCACGTCTTTCGAGATTCTCTCGATCAGGCTGCTTGCATTTGCGATCAAACGCGTGTCTGTCGGAGTGCTATTGTTGCACAATTACGAATCATGTTGCAGTGGTCACTCAAGTGGACGCGCGATTCTGATCGACGAATCACGGGCTCTTGCTTGAACTTTCGAGTACAGCGAGGCCGAAGGAATCCTACGGAGTGGTGCAAGAAGCGCACACCGGCAATACAAATATCGAGCAAGAGCAATGTTGAGATCTCAATCGGATCGGTGTCACCAAGCCCGGTTCCATTGTCGAGCAACGAGCAACGGATATCCCGATCAGATCTCAATATGTACGAACAGTATCTAAAGATGTCACTCAATCCAAAATTCGAACGTGCTCCACTGCACGGGTGAACCTCTTGGAATGCGCAATAATACGATGATAGGTAACATCGAGAGCGCGAATTTCAAGCCATCGGCATCTCTCGATCTTGGCGATACACAACATGCAGCTATCCGTGTCGGTAGCCGAAGCAACGTCCCTCTCCACGGGTAGCGGCATGAAGAACAAGTCAGCAGACTTGTCACATTTCGAACGAGTCGACTGAAAGCGAGTGTCAGAAGGCACTTTGCACGCACGTCACGTTGGCGAGCTCAAGAGCAATCAAGTACCGAATGCTTGAACAATGAATATATAGCGTTCTACATTCATCATATGTGATCAACCCTCGCACACTACGTGTGTGCTGTCATCGTATTTTTTTATCATGGCACTGCCACTGGACGTCCAGGTCTTACACATGTGTCTGTTTTCGCGTCAAAAGGCCACCACAACTCTTCCTGATTCCGGTTGCAAAGTCACCCTTTTTGCTCCATCTTTGGCCATCTACATCACACAGCCAGACAAATCAATACTGTATATGACCGAGCTCGTGTGAGAAAAAGCAGAGTGGACATGGTGATCGACTCACGATTAGAATCGCAACCCTAACAAACCCTACTAACCCAGATACCGTTGAATTCGATGTATATTTCTCCTGGTCGAGAGGACGCTGGTGCACGTAGTGTGGGAATTACAGAAGCACACATCATTTCTCTCGTCATTACAATGTGCTTAGTGTGTTCTCACAGGGTGTCACGCAATCATGGTCGTTCGATTCAGAAACCCGCACAATAGCGTGCCACGTCTTAGCGTCCAATGGAGTCACATACTATGTGAACACAACTAGACCAGACGACATGACCACTGCCGCCTCGACGCCATCAATGCACGCAAGCCACGGCGTACGTCGATCGACAATGTACTGCCGAGAAATTCGCAATGACGAACAGCCAAGGCACGACTCTATTGCAGCAAACACCACATCGATCGCATACAACACCGTCGCTCACAGCTCGATCGGAACATCAACGCAAATAAAGATCCGAATATCATGTTCATTCAACACATGACCATTTCAGTCTACCTGCAGACTACTTACCACCCAACGTGACCGGCGTCCTCCTCTCCACCCCAGTGAATCACCCAACTCGCTCCTCCGACCATCATCCCCATGCCCTTGTCGTCGAGGTGCTTGACCTCTCAGTCACCGAAGCTCCTGTGTCTGTCTCTCGCACTCATCGTTGATCTCGTAACTTTAAATCCTCATGGAAAGAAAAAGAAGGAAAATATAAAAAGCAGGAAACCGAGAAAACTCCCAAGCATCCATCGCCGAAACCTGTGGCATGTTTGCTTCTCCATCGCAGATGAGAAGACTTTCCTTTCGCCGAAAATGGGGCAAGCGCAGATATGATTTGATGACCATAGCAAATGATTTGAAAAGCAAAGTCCAAAATAAGAGGATAGGATGCCAAGATCGTCGATTCTTCTCTTCCCGATGTTAGTAGACCGTGTCAGATGTTGTGATGCTTATGTTCTTTTCTTTCTATTCCTCCACGTAGCCTCTGCCTCGTGCTCAGCTCTGTACTGGAGGCTGGTTTTCGAGGATTTTTGGCATAAGATGACGTTGTCGATATGATGCTGCGTCAGGAAGTATGACTTCTTTTCGCCTGTACTATGATGATGCAGATGCGTTGTTTGCTTTCCATCTCATCAGGCCGTTCATCGTGAGCATGGATAGTAATGCTGTGACGATGTAAGATTTGTTGCAGGTGCGATCAGGTCGCATGCATGCATTCCTAGTGCGCAAGCTAGCGTTTCGCACGGATTCATCATCGCGTGGTCCGGTTCCTTTCTTTCGAAGGTTAGGCATCTCGAGCTTCCTTTCAAGATTCGAAGATGAGACTTCACGTCCTAGCACTGAGCAAGGATTCCTCTATATGCTCAGCGCTGGCAGAAGAGCTCGATCTCGCCCATGCCTCCAGAGCCGTCTCCGTTGACGTCGCCACCACGTTGCTCGCGCCATGCTTCGAAAGCCTCGAGCACATCTTCGTCAGTCTGGATGGTGACAAAATCGTCTTCGTCCAGATACTTGAGCTTGACAACGTTGTCCTTGCTAGGAACAACGCCGCCACCACCGCTAGTCGTTCCAAGAGTCAAGTTGGTCGAGCGCTGGAGTTTAGCGTCGATACGATCCTTCAGTGTCTGGTAGGAAATGTTCAGAGGAACAACGAGAGTGAGGACTTGAGCTGCCGCTGGAGCGTGTACCTTGACCTTGAGTTGCGTGGGTGCCGGAATCTCGGCCGGGAGAGGCGTTCCCGACGATGGAGGCGGGGCTGGTGTTCCACTTGCACGAGGAACTGGTGTGACAGTGCGGGAGCTAGGAAATTGGGCACCGCGCAGATCAGGACGCGCAACCGGATCATAGGGGAGTTGCGATGTGGGGCTTGGTCCATTGTAGCCACCACGAGGGTCACTAGAGTTCTGCGGAGAGTGCGCGTGCGAGCGAGATGGCGCACCGTTCGGCGAATTGTTCTGACTCCGAGGCACCATGTGTGTGAAGCTTTGGTAGTTGGAAGGCATGGCAGGTACAGGCGGCTGCTGTCCGTTTGCTGCCGCGCGCTGGGCATTGTGGATGTCGGGGCTACTAGCGGAGCGGTTGCGGTGGGCCGAAGGCATCTGTTGTGCACTGTGCATGCCAGCAGCACCACCCGCTCGAGGACCAGGTCGCTGAGCTGGAGCAGCAGGGTAACCATTTGAAACGGAGCCGTTAGTATCCCGCTGATTAGGCGGTGGCCTGCCCATTGCGGGTGCAGTGAAGCGAGTGCCACCGTGTCCTTCTTCGTAGTAACCATTCTGGGGCAACTGCTGCCGCGGGAATGGATACATATTCGAGCTCGAGCTTGTCCGTGACGAAGTAGTCATGGGTGACTCTGGCGTTGGAGAGAAATAAGAGTCACCAGCGAATCGCTCGGCGGGAGATGTCAGAGCCTGAAGACCTCGCGTTCTCAGAGACAGCTGCGGTTGATTGGAGAAAGAACCTGTCGGCATGCGCGGTGGCTGGGCTCTAGACTGTGCAGCCGCACTTGGAGGAGGTCCAGATTCGCTAGTCGTGCTCCGTGAACGCAGCGAAGAGGACGATGCGTTGCGACTTTGGGAGAACTCGCCGTTGCCACTTGGATAAGGCTGACTTGGGCCGACCCAGCTAGGTGCGCCACTGCCGACAAGAGTCTCTCCATCGTCCTCCTCATCGTCCTCTCCTGTGCGAGCATACGGGTTTTCCAGGTTGTGGTTGCGCATAAACTCGAATTCGGTTTGGCTGGTTCCACCGGCACGGCTGCCGTCCGAGTTCCTTGTACGTTCGCGGTAGCGTCTTCGTTGGGCTTCGATTTGCTGTGCCCACTTCTTCATCATGTCCTCGGAGGTGAATCGGATGATGAAGTTCTCAATGCCTGGGTCTCCTTTCCAGAAAATCTGGCATGTATATGAGCCTATCGTCACTCAGGATTAGTGTTTGCACTTTGAACATACCCTTTCCTTGCTTTTGACAGATAACTGAAAGCCCATACCTGGTTTTGCCAGAGAAACGAGATCAGTCACATTTTGCATGAATATGCGACCTTTGAGCTGAAGCTTAGGTTTTCCGCGCTTGTCGACAAGTTGCTTGGAAGCGAGCTTGTTCTTCGGTTTGCTGAGATCGATGTCCTTGCAACAAAGCAAAATGGTCTGGAACAGATAGACGTGATACTGTGAGATGAATTAGTGGCTTGCTCTTCGCATGAAGCGAACGTCCCCTGCATACCTGTCGCTCTGCGTCTTTGCCATTTGCCAAGTTCTCGCTCTTTAGCACGGTGAAAGTTCCGTACATCAAGAGCTCTCCAAAGCCTTCAACTCGATGACCCTTCCAATCTTCGACTCTCATCTTCAATTCTTGCACTGCTGCGGCTTTCTCCTCGCGATCAACGGCATGATTTGTGCGACTGAGAACACTTGTGGCGGCTTCTTTACCGATCACTAAATCAGCCTTGCGTTGCTCGTCGAGGTCGCCTTTCTTGTGCAAATCTCCAAGCAGCAGAGGATACTTGGAAAGACGTTGGAAGGGTTTCATCAAGAAGCCGTACAATGAGGTTGGGCTTTCGACCATTTGTCGCATCTCATTGCTACCTCCTGCTTCTTTGAGCTTGTTAAACTCCGCCACAACCACCTTTTCGCATCGGCGCTGATTGGCGATATAAGGTTCGTAGACCTTGAAGGCGTCGTTGTACAGCACAAAGAGCTTTCCCCAGTTCTGCTCTTCTTCGGGCAGAGCATTAGTCTGCTCCACACGAATGAGGAAGCGGCGTTGGAAGTCCAGCAGAGCATTCAAGTTCAAAAAGATGTCGTGAACGGCGTCACCGGGGATGATTCCCTTTTCTTCCACAAGATGTTTGAAAGCCTGCAGAAGCTCAAGGTGCTGAACGTATGTTCGCTCTGTGGTGACCAGCTCACTGATAATGTGCTGGCGCTGGGTTCGTTTTAATGAGGATTTGGCGCTTTCGAAGTCCGATGCAGTGGGCTGCACGTCTTCGATCAGGCTGCGTTGCACGAGAATATCCAGCACTCGGTTGACGACCCTTGCAACTTTGACGAATCCGGTGGTGTCGTCGCCATACAAATCTGTGACGATGAAACACTCGTCGGCAGGGAACTTCAGATCATTAACGCAAGCCTGCAAGAATTTGAAAGTTGCTGCCTTGCCACGCTTCTCTTCCTTCAGAGCCATGTTGAGCTGCAGAGGCTGAGTCGGGTTGAGGGCATTGTAGAGGAGCTGAAGTGGGTATCCTCTGCGGAATGTTCTCCAAAGCAAAGTCACAGGGTCTGTGTCTGCATCCGAGTATTCTTCTTCCTCGAGGAGTGAGTCGTTGAAACCGGGTACACCTAGTAAGCGCTGTCGAAGTGACACGCATATCTGGAAAAGAGAGCTAGAAGCATCGGCCACGCTGTTCATGATGTTCTCGGTGGGCGCGACATCTCCATTCGCTGGCGGACCGCCGCTGGCTGGAGGCATGGCGGGGTTCGAAGTATTGGGCACGTTGAACAGGGTGCTTTGCGTGGTGCCCTGGGTGGTGTCGCTGGACCATGAAGAGGGCTGCGACTGAATGCTGTGATTTGAGGCGGTGTGTGCCTGGGACTGTACGAGGGGGCTCTGGTGACTGGCGCTCATGTTTGCGCGGTTGGCGCCGGCCAGCGGGTGGTGCGGTGGAATGTGGCTGGTCGCGGTATGGTTGCGGGCGAGGTGAGGAGGGCCATGTGTCGCTACTTCCATCATCGTCGGAGTGTCGAGGGATTATTCGCGCGCCGCAAGGGCGGTGGAGGCCATGGAGTGAGCGGGCGGTCGGTCGGATGTCTGAGTGAAGAACGGCGGGCGGGGGTGGTGAAGAGAGTGGATGTGAAGTGGCGTGGGCGGTGAGGGCGCGAGCAGCAGCGGCAGCGAGGAGCGAGGAGGTGGGCTGGCTGGCGGGCAGGGCGACTAGGGGCTGCTGGTCACGGTGGTGTTTCTGGATGGTGCGCTCGACTCAGCGTCGAAGGAGCCGATGTTTCGTTTCACAAGCGTGGGCGCGCGGGCGTGGCAGAGAGTTGCAGCGCACGGGTTGGGGGACGATGGCGGTTCGGCGCGAACAGGGACTTGACTACTGTGAGGAGGCGCTTGCGAGGGTCCCTGGGGCTAATGGCCGGGGGATTGTAGGAGAATGGACGGGCGAGGAGGTGGGCGGCAGGGAGGGCGGATGGGGAGATGTAGCAGTGTCTACGGACGGGGACAAGACGACTACGACGACGCAGTGCGAGGTGACAGCGTGTGCTCGCTCGGCGGGGAGGGAGGAGGACAGGACTCTTCACGGCGTGGTGGCGGCGTGGCGGCGACGACGTGCCCACTATCACATTACTACTATCGCTCGCAGTGGGAACAAGGCAGTGGGCAAGGGGCCCGAGGGCCCGTTCTTTGTTTGGCGTTGGCGGGCCTAAAGTCTCGCACGTCAAGGGTCAAGAAAGGGCTCGCTGCAGCCAACGAGCGGCCTCGCTGTGAGTGCCGACCGTCTGCGAGACGCCCGCCGAAGGTAATTTGGGCGATCTGAGGCAAGATCGCGGTAGCCTTAAGACCTACCTTGGTGAGTTATGCGTCAAGCTAAATACTGCATGTCCGCCCTCTGCTCCGCCCACCCGGACGGCCATGACAGCGCCATATGGGTGTGTTGGTGCGACGGCGACAGCTTGTCAGAGGCCTTGATAAATCTCTCGATCGCAGAGGTCGCGGCGTTTCGTGCGAATCTGTCATCACATGCACGCCTGCGATTGCCATCACTACCAAGCTCAAGCCACAAGCCACGTCGAATCGTATCTCGAAGCCTCGCAGAAGTCTCAAAGTCTCGAAGTCTTCGTCACGTGACACTGTGCGAGTCGCGCCTGGCTTACAGCGTTTCTGCCTTACCAGTCGGTCGGCTTCTCCGCTCCCGCACCGATGCCGATCCGGCGCTCTGTCAACATCCGTGCGCTGGTGATATGAGTGATGCTTATGGCAGCGGCAGTACTCAGGTTCCAAACATCACGCTAAGGCTAAGACATGTCAACTGCTATACCCGTCCCAGCCACGTGATACTGCGCCTCCGTGACATCGCGACCGTTCGCTCCCATATCGCTGCAAGCAAGGGCGACCACATCGAAGAACCACCACTGTTTACTTGCGACCGCCCCAAAACACTCGCCTGCGCATGACTTAGCCCTCACCACGCACAACATCCGCCACCCCAACATGGCGCACGACGCCGCATCCCCTACACGCTTCGCGCATGATGCGCCTTCGCCCATATCTGGCATCCGCCGCGCGCCCTCCAACTTCGACGAGGGCTTCTCAGAGGAAACACAGAGCCAGCTGGGCAGCGACGTCGACATGGTGCGCGAATTGAAGGAGAGCTCCGACCGGACTATGGACCTTGTTCGCGACCTGGATTCGCTCAGTCTGGCCGATCGCTTGAGTGTAATGCGCAATACTGCTGGAGGCCTCTCGCCTCATGATCAGCTTCGTGAGTTGGAAGTCTGAAATTGCACAGTAAGGCTGAGGCTAACACATTACATGTAGAGTTCGTGAAGGATCTCCTCGGCTTCATGCCTTCCTGGGCGAAACAGGACGCCAGCGCGCATCTCAACTCCCTCATGTTCTTCGACCCGGTTGCATACCTCCCATACGAATTGGTAAGCATAATCTTCAGCCACCTATCCCCTCGTGACCTGTTGAGCGCATCTGGGGTGAATCGAGGATGGCGGGAACATTCACAAGACGAGGAGCTGTGGCGCAGTATATTTGCGCGCGAAGGCTGGCACATGGACATTCCCAAAATTAGAGACTTTGAGCGTCGATCAAGAGGAAAGAGCAAGAGGAGCAGTGGTGGTGCAGATAGCCACCTGCAGCGCAGAGACAGCAGAAAACGCAGAGCGGGAGAGGCATTCAGCGAAGGCGAAGCATCTGCGCATCCAGCAGACGCCAATGGAGCACCGAGCGCGGACTCTTCAGCCGAGGAATCTGGAAACGAGCACATGGAGGGATTGGAGATTGATTCAACGAGCCAAAGATCAGCCAACGAGATGATGCGAAGATCGCGGCGATCCTCGACAGACTCAGCCATGTCCACGGACTCTGCTTTCCATTCGAGCCCAAACGACTTCAAGCTTGCGCCTTCAATCTTACAGGCCAACGAATCAAGCGGACCGAAAGTGAGCTGGGCCTACCTCTACAAACAGCGACGTCTGTTAGAGCAGAATTGGGATGCTGGCAAATATCAGATGTTCCGCTTGCCACATCCGCAACATCAAGAAGAGGGGCACGATGAATGCGTATACACTATTCAGCATTCAGGCGAATGGCTCGTTTCTGGATCACGAGATAGGACTATTCGAATCTGGGATTTGACTACCTCAAGGCTGAGGCAAGGCCAACCAGCTATTCTGAGAGGGCATACAGCAAGTGTGCTATGCTTGCAGTTCGATGCGAGCCCACAGAACGACATTGTGGTCAGTGGTGGCAGCGATAGCTGGGTCATAATCTGGCGGTTCTCAACCGGAGAAATCATCAAGAAAATGGATAAAGCTCATTCCGAGTCAGTTCTGAATCTTCGCTTTGACAATCGCTACATCGTTACATGCTCGAAAGACAAGACTATCAAGATCTGGAACCGTCACGCTGTCACAACCAACTCGCCCATCGTACCAGCGTACGTTGTCAACGACTTCGCTTGCATGGAAGGCGATCTCATTAAAGAGCACTCGCTTCTCTCAACCCTTACTGGACATGGCGCAGCTGTGAATGCGGTCATGATCCACAACGACACAATCGTCTCGGCTTCTGGGGATCGCACTATTAGAGCATGGAACATCCAGACTGGTCGATGCGAAAAGCAGTATATAGGCCACACCAAGGGCATCGCCTGTGTCCAGTACGACGGTCGCCGCATCATCTCCGGGTCGTCCGACAACACTGTTCGTATTTTCGATGCTGACCGCCAGGTCGAGGTCGCATGTCTCACCGGGCACTCTAACCTAGTGCGCACTGTGCAGGCAAGATTTGGCGATCTCGAGACTGTCACCGACGAAGAACTCTTTGATGAGTCCCGCGAAGCTGACCATGGTTTCTACACTGCTATTGACGGTGGCATGCAACCTGCATCTGTCTCGCGCGGGCAAACACGCAATGCTGGGTCGAACGCCCCTGAGCACATGCTGTCCACCGGGGCTAAAATCCCCCCTGGAGGCGGTGGAAGCAGGTCGGCAAAGATCGTTTCTGGCTCATACGACGAGACCATCATCATTTGGAAGAAAGACAAAGACGGCAAATGGGTGCACAGGCATCGGTTGAACCAGGACAAGCTGCTCAGGAATACCCGTCCTGGCTTGCATCGTCGTGATCCCGTTGCAGCGGCAGCAGCTGCTACACACACCGCCCTCCCGGTACCCACGAACCATCAGTCTATCACTTTGCAAAACGCCGGCCAGGCCGGTCCACAGAATCAACAACAGCAGAACAGCGTTGCCCAGCAAGCACTGGCGCAAGTCAACAGCATGGCATCGCAGCTGAACAACGCGCTGCAGGATGGTCAACCAGGGCCTGTCTTGACATCTGCTCAGCTGATGGCGATATCAACTCAACAGCGCCATCTCCAAGCAAATTTGCATTCATTACAAAACGCCAGCATGCGCCAAACTACACAAGCAGCTGCGCAAGCATCACCTCAAGCGCATGCCCAGTTTTCCACCGATGCGCAAGCGCAGGCACCGGCCCAACCCACAACCGCATCAACCACGCACACGACCCAGCACCCAGCACAACTACAACCTCACAATCCCGCCACCGCCGCCGCTTCCACCGCGCAAGCTCACGCCCACGCCATGGCGCACGCCCAAGCCCACCACCAAGCTGCGCACCACAACCTGCATCGCGAAAGCAGCAACAGGGTCTTCAAACTGCAGTTCGATGCGCGTAGGATCGTGTGCTGCAGTCAGAACAAGGTGATTGTCGGCTGGGACTTCGCGAATGGAAATGAAGATTTGAAGAGGGTCGGTAGCTGGAGTTTGGAGACGTGCTGAGTCGCGGGTGATCACATCTTGCTTTTGGCGCTGGATTGCATTGGGGATTAAGACTGCTTGATAGTGGTATTAGGATACCACGGCGAGTTTGGGATACTGATTGCATCAGGTGAGAAGGAAGCATTACAGAAGCACGGTCATGCCTTCATTTGCATAGCGCGCGGACGACGAGCTCTCGGTAGGATAGCTGCATACTTTTGTTTTTCTGTCTAATGTATATTTCGATTCAAACCCAGCCGCCATATCCAATGGTCCTTGCCGCCGAGCCGGAGATACAGCTCGTTGTGCGATTTGCGATTGAGTTGCGATTCTGAGTTTCGCCCCTCTCTTGCATCGCGCCTTCCCAAACTGACCTCACTGGTTTTGAACTCACCTCATCGTACGACAGCCCCGCCTCGACTGCTTGAGCGAGTATTTTGCTGGACGCACACTTCATTATATGTCAGCACGCCTCACTGTCACTATCATCTCGCTCCATCTCACTTCACCTGGACCATCAACGCATACTTCACTTGAATTTGACTCACTTGCTTCACGCCTCACTTTCCAAGCAGACCCACCCCTCACTCGGGTCAGATTGCCCATTTGATGCACCATGGCTACTCGGCCAGCTCAGATCGACAATGGTCCGTCCGCCACAGGAAGAAATCAGTGGACCTACGAGCAGCGTGTCTGTCTTCATCTGCTCTCAACTCATGAGCGCCAGCTTTCCCGCGCCCAACGCGCCATGGCGTTCAACCGTATTTACAAAGACCACCTTATCGCCTGTGGCGTGCCGCCTCCTGGGCTGAAAAAAACTTCTATTGATGGGCAGTACGCAGAACGCAACCACCAGGAGAAGTCTAGCTGGCGAAACCTCTGGAGAGACGTGCTCACTCCGCCCGATACTGCCACGGATCGTGCTCTTCGTGAGAGACTGCGTGCTAAGATCGCGTCTGTACTTGGATACGATGGCGGCGAGATCACTGAGGTTGCTGGTCCGATTCGACCCAGGACGCCTCCGGATCCTCCACCCCCACAGCATCGGAATCGTCTCAGCGAACCCATGACACCAGCGGAAGATCCGTACGCTCGTGTGTACAACACGCCAAATACAAGCTCAAGAAAGCGTCCGGCTGTTACTCTGACCACAACCCTGACCGAAGACAACATGTTCCAGGAGGACAACAATTACGGCAACGAGGATGACGAAGAGTACCTTCCCCGCGCAAAGATTCAAAGGGCAAATTCACCATTCGTGACCATACCGCCAACCCCGAAAAGTCTCGTTCGACAGACTCGGAAGAAAGTGATTTCACCGGGCAAGCACAACAAGGCTCGCGCCGCACGCGCCCAGCGCGCAACAGAGCAGTACAATCGACGTATCGGTGACCCACTCTGGCTTACTCCTGAGGAACGTGACGAGGCAGTGAAACCATTGAGTGACGTGAGTGAGGAAGCCGCTCACCCGACCCCACCGGCGCTGCTTTACAGATACTGGTCTCCAAGAAGCCATGGAATGTAAGTCAATGCACAATTGAGCAACTGCCTCGCCAAATTCCTTACTTTGCGGTTGGCTAACCCTTTTTTCTCAGTAACTCAAAAGAAGGTTTTATGAGCGGAAAGGCCTCTAAAGCTCTGGTCGAGCCCCGTGGTCCACCAGACTGCAAGAACCTCGATTTCAATGATGTTGCCCATCATCTCAACAACGGTGGGGACGATCAGAAGTCAATGCCGAGTCCATTTATCTCGACTTCCAACCTCCTCGTTTGGGCGATCCGCAGAACTCTCAAGCGCGCCGACCCCGACGCTTGCATCAGCGTTATTGACACTTCTAAACTAGACCCCAAGTCTATCTTCTGGGTGCCGCCATTTTATAAAGAACTAAAAAAGAAGCGGCCGTTCACGGAAGGCTACTTCAACTACTGTGGGACCTATGAGCACCTAGTCTGGCACGAAATCCCCGGCCCAGCTGTCATCAGAACGTTCAAGGTGGCCGACTTCATTACCTTCTCGAAAACGAGTAAAGCGCTCAGCAGCATTCTGCGCCTCGATCAGTTAGCTGCATCCAAGAGCTCTGCGCCGGATATCATCAAGCTGTTCCGCCAAGATGCAGTGCGCATCAGTCGCAACCGCGTTGCCCACGCCATCGGACAGACGGTCCTGTTTCTCGGTCTAGACCACACGGCTTCGTCTGCGCAACTCTCGCGCGCTGTCTACGAGATCGCACAAGGCTGGTCGCTTCAAGCTGACGGCATTTCCCAAGACAAAGCAGACAGCTTTGTCAAGGCGTTCAGCGACAAGAGTGCCATCAGTATGGCTCAGCACGCCAAATTGCACCAAGCCTTCCTGCAAGGCATTGAATGGAGTTGCGGTGACCTCAACATGCATTTGAAAGGCCCCGAAGCGCAGCGCCTCATGAAGAGTCGTGCCTCAAAGCGAGGCCTCGATGATGTTGGTCAAATCATGGCGCGCAGGCTGAGCGGTGCACGACGTGAGGTGACACTGTTCGCCAGGGAGCAGGGGCGGCTGCAGTTGCCACCGGTCGAACGCCTTGCCATTGAGAACCGTCAAGTCGTGGAGGTCGAAGACGATGTCATGGAAGAGGAGGATGAGGATGAGGTCACCAACGGGCTTGACCACTTGGACCTTGAAGAGTATATTCATTACGAATAAATGCGTGGTCGACTGGTCGCCAAATGGAGAGAGCACACCAAAGGCGACTCCCTGAAACATGCCAGCATCCGGGATCGGATTGAGAACGAAGCTGCTTTTCTTATAAGACTGGGAGTCGGTTTGGGAACGGGATTGGGATACGGACTGGACACCCACGCTTTTAATGTTTAATATCTGGCTACTGTCGAGGCTCACACAAGCTTTTCGGACAACACATATCTGAGAGATCAGGGCGAGAGAAAGACTGCATCAGGGAAAGATGGGCAATGGGTTATGGATTATGGGTAATGGGGTTGGGTTGCGGTTTGGTTACCATGTAATCGCTCTGTCGGCGTTCACAGACGTGTCAGCCTGACCACATCACAAAAGTGCTGTCAGCTTTCGCAAATCATGTAATATCGAATGCAAAGGATGGTTTCAATAGTATTGTTCGTCGACCCAGGGCTGTAGAGCCTGAGCTGACTTCTCAGCGGCGCGGCGTAAATGAACCCCATTCGCTCACTGTGTGACGATCTGGAGGCTTCTGCAGGTTGAGATCAAGAGGTTACTCGAAGCCACGAGATGCCATTGACAGCCCTGGGGTAGGTAGTGGTCCCACAAAGCCACCAACGTGAAGCAGTATCAACAACTTCATTTCATTACATTCAACCCCTCTACCCACTCCTCCCATCCCTCTCCTCCAAATACTCAATCAGCTTCTCCACCGTAACACAAACAAGCCCCCACATCTTCGCAAACTTCAAACAGCCATCCCGCCCAAGCATACCGACACTCCCTCCAAGCTCACCCTTGCCCTCAATGGGCTCGCCATCCTCCACCAACTCCCCAATAACACCCACAGCCTCCTCGTCCTTCCACCCAGCTAACCGACACAAATCCACCGCAGCCTCAGTATGTCCTGCCCGCTCCCTAACACCGCCCTGCCTAGCCTGCAATGGAATGACATGCCCCGGCCGTCTGAAATCAGCACTTCCTTTGCTCCCGTCTGCGAGCCACCTGCATGTAAGAGCGCGGTCGTGGGCTGAGATGCCTGTGCTGACGGCTTCGCTCGCGGCGTCGACGGTGATGGTGTAGGCGGTTCCTTTTGGGTCTTCGTTGTGCGCTACCATCTGGGGGAGATCGAGGGTTTTGGCGCGGACGGGGAGGAGGGGCGCGCAGAGGTAGCCGGAGGTGTGACGGACGAGGAAGGCGGCTTTGGCAGGCGTGAGGTGGCGGGCGGCGATGATGAGGTCTCCTTCGTTCTCGCGGGTCTCGTCGTCGAGAACGACGAGGGGTTCGCCGCGGGCTGGGAGAGGGAGTCAGTGTGATTGGCCTTCCTGGTGTATTGTCAATCAAGTAGGAGAGTTGAGAGACGAACCGAATGCTTCTACCGCTTCAGGGATTGTGTTGAAAGACAGCGAGGGCTTGGAGGTGCCGTTTGGTTGTTGATCGGGTGCCATTGTGGGTGGTGGTTGTGATGTGCTGTGTTGCTGCAGTACGCTCTCTTCCTCTCAATTGTCTGAGCCTCTTGCGCTTATGGGTTCACAGGTGTTTGTAGAGCCGGAGGTGCAAAGATATTCTCTCTCTCGCTCTCGCGCAATAAGGTACCCTCTTCCAGAGCCGATCGGATATGTTCCCAATGCCGAAGTCGCAAGTGTTCACGAGGACAGTAGATGCCGTTTCCGCCTGCCGTAGTCCCAATGATATTCTCCGGCTCTTCTTCCTTCAGATCGAGTCCAGATTAGCAGTATAAAAAGTCAGGCAGTGGTTAACAATTGCGCGGAACAAAAATATCAGGTATGCTCGGATGACTGTATGCCCAAAGTCCAGAACTCGGCAGCTGGCGGGGCACTTCCTTCTCGTGAGCAACACTCGCGACATTTAGTGGGGTGCTCCATAAGCCGCGGCATCGCCGCGCTGACTGACGGGATAAAGTTTAATCAATTTACCGTCAATTCCCCTATCAGCGATTAGCTAAGCGCTTAGAAATCTTTTGCAGGTACTTTTCATGAGGATCCGGTCTGTCGGATGCCTTATACATGAGGTAGTTGTGTTAATACTTTCGATCAATCTTGACTTGGACCCAGGGACATGGTAAAGGGATTCAATTAAAGTTGCGGGTAATGGGTGCCGTCGACCTCCAAGGCTGCACTGTCATTTATTACTTTTGGCTATAGTACAAATAGTGGTATCAAGCAAGCAATTCGTGAAGAACAAATCAATCAATGAATCGCTCCAATCATCCATCGAGCGACTCAGCAATTCCGAGCGTCAGCCTCTGCTTTTCTTTTTCCACTCGTAATAGTCGAGGGAGCTGCGTGTGATGGTGTCGCAGCTTCACCATGAATACAATCAAAGGTCGAATTGCTTTGACTGTCGTGATCACCCGGCGTCCATCTCTAGGTCCAGTCTATACGGGTATCCGAAACCCATCGAGGTTGAGTCCAGGGAGAGCCATCCAGAAGTAATCAATTTCCAGCGTCGAGCGAGCGTGACGCGAGCTATCGTGAGCGTGTCAGTTTTATCGTCTGATGCATGCATGACGTTAATGCGAATAGACGCAAGAGTCTCCAAGAGTGGTCGACTAAGCGATCCAAAGACGAGAGGGGAAAGGTGGCAATTCCAATTTGTGCCAGAATCGATGATCGACCCGGCAAAGGGTTCTTTTGTCAGGTGATTTTACCTAGTAATTGGCAATCGCTGCGCATCATTGCTAATGAGTTGTCGGCGGGCGTAGGCGAGCTGTTCAAGGCAAAAGACGTAAGCATCAGATCAAGGGGTCGAGAGCAACTTGCTTGTTCGAGTCGGACTACTCGCCATCAGGGCGCGAATATCCATTCCTCGAAAGCAGTTGGAAATGATCGTGACTCACTTCGTCCAGGCTCTTAGCCAAATCCAAATTCTTCTCCACCACCTTGCGAATCTCCTCGCACACGTTGCCCTCGAGCACGACTTCGCACTTCCGCGGTAGCCATCGCAGGATATCAAAAGCGTTCGCGTACACGGTCGTGTTACCGCTCGTGCTGCTGCCTTCAGCGCCGGGCAAGATGAAAGGCGTGTGAATGACGAAGCGCTGCAGGCGCCAGCAGTAGCGTAATGATAAGCGGACGACCTCGGCGAAGCGCTCGAGGATTTCGTTGTGAGTTGGGATCGTGACGCGGAGATACTTGATCTGGCCGCGGGATCTTTGGTGCAGGGCTGCGAGGGTAGGCTGGGCGGTATCGAGGTCTAGGAGGAAATTGTTCTCACCATATAGGATGGAGCGCGACTCTTTGTAAATGAGCTTGCTGGCGCGCAAGAGGTTGACAAGGAGCGGGTCGGCGTCCTGTGGCCGCGGAGCGCGAGGTGTAGATGGTACCGTGGAAGGGACCGTGCGTCGGGTGCGAGGCGGGAGATTGTTGGGGTCATAATTGGACATGCGATTGCGAGGTCCAGTGGGTAGTGGGAGATTGAAGACATGGGCAGCGTTGTTGTTTGCGGCGGCGGCGGCGGCGGCAGCAGCAGCAGCAGCAGCATTGCGCTGGTTATTGTAGCGAGTAAAAGACCGCAGAGCACGCATGCCACGCTGTGCCCAAGGAGCCGTCGAGCCGTTGAAATGAGGCGGATCGTGATGTTCATCAATCCGTGTTTCTTCGCCGCCTTCGTCGGGAGACTCAGTCAAGTCCACCACCTCGTGCTCGTCGTTCACTGTCGTCGATATCGGCTGCTCCCTCTCCTTCTCCTGCTCCACATGCTTTGCCTCCCTTGAAAGTAGTATGTCAAACGGCCGCGTCAAGCAAGCTCGATAGATCTCTATTCGAATTTCGGGAGGCATGTCCATCAATCTGAAAGGCTTCTCGTTCTTATCGATGACTGGGCACAAATCGTCGGGAGGATCGGATTGTGGTTGTTCATTCTGCTCGTCCTCCTCGTCCTGATGATCCTCTTCTGCTGGTCCGTCACCTCGACCCTCGTCTTCTTCCCTCGCAGCACCAGCCTCCCCCATCCTAGACCTCTTAGATCCGCTCCGCGGAGGCTGGCCAGCAGCACCCTCTTCCCTCTCCCTCTTCTCACCCCTCGTAGACGCTCGTCGCGAGCTCGAAGCGGCGCTTGAAGAATTCGCCCGACTTCCCTGCGCCATTTGCGGGAAGGAGCAACGAATTACTTCAAGGCCGTGTGAATATTGTGGATACTTTGGAGTATGCTTTTGTGTCCTTTCCTTTTCAGCAGACGCCAGTGACTCCAGTCCCGAATGCGTGGTCCAGTAACGTGGCTTCGTGCCTGTGGTATGGGCGATTTTTGCTTACGTACGCAAGCTGGTATGCGCCTTTGGATGCGCTGGCGTGTGTAGCATGCAATATCTTAAATGCGCACGCCAAAAACAGTCCCAACACTCTGTCCAAGAAGAGAAGTAGGGCGCACAGATCGTATCTCGCCCTGCGGCGGGGCAAGGCAAACAGAAACAAGCAGAGGCGACGCAGTGCTTGTCGGTCGTCCGTCAAATGGCGTGATCGACCGGGTCGCGTAGTCCAGCTCCAGGCGCGATACACGACTCGACGCGCGTGCGCCTATAAACCAGGCAAAAGCTGCCAAATGCTGAGGAAGTGTGTAGTATCTCGTTGGCCAAGGGTACAGCGCAAAGGCTGGGGTCGAATAAGCAAGCAGAGGAGTGTGTTTCGGTTGGCTGAGAGGTTGCCTTTGCGCCTTTGTTCTAGCCAGTGCCTGCTCGTCATCACTCACGCGGGGACCCGGCGGGACAGCCAAACGGCGGCAAGGCGCGGAGCCCACACGCACGAACGGACGACCCTTGATTTCAGCCTCAGACGGGAGAGAGCGGTTACCTGAAGTGGCCTCGCCCGTTTGGCTTTGCTCGACATGCAGGTGAAAGAGATCCGTGCCTTTGCTGCGTTGCCCCTGTGGTCATTGCTTCGAGACATGCACGTACATATGCTTAACGGTTGTCAATGGTGAGAATATCACAGTAATACGAGCGGCGGTGAGTGGGCAGGCATTGTGGAAACATCTAGAATACAATCAATCAACGAAAATGTATCCCACATTCAACCAAAGTATCAAGCAAATAGGCAAAGTTGCACAGGATCAGGTACTGGTATGACAAACAAGCTTGCAAAGCATTAAAGTAAACATCCTCTCGAGCTGTAGTAAATGCACACGTTCTAACTGTCCCTCGCACTCTCTCAAATATAGGTCATCCACACCTGCTGAGATTTGACCCAGCTTGCCTTGCTTTATCTTCCTCCACCCGTCCATGATGACCCAGAATTACATTCTAACCCGGCCATTGGCTCTTCGCAATCCATGTGAATGCCAGGCTTGTCCCCGTCCCCAGCGCTCCCATTCCACCCCAGCTCCAGAATAAATATAATACACGCCCCACCCCTTTCAGTCATACACTCATGATGCAAGAAGAAGCGGGAAAGCAGAATGGTGATGTCGGTGACGATAAGAAATGACAGTCTCGATGACAGTGTAGTGCGTTGTGATTGACTGAGTGTACAGATCGTACAGCCAGCCCGTTGGGAGGTTTAACGAGTGAGTGTTGGTGGAATTAGTTGAGTTGGTGATGTATTAGGTGGGCCGCGAGCCCAGCGAGTCCGTTCTTCCTTTTCGAGCGGTCCGTACAAATGAGAAGAGTCGATTTTTTGGTGGCGTTGGGGTACAACACCACGGTTGAAAGCAAATTCGAAAAAGCGAGGGAAAAAATGAGCCAAGCCGATGCAATTTGAACGCCTAGAACGCTCAGCCAGCCAGTCCAGTCCAGGATTGGCGACTTTCGGGGGTATATCCGGTGGTTTCTGCCCAAGAACTCCACCTCCGTAAAGAAGGAAAGATGACTTTGTAGTACGCAAGCGCGCTCCGTTGCTTGGCTGCGCTTGGAGCTTTCAATGAGCTCGAGTATCAGATTCAGCGTCGTCTCCAGCTGGCGATCCGGCGCTGGGAGGAGCAGTCTCACCATCGTCTTCCTAAGACTGATGCTGAGCCCACATCTCCTGTCCGCGCAACTGGTTCTGATAATCCATGGGTCCAGTGCTGTGAGGGCGCTGCTGGTCATAGTACATCTGGGCTGCCGGGTTGACACCGTAGCTGCCGTTAGCATCTGCGTAGTGGTATTGCTGTTGCTGCTGCTGGCCGGCCGCAGTCAGACCAGCGTGAGGCGACTGCCAACCCATGGCGTGACCCATGTGAGGGCTGTTGGTCGCGCTGCCGTTGTGCTGGCCGTGAGGGGCAGCGGAAGGCTCAAGGATCTGGGGAGGGTTGTATCCCGAAGAAGGGTTGGATGTGAGTGGTGGGCGCTGAGCCGCGCCATTAACGGGCATCTGGTATTGCGCAGGGGAGCCAGAGCGGGGTGAAGGCGCCATCTCGCCACGGAGGTGAGCGGGGACTGCGGCCATACCGTTGCTCATAGCCTGCATGTAGTAGTCGGAAGTCTGCCTGTTAAGCGGAGGAACGCCAGCCATGGCAGAGCCGGGAGAAACTGATGAAGGACGGCTTGGGTCTTGAGGCATCGGCGACTTGCCGTTCTCGGAGTAACCCTCCTCCTCATCGGAGCCTCTTGATCGGCCAGCCATCGACACGCGAGACGCGAGGATAGCAGCAGTAGCAGCCTCGGACTCCTCGATAGTTCCAGTGTGGTGGTTTTGGTGTCTGGTGAGTGTGGTGCGGCGAGTGAAAGTCTTTTGGCAGTCGGCATAGGGGCACTTGTAAGGCCTCTTGCCAGAATGAATTCTGCGGTGACGAGCTAATGAAGAGCTATCGCTGAAGGGCTGCAATGATGTTAGCTTATGCAGTAAGATGATGTCTTCGAGTAACGCACCTTTCCGCATCGTTCACACATATGAGGCTTCTCACCAGTGTGCACACGGGAATGCACAGTCAACGCCGAACGTTGAATAAATTGTTTGCCGCATCCGGGATGATCGCAGACGTGAGGCCTGATACCGCTGTGAATGCGTTCTATTCGTTCGTCAGCTTTTAATCATGAATGAACTTTCGACAGTGATATGCCTACCGTGTCTAGCTAGATCGCTTCGGCGAGCAAACCCTTTTGAGCACGTCGAGCAAGCAAAAGCCTTGGGAAGAGGGTTGCTTGCACGAGAACCGCCATCGATCGACACAGCATCAGGTTGCACCGGCGCCTGGACAGCGCCCATTTGGGCTTGAGGGTACGCCTGATCTGAGGGAGCGTTGGGATGGTAGCTGTGCTGAATGAGTGGCATGTTGTTGGCAGGCATCTGTGTAGGCGACGGGTAACGCATGCCATTCGACAGTTGGCTGGCAATCTGTTGGTAGGCGATCGCGTTCTGTGGCGTTTGGGATGAATAGCGCGACGATTGCTCGGAGGTGTGAGGTGAAACGCCGCGTTCAGAGCCATTTTCGGTTTTTATCCTAGACGCGCCGTTGGGGACGTAGAGGTTCTGCTGGGCATAGTGTGGCGCGCCGGACATGTCGTGGGTCATGCTAAGCGGCATAGGGACTTCGTATTGCATATTGGGGTGGCCTGCGGCTATAGCGTGCCTGTTAGTATTGAGCAAGGTGTTGAGGTCCATCTCTTCGAGCGGCGAGTCCCTCCTCTTGTCAGACTGCGAGAGCAGGAGGCGGCCGACAGACGGCAGCGACATGTAACGGCTGTCTGCTGAATTCCCTTCGCCCTCGTAACGTGTGGAACTGCGCGGCACACGGAGGTTTACTGACTGGGCAGAAGAATCCGCGACGGCGAGTCGGAGCGCTCGCGGTCGTCCAGACGCGACGGCGATGCTATCGTCGCTGAGGCGTGCAGGCGTGACTGGCGGAGTGCGTGCGGCGTACGCGTGGGCCCGGTCGCGGGTGTGTTTGGTAGTGGTGGTGGTGATGGGCGATGGTCTGTTCGGAGCGGTATGCGGGAGGTCGTGCGTTGTTTAAAGGGTCACAGCGTCCGTATATAATGCGACGGAAACACTGGCGGAGTCAGCGGCGATGGCCGGATGGAAGGAGCGTGATGGACGAGAAGAATGGAAGGAAGGGACGCCCGACGGCGGTGTGTGCAGGTGCAGTGGAGTGAAGTGAGAGACGATACCAAGGGCGCGGGGTGGCTTGGGTGATGGAGATGCAATGCAGAGGGAGTAGTAGTGCAGGTGGGAGCAGGGAGAGGGTGTGTGCGCAGGGCGGCGTGGGCGTTTCGTTTCGCGCGAAGTCGGACTCGACTTTGACGCAGAGGAAAAGGAGGCGGGTGAGGCAGGCGGGCGCAAAACGCGCGTAACCTGCCGCGGGGGAGACGAGACGGCAACGTACCTCAGGCAGCGCTTTCCAAGAGCGCTCTGTGTGCTGGCGGCGGTGTCTTTCGAGCCAACGGCGATGCGACGACGCGTGCTGGCGGTGGGAAACAAAAAAGTTGGCTCGTCCTGAATGCGCGTTGCAGGGTGCTCTGTGCTTTTTGAAAGCGCAGGTTACAAAACTCGTCTCCAAAAATGTCGCTAAGAACGGAAGCTGCCGTGCGCTACCGCGATCTAACTTCGGGCCTGCCGCCTAGTGTTTCGACCTATTTCTGAACCAACGCAGCACCTTCGATTCGCTGCCGCTGAACGACTTCGAGAGCTACCACGAGATTGACGTGGTGAAGTGAATTGAGGACCTTCTTGCGTTGCTAGAAGGTTCTCTTCCGTTGATGAGATGACTCGATTGAGCTGTCGATGATGCTATCGACGGTCTCGTCCTCTCAACTGATCGATGGCGCGAGATGGCTGAAGGGTGGTACCGTGTGTGCTTTGTCGAAGACGAGCTGATTATTAGAGGTCCGGATGTATGCGGACGGTTGATATTAGGATACGGCTTGTATGTTGCCGAGGGTCGATGTCGATGTCGTTTTGCTTATGAAAGATGTCGAGAAACAGTCCAGAACTCGCAACTCAGATACAATAATCCGATTTCCTTTGATCAAGGAGCTTTCCTTCAGCTTCGCCCGGTATTTCTTCGCGGAAGCAGGTCCGGCCAGCGGCAATCTCTGCTGTTCGTCTTGAAAGTGGATTCGCGGTTTCAATCGAGTCTCGGAGGTGAAGCCCAAATCTGTCGGGCAGGGGAAACGGCGCTGTAGCAGTGTCGGGCACCTTCACCGATACACAGTTGAGTAGTAGTAGTTGGGTATGAAGGAGTGAAGTTGTAAGTTGTAAGAAAGAAGAAGGAACGTGCTTGTCCAAAGGAGTGTATGGTGTCGTAGTAGACGATGATTAAAGATAGAGTAGGTAGGACGATCGAGAGCAAGGAGCGCAAAGACGCACCGTACAAACTCTGAAAGGTTTTCCCAAGAAAAGGCGTAGATCACCACACGGGCGTCGCTGTCAACCTATCTATACGCTGTAATACTCGAGCGCCACATAACGTCAACGGCCAGATTGCCCATTGCGCCCTCCGCCTCTCCCCAAGGTGCGGCGACCACCAGAAGGCTGCTTCGCACAGCACCGCTAACTACGTGCACATACCCGGTGTCGTGTGTCGTAAGAACCAGGATCACACCTCTGGGCCTTCCTTCGATGTGTCCCAATCCCACGCCGTTGCAGCGTTTTTCTCTTACACCGCCACAGACATTTCTTGATTTCACGCCCAAGCGATGCCTGCAGCTTTGCGGAGGAAGAACATGCTGGTCTTCGGGGCTTTTCGCCATTGGTCTGACTGACGTCGGCATATGCCAGTCGGTGAAGTCGAGTCAAGCGTAATTTCGCTGGCTTCCCCTAGCCCTTGTCTCACCATCGTAGCGGCGGCAGCTTGCAAACGGCTGCTTTTCTGAGAATCCGGACATGTTTTTACGCGTGGCAGCATGGAGTACGCACCGATAGGCTGTATGCTCATGCGATACGATGTGAGAGACACAGCAGCATCTTTGTTCGACTTCCAAGCGATGGACATATATGATACGGGCGATTGAAGCACAGCAGATCACTGCAGCGATCGACGCTGCCAATGCCAGGGCAGGTACCTTACATGTACATCTCAGGGCAAGGCACTCCATCGCCCCGTGCCTGTCGGTCATGACCACCGCTTAATTCATCCTCATCCCGAGGACCGTAGGACGCGTCTAATCCTCCGATGCTTTCGCAGACTCACAGAGCACATGATGCCACACCAACACCTACAGAAGCTCGCTAGAAGGTCTTCGACGCCCAAAGCTCCCAATGCATGCCGCTGTCAGCTTGACGTTTCTTGAAACGCACGGCGCGCGGCGACAAATTGCGCAGGGCATCGTTAGAGATTCTTTGGAAACGGCCGGTCCTTGTGTCCTTCCCTTTCCCACACGTGCGCAGAGACGATGGTGAGGCTCAGATCCCGCGGACGCTGTGCCATTGGGTCGATCACTTGCCTGCGATGGCCCTTACTCATCTCGCGAAGTGTTTGTCGGCGGTGGCTGGTTTCTTCGGCCAGCGCGCTTGGAGAGCGTTGCAGCCGTTGGAAGCAGAAACAAACGACAGCTCCGTGACGACACGTTCAGTGCCGCAACAACGCCGCCCACACCTTTCGCACGCGGACAGACCCTTTGGCGCGTTCTTAAGGGAGAGCGTAGCGTGAGGCCACCTGCACTGTAAGCAAAAGCACAGTCCTCGTCCAAAGAGATCCCTTGATCTTCACGAAGCCATGTCCATCTTGCGGTGATGCCTCTCGACCGAGTTTCTGGAAATGCTCTAGAAAACACACGTCCCTATTAAGGTAGGTCCTGAGTAAGTGTTGATCCTCTCGACTCGCTGTCGTACTGCCAGGAGCATGTGGCAATCCGGAGATCATGATCCAACGAGACGCCAGGCTGTCCCTTGTAAGAGCCGAGAAGCTGAAACGCCGTCCCGAATACAATCTCATCTGGACCTGCAAATGGCAGAGGGTTCAACCTTGAGATAAGCCGTGTCAGTCGACTATGCTTTCATGCGCTGGCAATTGGGAAGACTTTTCAGCATGCTCATTTTACTTGCTCCGAACCATAGCCGGGTAGACTGCAATAGACGACAAATTCTTGCCAAAGTCGAACGTAACAGCCGCTACTTCCGATGACCGGCTTGATAACGGATGACGAAGCAGGTATAGGGCGGTCGGCTGCTTACTACTGTCAGATTGTGAGTTCGATGTCATAGCGTTAGGTCTTACGGCACCGCGGCTCCGGTAGCGCCTACAATCAGGTGCTCAGATGGAACTCTGTTATATGTGTGCAGCACATGAGCCCAAAGTCCGAGCGCGTCCAGCCTTTCGGCTTCAAATACTATCATACATGAGGTACGAAGAGATCATGATCCTAGAGCTTCGCCTTCTTCCACTTCGACGTTTCAACGTTCTTCTCCCTCGCAGCATCTTCCCTCTGCCGCTTCTCGGCCATAGCTTCGTCGCGAGCAGCTTCTTCGCTCCCATTCTCCAAGTATGCCACAGTCTCGCGGTACATCTCACGCTTGAGGTCGCTGTAGGCGGTGTTCCCTGACATGCCTGGCTGAGCCTTTGACACGAGGGCAAGCTCGTCAACGAGCTTTAGCACGTCTTCCAGGCCGCCCAGCGAGTCGACAAGGCCTTCCTCGAGCGCGTCCAGCGCCTTTAAGGTGATGTTAGCAACGATTGGGAAAAGGTGGGTCGAGGCAAATGACATGACTTACCTTAAATCTTACAGCCTCCAAGATCATCCGCTTGAAAGTCGAAGGCTTCACTTTCTCTCGGAAAATACTGCACATCGGTGGTCTAAGACCAACGCCAAGAACCAGTTCGTTCAGACACAAGAAGCCCTTGTGTGGGTTCATGATTCTGTAGTCATGCATCATGGCCAGCATGAAGCCGCCCGCAAAAGTGTGGCCATTGAGGAGGGCGATGGTGGGCATAGGATATGTCAAGACCTTGTGCCAGAGGCCGTAAAGAGTCTCCGTAAAGAACCCAGGAGTGGAAGTGGCGTGCTCGAGGTCAAGGCCATTGGAGTAGAACTTTGATAATCCTGAGGTGGTAATCACGACGCCGGCAGGATACTTGGTTTGGAGAATGTCGAGGGCGAGGTGGATTGCTTTGCAGAAAACCTGTTCAAGGTTAGAACTTCTAACGTGTTCGCTTTGGCACTTTGCGGGATACGAAAGACTCACAGTAGTAAGACGATTGTCCGGTGGACTCGCGAATGTGAGAAGATAGACCTTGGCGGCTGGCTCGGTAACGATGACTTGCCCAGAGTCGCCGATGGGCACTTCGAACAGAGCTGCTCCTTGAGTTGACATCCTTGCTGTTCTGTCGCCCCGGAAAGGCTATGCTATTGTGAAATCGAGATGTTGGAGCGACGGAGATGGTGTTGTCATGTTTAGGGTTCGCAACCTGGGTGTGAATTGGGACCTCGGCTCATGATGGTAATCACATGTGATCGTTCGGCCGTAACAGAACACCATGTATTACTTGTTTATCGGAGGATGTGATCCAGGCAGAGCCCGTTAGCTATGGGCTTGCATTGTAAACCTCATCTTCCACATACCAAGTAGCTATATGTTCAGTATGCAACCCTCCACCCTCTCGGCGCACGTGGCATTCGGTGGCGCTTCTCACGAATTGCAAGCTGCAGTGAAGGAACACAACCCTAACAACACCAACTTCCAAAGCCATCTTGCCTTGATTGGTCCTACACTGACCTTGAGGGCCAAAGAATCGCATCATCGAGAGCTCTAGGTGTTATCACTATGATAGTGCCTTGAAAAGACCACAATTATGGACGCAAAAACTGCTGCGCCTCTGCGCAACACGCCTGACCTCATCAGTAAGATTGTTGGGTTGGTGATGGCACAGACGGGTATTGACAAACACCACAGAGCGCATCGAGGACTCCAGAAATAACATCATCAAACGCTACGAGACACTGATCGGTCTCGTCTCAGTAAGCCTGCCACGACCGATAACCGCCAACAACAATGCCGAGGAGTGCCCGACTTACGCAATGTCTTGCAGGTCGAGAATAATGATCGCAACATGACCGCAAACCTGCAGTTTCAGATGCAAGTCGAGACATCACAGCTGGTGCGCTCAGCCTTTAGACAATGCTTCCGACCATATATTGACTCTGAAACGCAGATCAAGGCCGCCGAGGACCTGCAAACTCTCATCCGCAACCTACAAGAAATGTGGCTCTTCGGGCCTCTGAACACCATGGGAGTGAGCCAGACACAGCAGCAGACCGATGAGACCGCGAAGGTGGTCGGTGATTTGCTGCAGCAGCTCGCTGGAAAGCAAGGTGCGCAGGCAGCGGACGAAGTCATGGACGACGAGAAATCATGATGGTGGCGAAGCACCACTGTTTTCAGCGTTAAGCAGATACATCAAAGATACCCATTTGCAATGTAAGAAGTACTGCAACGCCCATCTCACAGTCTCGCGGGCAGCCTCTGACTTGCAATACTGTTTTCAACCATCTGCACCACCAGCCGAGCACTTCCAACCGAATTCTGATAGCCAGCTCCAGCATGGCCATAAGCATGCACCACCGACATTGCCCCCACGTTCTCCCTCTCCATCCTCGGCCCACCTCTTCTCGCCGGTCTCAAACCGCACTGTACGCTCAAGACCTCGAAACCACCCTCGGGCCCAGTCAGCAGTTCGGGAATCTGCCACGCATTGTATCGCAAGATCTGCTCGGTCACTTGTGCATCAGGCGTCTCGTCCCACACGCCTTCCTCCTTCGTGCCGCCGAGGATCGTCGTCCCTGAGCCAGGGCGAGGAATGCAGTATGCTCTGTAGCCGTCACCTACCCGCGTGATGGTCGAGCGCGCCTCGCCTTTGACCAGGACTGTCTGTCCACGAATAGGATACATCGCTTCATCACAGCATAGTTTCATCGCCCCAAGTCCCGTAGCATTGACGAAACAAGACGGCTTCGGCCTCCCACTCGCTTGAGCCAACTTCTCAGCTTCCTGTAATGAAGACTCGAATCCACCCGCAACGTCCAACCGTGCTTTGATGACTTCAACACCCAGCTTGCGTGCTTCCCCTTGAAGATAAAGTAGGTAGCGCGGCACATTGATCGACATGGCTCTGTAGAACGCTCCATGTTGAATCTTGGCCGCATCATGCAAGGAAGATCTCTCATTAATCGCGGAGACAGGTTTGTGGTCCGCAGAAAGCTGGCGGAAAGCTTCGACGTGCGGCGCGTACCAGATGTCGTAGTCTGGTGCTTTGTCCCAGAACTCGTAGGAGTCGATTTGCTGTATTGCAGATGATAGTTAGTCAGGTATTCGTCAGTGTAATCAGTATTCCGGCTCATGTGTCGATTCACTCACCTTCAACCCTGACCTCGGTAACCTCATATCTTCTTCCTCTCGCCGGATCATTTCCAACCAGTAGTCGTACGTCTGCACGTCCCAATCACAGATGATAGGTTCGTTGGCTCTTGCATGAGGCAACCAGTGTGCTCCGGCCCTGGTGTTGTCAGCCCTTGATCTTTCATACGCCCATGAAATATTACCCACCATGGCGAAGTGTACTCGATGCTGCTATCACCAGGAACATGCGCTGCAACCACCGTGACTTGATAGCCAGCCTTGGCCAAGAACAAGGCACTTGTTAGACCAGTAACACCGGCACTGAGATAGGAGTCTCCAGTTAGTGATATTGCTTGGAGGTGAGATTGGTACATGTCGCTTGCAAGGCAAGACATAGGTTTCAGGACTCACCCCAACACGACAACGTGCTTCTTTGGCCCTGACATTTTCGCTGTGGCTCTTGGACAGAGCGCAATACCTGTTCTCGTTGAATGCGCGTAATGATGTTAGTGATCAACAAGTCCGCAGACAGCGAAAGCGATGGTTCAGCTTGAAGTGCAAGATCGAGTGCTTCGGCAAACCAAAAGCTAAGGTACACTACAACAACGCCACGACCCTGTGGGATGCTCTTTATCAATATATATTTCACTGGCGCCTCACATCTCCGGCATCGGTTCGTATGAACAAATGTAGGCCGCAACCAGAGGCTCGGCCGAAGCATTTCGGAAAATCCGATCGAATCAGAGCACGATATCGACGAGTTCCAAAGTCTAAACCAATGTACGCGATCGGACAGAAGTAGGCGTTGGAGACGCGATTTCTGTTCGCAACATGGCGACGATTGGAAATCAAGATGACGGGTAGTAAAATGCGATACTACCTTTAGCAGCTACATAGACATGTCATAAATCAGATATAGGGGGTATCTACATAATGGAGCATAGCTTGATGCTGCTCTTCCCAAAAACGCCGGTGCTGTGAACCTTGTACCAACGCCGTCTATGGCCTTTTTTGGCCGCCACAGTAGCAAGTCAAGTTGATCAAGCGATCGAATCAGCCTCTGCAGCCAGACTGGAAATGGCCTTCTGCACCTCTACCGCTGCCATCTCTTGCCATCTTTCGCGGGCGGCTTGATCCGCCAAAGCCGACACATCTCCAACAAGCTCATACATCTTGCGGGAGACGTCCCGGTTGATGCCTGTATATTGGTCTTTGTTTATCGTCTTGTCGAGATAGCGTGGGCGCAAAGACGTTTTCACCATGCGTTGGATTTCTTCTTTTGCAGAGTAGGACATGTTGCGACTGGTTGATGCTGCGTCCATGCCACTGTGATAATTCTCGTCATATCCGCTATCATGTTGATCGCGTCGCCGACCACGAGGACGGGCGCGTGAAGAATTTTCCAAGTCTTGCGAAGCGACAGCTGGTGAGAAAGGCGAGAACAGCGGGTTTGGTGGCGAGCTGGGATGCGCGACCGGTGACAGCGGAGGTGTTGCTGAGCCAGCATTGGGTGAGCCATATCCTGAGGACCCTGGTGAGCGGGCAGGAGATGAATTGCGTGGCGAATATTGCGCACTTGAAGGTCCTGGCGATCCGGCAGATGAGGGACTGTTTTCAACTTCGCGGAGCAAAGAAGACAAGAAGGTTGTGCCTTCGACACCACGCTGGGCAGCTGTATGTGAAGACTCGGCCGGTGGTGAGCCTGCATTGGCGGCAGGTCGACGGAGGCGTGGCCTCTTCAACTTCCTGGGTTCTGCTTCCGGCTCTGGCTCACGAGGCGAAGCGGGCGAAGCGGTGGCCTTTCTCTTACGGCCATTGGGCTCGTGAAGTTCTCTGGCCTTGTCAAAAGCATTCCAGGCGCGCAACTCCTCTTGCGACTCAGGCGCAGGCGCAGTCTGAGCCGGGCGTGAGTGCGTAGCAATGTCGCGCAGACGGTTGGTCACTCCTTGACGATCTGCGACTTCGAAGCGTCGCTGCCATTGTTGGAATTCCCTGCGTTGTTGCGGGGTCCTGGTATCTCTCATAGGCTCATCGTCGTCGAACGGGAAGTCGAGGTCCAGATCCAGGCGACGCGACACCTCTTGCCAGACACGCGCCCAAGATGTGTCGGTGGGACGTCCTCGACCGAGTCGTCGACCGCCTTGTGCATTGACATTGCGCGGTTGGCGAGGGCGAGGGCGTCTGCGAACAGCAGCAGGTAATCCAGGAAGCGCGGCGTCGCTCTCGATATCCACCAGGCAAGACTCGCAATACCAGACCTCGGGCGCCTCGTCGTAGCCAGCACAGAAGACGTGCACGGTCTTGTCGCATCCGTCGCAGTACATTTGGGTGTGCGCATTGTCGGTGACTCCGCAGATAATGCAAGGTTCCCAGACTTCCACAGAGAACAGCTCATCCTCCATGACCATGGTTGGGTCGATCTCAGCCTCTTGCACCTTGTCTTGAACCGCATAGCTGTCGATCACGGTCCCACCGATGGCCTGGGACAGCTCGACCGAGTTAAATTTGGCACGGCATATCGGACAGCTGTTTGCGCGTTCGACCCAAGGCTTGAGGCAGGCATTGTGCAAGTCGTGACCGCATGGAAGGAGATGGGCTACGATTTCGTCATCGTCGTCGATACTACGCAAAGACGCAGATTAGCAATGGTACTGGGACACGCACATACTGGAGGCCTTGGGCGACTACGACTCGGCAGCATGCGCAGGGCAAAGAGAAAACCTCACCTTCCAAGCTTATCGGGCGAATGTCATCAAGCCGTCCAAGAGTGGAAGTTGTGGCTGCCGGGAGCAGACAAAGAGTGGCTGGCCGCTGCGGGCCTCCAGTACATATAGAATATTATATGTGAAGGCCATCGAGCGCTCGATCGGCTCGAGGGAGTGGGAGGTGGTATCGGTACCTTTTGGCGCTCAGTTTGGTATCGCGCAAGACGTTCTTGGCGCGGTGCTGTTGCTGGTGAGCGACGCTCTGCAAGTCGTCACCAGCATGAGCGCGCGCTTCAGCTGTTGCGTCGGTTGGGACCGCATCTGATTCTGTGGTGGCGAGGGAGTCGCGCAAGTCGCCCAAACACACAATACATTGTTCCGCCATGCCGAGGCGACCTCAGGGGAGTATTCAGGCGCTCGAACGGCAGTGGTGGCATGTGATGTGCGAGATGTTGTTGATGTAGGAGGAAGAGAGAGCGTGCCATCGTTAGCTTAAGTAGTCGCAAGGGTCCTGGCTTCCCGATCCGAACAGCAGCCACCACTACCGCATCACGTGTGCCGAGCTGAATGGAGAAAGGGCGGAATGGCGCCAACGGAAACAACTACGATAGCCTGAGTTATTAACACATAACGGGATGCTAGGATATGAGCGACGCGGCATGTCATTTTAGACAGTGACCTTGACATATCGGCGCAAGTCATCGCATCTGCCTACCGCAGTGGCGTCTGCTGTGCCAGCTGATCATAAGCCACCAGTAGGAGGGCGTCGTGTGCAACTCGACGAGGTCACGGTATACTCTATATTCAGGTACTGTCTCACATTTACGTCTTGCCGATGCTCTTCAGTTGCCTGCCCTTGCAAATGACTCGAGGGTAGCAGGACGCCATCACGGTGGTAGGTAGTTGGTGCTGAGTGAGAAGATGGCGTAACTTGTTCTGCAGAGCTGCTGCTGCTGTGCTTTGACTATGGACTGTGCTCTGATTGTCAAAGAGTGAGCGCCATGGATGCCTGGTAAAGAGTCGTAAATCATAACCGAGTAGCCTGACAGCCACCAAGCACCGGAGACTGGGCGCTTCAGCAACCCAAGACGCCCACTCGGCCGATGCCCTTATTCTTGAAGAGTTGTTGAGGCGCAGAGTCTGTTTTTGGAAATTTTGATAGAATTTCTTCGTTGTCCGCAACACTATCTCCCTGCGCTGCAGACGTAAAAGCGCTCATTGAACTCCATCATGAAACCTCCATGATCCCATAACCCATCTATACCTCAGCAATCTCGCGCAGACGACGGACGGTCGACCTGGTGGCAGCGGCGGCGGGGGTGCTATGTGGTTGTTAGTGTTGTGTCTGGGAGGGAATACCTGCGCCCGAAGCGCTTGGCGGACGTCGGGTTCGACGTACGAGAGGGTGTAGGCGCCACCGGCGACAGTCTTCTTGCAAGACTTGCAGTCCCAGATACCGGTGGAGTGACGCTTGACGGAAAGCTTGCCGCAGAAGGTGCAGGTGTAACGGGCGTGCTGAGAGATTTCGATCTTCTTCACCTGCTTACGGAGGGAGGCGCCATAACTGAGGGGTTTGTTAGTTGCTGTTCACGATCCGTGGGGTGTTCATCTCGGCGGGAGAGTCTGTCGAGCATGTTCGAGGATGTTTGCGTACCGGGTACCGTATTTACCGGTAATTCCGACCTCTGGAAGATGTTGTTAGCATGCGCCCTTGAAGTGCGAACCGCGCGCCCTGGAGGCTCGCGCGGCGGTTTTGGATGCCGCAAAATGGGCGTATGCGATTGCTGAGGGTGGACGTACTTTTGGTTCTCTTCGTCATTGTGTCGAGGCTGACCTGTTTGCAATGACTGGTAGTCGCTGGATGATTGTACAGATGGGCAGAGGGACGGCCGATATGGACTTCGTGGGCTCAATTTTAGACGGGCTAGCGCCGGCTTGGCGGGCTCGGATTTTGTGTGGGCAGGCGCGACTCGCTTCACTCTTCGAATGGGGTCGAGGCCGCTGGAACGTCATGCCTCGCGCGAGGTCGCCGCCGCAAACATGGAAGTGCCATGATTTACTTGAATAATATAGACACAGCATTCCAGCGTAGGTATTCTTGAGATACTGTCAGCGGCGCTATAATTACGTGAGCTCTCGTTGCCCTTGAGAGTCGAAATCATTCATCTGTTCCCACACTCCAATCCCAAGTCAACAAACATGGCGCAGACAGAACGCCAGTACGAGGCCGTCGTCTTCGGCGCGACTGGCTACACTGGCAAACTCACGGCTGAATATATCACCGCGAGCCTGCCTACAGACTTCAAGTGGGCTATCGCAGGTCGCTCTGAGGCCAAACTCAAGGCCCTTGCCAACGAGCTGCGATCTCAAAACCCAGACCGTGTCCAACCCGGTATTCTGGTCACACAGCTGGAGAAGGCTGATCTATTGCGGCTTGCCAAATCTACCAAGGTTCTCATCACGACCGTAGGCCCATACCACAAATATGGCACAGCCGCAGTTGAGGCCTGCGCCGAGACTGGCACTCACTACCTCGACGTCACTGGCGAAGTTCCTTGGGTTCGTGATATGATTATCAAGTATCACGACAAAGCGAAATCTACTGGTGCTATCATGATCCCGCAGAACGGTATTGAGTCTGCACCCACCGACCTCATGTGCTGGGCCCTTGTCGCTCACATTCGTAGAACGCTCAGCGTAGGCACTGGCGAAATCATCTACAGCATCCACGATTTGAACGCTACTGCGAGTGGCGGCACTCTCTCAACGGTCTTGACTTTGTTCGACAGCTACAGCTTGCTTGACCTTTCCAAATCATTCGCGAGATGGGGTCTGTCAACAGTCAACGCGCCACAGCAGTCATACAGCACACCTATTTTGGAACGCCTGACCGGCCTGCGCACAGAAAAGGATCTTGGCGGCCTTTTGACCGACAGCATTCAAGGACCTACAGACATTCCTCTAGTTCATCGGTCATGGAGCTTGTACAACTGTGGCGAGCTCTACGGCCCCAATTTCTACCTCAGCGCATACATGCGCGCTAAGAGTCTCTTCCACGGCATTGTCGTGCACATTGCGCTGACCTTCGGTTTCATCGCCCTAATCCTACCACCTGTTCGTTGGCTTCTCCAGCGTCTCGTCACTCAACCAGGTGACGGCCCAAGCAAAGAGTAAGAAATACCGCCGGTTTTAATCCTTCATATCAACAACTGACAAATTTCCAGGCAAGCCAGCAAAGAGTACGTCGAATGGCGTGCCATTGCGCACGCCGATGTGACCGACCCGAACGATCCGAAGCGTGTCATGGGTCGCATGAGGTACGACGGCAGCATGTACTACCTCACTGGTATGTTGCTTGCTGAGGCTGCCATCACCATTGCACGCGATCAAACTCCGGCGCATAAGATGGGTGGCGGCATTCTGACGCCAGCTACGCTTGGCGAGCCTTACCTCGAGAGAGTAAGAAAGGGCGGTTTGTTCACGGAAATCCGCATGATGCCTTGAGGAAATCTTGAGGCCGATGAACGCCCCGTCTTCGTCGTGCTTTGGACGGTGATCAATGGCGCAATGTGTGTCGCTTCTGTTTGGTGGTCGTCAACATGCGTCATGCTGATAGTACGGCGTGAGATAAGCGATGTCGTCGGTCGCCGCGTTGAAAGTCGATTCTTAGGGTCGTTCCAATGGATTATCCGGTGGCGGGTTGCGGACGAAGATCACCCACAAGGTCCAGAGTAGAACAGATATAAAGGCGAAGCTGATCAAAAAGAATGTAGCGATTTCCCACTGATTCATTGCGGCAACTGTTCTTGTTTTTGGTTTTCTGATATGAAGATGAGTGATCTCAAACCATCCTCGCCGGTGTTATTTATCGCTTCCCAAAAGTGCGCGAATTATTCAGAAGACTATGTTCCCTAGCAAACTTGCCTATGCAGTCCACTGACAATGCACGCAGAAATACAGCAAAGTGTCTTGTCTAGCATTCTCATCATGCATGAACATAAGAAACCGTATCCTTTGACCTGGAGAGTCTCGCACCGCAGCACCACATTACATTAAAGCCACAGCAAACACAAACGACAAGACCCCAACGATCGAACAAAGCATCGCTCCCCGTTCTGCTCCGGACGTTGTTTGCTCAGCCTCTGATTCAGAGGTCGATGTACTCTCTTGGTATCCTCCACCAATGCCACTGACAATCGCATCACCCAGCCCACGCGTCGAGGTGCTAGTCCCAGTTACTAACACGAGGTTTGTTCCCGTCAAGACGACAGTTTCGCCGTTGATGACGGTGGTCACGCCGGGAGTAATGGTCTCACCATCAATGACAAGGAGTGAACCACTCGTGGCGTACGCTGTGTAAGTCCTGCCACCGATCGTGACTAGTTGCTGCGAGGCGTCGGGAAGGAGCACGGCGGTTGGTGCTGAGTCTGCATCATTCCCGTCAATTGCTCCTCCGGTGCTCGCTGTGAACGTGGTGCCTCCGGCTGCAACGAGAACTCCTAAGCCTGAGGGTAGGGCGGAATAGGTTGTTCCTGCTGACGTGAAGGCTGCTTCTCCTGCTCTCAGGGTGGTACCTGCGAGGATATACTCATTCTGCGAGTCACCAGACTGCAGGATAGTGAAATCACCGGGTGCTGTGACAGGGAGCATGCTTGTTTGGCCATTGGCAATGGCTTGCACGCCCGAGCCGGAAGGCAGGGCGGAGAATGTAGTTCCATCCATTGTGATAGCAGAACCACCAGCGGTGAGTGTGACATCTCCTACGATATAATCGTCTTCCGACTCAGAGCCTGAAACGACAGCGATGCCTGGCGCTGCCACGGCACCTCTGATCGTGCTTGTTTGGCCACCATGTCACGCGTCTTTTGTATTGATTTACATTTGTTCATAGATTACATACCAACTAAAAACCACAAGTAAAACCTCCGAAAATTAGCTCCTCGAAGTAAAACCTTGGGTCGATCAGTTGCCGAAGGCTTCGATTCATGAAAACCGCTTAATTGCCGTCGTCCTCCTCCAGTCGCTTGTACCCAGGATCTTTGATGACACGAGCTGTGGTGGCCTCGACGTTGGTTGGCGACATCAACAGGAGCTTGCTGTTCCTCACGAATACAGGATCCGCCTGAATCTTGGCTCCGTTAACATTGATGTTCTTGAAGTGTCGCCCAAGTAGTAGCGGAACCTTGGTCCAGGAGCAAGGACGGCCCATATGATAGCAAGGCCTGCAGCGGTTTGTCCCAGGCACACGCTCGCATTCGCCTAGCTGCCGACCTCTACCTCCAGCATTGAAGACCATGCATGAGTCGCACCTTGTACGGCGCGCAGTACTTTCAAGTACGCCACGTGGCACTATTCCATTGGGATAATACTGCGGGTCTGCTGCGAATGAGAAATCCAGTGACCTCCATCTTCCATCGACATTTTCGAAGCCCAGATCTCTCATTTGTTGGCGTACATGTTCACTTGAGAACTCGATGGCTGGTACATTGACCAGGGGGTCGGTGACCACTGTGACTTTGATCAATTGTCGGAATTGATCAACAGAGACCTTTACCAGATCAATGCTACCTTCCCACGGAATGAAGTCAGGCTTGTTGACCCAGACATTGCGAGTTAAGAATCCGAACATTGCAGCAGCGTGTGCAAATTGCCATGTAGCTCCTGGCGTCGACACATTCTGAATCATGTATCCAGATCCGAAGTCCTGACGTTGAATGTATTTCGTCCTCCATATGCTATCAACTGTCGACCTCCATGTTACTTTGAACGCGATCCGTTTGGTGAAGTTCCATATGTTCCAGGGTCCAACATCCGGTACCCGAAAATGCTGTGCAGGGTGGTCTCCGGCCTTCATAACTTCCCACGATGTATATATGATGTCTCCGTTACATGGTCGACGGCGGCCGACAGGTCCAACCGCATAGATATCGAAGCTACCACTACTCTTCAGTGATTTGTTGTCGGCCATATGCGTTTGTGAGCGATGGAATACAAAGCGATCAGACAGCTCTTGTAGAGCCCAGGTGGTTCTTTGGAAATTTTGAGTGCCCTCGCCTCCCAGCGGTGATGTTTTATTGAGTCCTCCGCTTGAGCCGAATGGGGTACTTCTTCCGGCAATATCTGGGAGCGCAAAACCAGTCTTGGATAAAGCTACTCGAGCGATATTTGAGTAGAGGCTGACTAGTACACGAGAATTTATATCTTGTGTAATTGTTTGGTGGAGAGTCTGTTGCGCTGCATTTTCATGCCAGATGAGAGCATCATCTCTATAACTCTGGAAAAAGAGCATAAAGATCTGCTCGCACACATCTCGAAGTGCTTTACCCGTATTCTGGGTACCACCTACGCGAAGATCTAGCTCACAGAGCTGTATGATGATGACTTTCTTAGCCTGGCGTGCGATCTGGTAATGCCCGATACTGTATTCCTTGGCACTCTCGTTCCACATATTGTACTTGTGGGATTTCCAGCGTTCATACATATCAACTGTCTGACCGATATATATTTTTGGCTCACAGCCGAAGTACTCGCCATCATTAAAGTCGTAGTAGATACGCATGTAAATACCTGCAGTGCGGTTGGCGTAAGTGCCAATGATTTTAGGACAGACGCGAATGATATCGGAGAGAGTCCAGTCATTTGTGCAAAGTAGCGCAGGCAGTCCAGGGGCACACTTCATTGTGCCCGAGTTGAGTAATGTTGCTGCGTTTGATATAGCTATATCATCTGAGATCCAAGCGAGCTGGTGTTGATTCAAGCCCGAAATTCGGTTGCGGATTTCGTAAATACCGGTAAGGATTCCAGCAGCATGCTTACGCAAGTCATTAGCTTGTAAAAAGCTCTGGCCGGGGGCTTGTCTTGTAATTTCCGTGACACGTTCAGACTCTATCCCGCTGTAAACCACCGGGAGAGGTCCATCTTTGCGTCGAGCTCCGATACGCAGGCTCTGGAGCTCTACAATCATTTCTGTCTGTGTAGTGCGACTGAGAATCCGAATCTTGACTGTCTGATTGTTGGGATAGTAGTCGAGGATGAGGCCGCCTTCATTAGCAGCCAGTATGATACTGTCTACATCTGATGTGCGCCGAACCGTGTGTGTGCATATGAACATGTGGTCGACCACCTTCTCCCGGGAAGATGGCGCCATGTCGAAGTATCGTGTTGTTGCTTGCAGTGTTGGTATGATAGTATGTGAAAGGTAGTAAGGGTGGTGGAAAAGGATGTGGGAATGTTGGTGTAGGTGGGAAGAAAGAATCAGGTGGGAAAGTAATTGATATAGAAGAGTTTCACGTGTCAAGTACATGCAGATGAAACGAGATGAATGCGACTATCGTTCACTTACCTGACCGAAGTGAGTCAAATGAATGGTGCAATGGCTCACTTACCTACCTGAAATGAGCCAAATGAACTCATTCGATGCTTCATTTGACTGCCTCAGATGAAGTGAAATGAAGTGAATCGGTTGATGCGGCTCATGCTTCGTTGGAATGAACGATCACGGTTTGACGGTGGGTGCTGTGATCGACAGAATCTTGAAGGGCACCGCCTTTGCGTAGAACAGAGCCTTTTGCTCACGAATGGGCTTGGCTTCGAAAGGAATCTCTTCAACGTTGAAACGGTTTCGCACTGACTTGAGATTAGCTCACTGCGAATAATTGGGCTAATGCTCTTGGACCTACGGCAGGCTTGTCTGAAACTCTCGAATGTATCCGCATTGCGGATGGCGCCAGCAATGATGACTTTGATGCTCGGGCGTAGGTCGAACAGCATGCGGATGGTAGCGACTAACGCGTTCGATGCTGTCTTGTCGTATGTCTGGCAGAGAGATGTCAGCTGAGTAAAAGCTGGTGCTACTCGAACATCACTTACGATATCTGCACCAATGACGGTGTCATATGGATGCTCCTCGAAGTCATCTTCAACCCAGGAGCCTCTGATACCGTGTCCCCAGCGTAGTACACTGGTCAACACTTTGCGCTCGTCATCAAGCCCATTCAGGAAGAGATTCTCTTTGAGCGCCTCGATCACACCTTCATCGCCGTCTGTAGTGGTAACATGGGACGCTCCCAAATTCTTAGCGCATAGAATGGCGAGGAATCCAGTACCTGCTCCAAGCTCCATGACGCTTTTTCCTTTGATTAGCTCTTGACCATGGCCTGAGAGAAGGTAAGCTCCAAGATGAAGCGCAGCCTCCCAAGTCCTGTAGCCAGTCGTGAGTGATCCTGAAATCAGCTGACGACGCTCCAGAAGAGTCATGGTAGGATCAGGACCATCTTGCTCTTCTTCCTCGCGTGAAGTGTTTTCAGGCAAGGTGGTGAATGTGACATATGACTTCTGTTGCACTGCATCGGTTTCTGATGGCAACTCGGAGCTCATGAGGGAAGAGAGGGAGGACATGAGATCATCGGAAATCTCCTGGGAAGCAAAGAAAGGAATCAATATGAAAGGATCTGGGATGTATTCGGCGATATCTGATGGATAGTAATAGTTTAAGGAAGATTTTAAGTAAACCTACATCTTCTTCGGGATCTTCGATAGCCTGCTCAACCTTTCTCAGCAAAGGCTTCAAGACTCGCAGCCGATACCTGTCAGACGGCAGATACAGATTTGACTCGGTGTCAAAGCACTGTTTGTATAGCCATTGCTGCACGCCAGCATCTCTCAGCAGCGACTTGGGTGGCCATGCGAGGAAGTCGGGCTCGAACAGCTGGAAGTACTGGCGGCGGAAGAGGACGAGCTGGGGGTCCATTGCACCTTGTGAGATGTATGAGTTGGTCGCACCCGTGTGAACCTCTTTTTGTGGTGTACAGTTTTGTTATCAGAATGCAACAATATGCTGGTCATCAATATTTGACGTTCTCACATGAACACGCTCGTTGGCCAATACCGCCAAGACTGCAGCCCCACACGGGCGCGCCTGCCGCTCAGGAAATTCGCACAAGCACAGCGCGGCTCTCGACGACGTCTTTGAAGCCAGGCGAGCGCTCCCCGACCACGAATACCACCCGACGACCTCGACCCACGACAATCATCCATCCACCATGTCGGACTCTCAGGTAACTCTGCGCACGCGCAAGTTCATTCGCAACCCTCTCCTGGGCCGCAAGCAGATGGTCGTGTGCGTGCAACCCGCCGCCGCCTCGCGAAATTTCGCCATCACCGCCACCGATGAACGACTTTTCGAGAGCGCGCGAAAAATCGCTAGAGATGGAGAACGCCTGGGCTAACGATACACCATGCAGTGACGTCCTCCACCCCAACCGTCCCAACGTCTCCAAGGATGAGCTGCGCTCCAAGCTCGCAGAGCTCTACAAGTCCGACAAGGAGCAGGTTTCCGTCTTCGGTTTCCGCACCCAGTACGGTGGTGGCAAGTCCACTGGCTTCGCCCTCGTCTACGATAGCGCCGAGGCCATGAAGAAGTTCGAGCCCCACTACAGACTCGTCCGTTACGGCCAGGCCGCCAAGATCGAGAAGCCCAGCAGACAGCAGCGTACGTTCGACCACGAGACAAGAGCATTGGAGACCATGCGAAGACAAGAGGACGGTATACTGACAACCACACAGGCAAGCAGCGCAAGAACAGGTCCAAGGAGTTCCGCGGAACCGCCAAGAAGACCGGTGGTGCCGACAAGAAGAAGAAATAGACGACTCGATATCCTCGCGCTACTTCTTCAGGATGAGGTTGTGCGCTGCATTTCTTTATGGTTTCATTGCTTGCATTATAGGTGGCAAGTCTGAAACCAGACCGGCTTACGCCGTGTTTTGGGTGTAGCTACCTTTAGCGAATCGAAAGCAGCTTTCAACCAACCCAGACTTGTCCAGTGCAATGCGTCAACATTTGATGGGGAACAAATTACTGACGCGCAGCTTGCTACTCACCGTGGGCACAGGCATATCATATCCCAGCCTCTCGACCCATACTTGGCTTGCATCTGCGAATTATTGGCCAACACCTCATGCGAACTGGTCACTCTGGATGCAGCTTTCCTCGGCGATGAGGCTGGAAGCCCTTACACGAGACGCCTGCGGTGGCCACCTGCCGATGGGGATCTTCATCACTCGCCTTGTTTTAGTGATGTTGCCGACTTTCGTGTTGACGGACCTGTGTCCATCTTGCGGCCACTACATCCATACGAGTCTCCTCTTCTTGCGTGACATGCTATACCGCTCTGCCGTCCTTGGATTTTGCGTGAACTTGACATTGCAACCGGACATGCAGGATACCTGCTACATGAACATCGCTCACACGCGCTTTGTTCATGCCATAAGTCGCAGCTTCCCACCACAAGCTGTGCCTATGTAATATCCTCAGATCACTTCCGCCAGCGAAATCCTTGCGTTCATGTGCTTGCAACATCTGCGGCATCGCTTGATGTTCTTCTGCCCGTAGGTGCTAGTACCGTCAGACGCGATAGATCACATGTCAACTGCTACCTATTGAGATTATCAGAGCAAGCATGATCTTGTAGAATGTAAATGACCAGGGGTTACGGTGGCGGCTTGCCCAAACATGTCGTCTTAGACTTGTCCGAGTATGAAAAAGGATGTTGCCGTGCTCGACTTACGACAGCAAGACGGCTTAACATTGTTCGGGATGTGGGCTGGCATCTCTGTCGCACTGCATGAACAGCGAGGCCACTTGTCCTAGCAGCAGATTTAAAGTGAATAGCGTGAGTCGACCATATCGCTACGCTTGTGCTGTTCAGATCTTCATGCTTAGGTAGCAAGTGCGACTTCGCAAAGTATGGTTCTCTATCTCATAACGTCCAGGTCCCAAGAAAATCGTCCCAAGCAAATCGTCTTAACGTAATTAAAAAATTACTTGAAGAAATTGTCTTCGTCGGCGTAGTCGTACACTATAAGATATCAGCCATATGATATACTTTTCGAGTAGATTGTTCTTACCGATGGCCTTCTTCGCAGCACGGCCGAAGCCAGAACGTCCAAAAGCTATTCATTCATCAGTAACAATACGTTTGAAGGTATTCGAAGAGCTTACAAATGGCGCTACTGGCTTTGTCGTCGTCGTCGTCGTCGTTCTTCTCTTCCTCTTCTTCCTCTTCCTCTTCTTCCTCTTCCTCCTCTTCTTCGACGACAAAGTCGTCGTCATTGTCGTCTGCATTGCCTGACGTTAGCTCGAGCTCCTTTCATCAGATATGCAATGCCTTATGATGTTAACATACATTTCTTGGACTTTTTAGCCTTACGGCCACTGGTAGCCTTTGCTCTTTCTGGAGTGTCAAATATCAGTATCGGCGAGCCAGTTGAACCATATGAGCTACTTGCTCTTGCCCTTCGATGGGGCTGGCGCCGCATTCTCCTTGTTGGCCGCTGTGACATGGACATGAGATTGATATCGAATGACTTTTGGGAGGTACGGATCTTACTGTCTGCTTCATAATTAGTCAATCTGATCCAACAAAGCTTGTGTATCGTAGACATACCTTTTGCAGCGGCGCGAGCAGCAACCCTCTTCTTATCCCAACTGGTCACTATATCCATAGATTAGTCTTTGTATTCTGGGGTTGGCGTGGTGAGTTAGCTCATGGCCTGATACTTTTCTTTTCCCAGACAGGGACCACTGCGACATCCAGAGGTCGCTCCGAACTATCTTTGAGCCTTTGGCTCATCGCATCCCACTGCGCTATGGCAGGATCGACCGTACTCTCTTCATTGGGCAAAGCCCAACCAACTGGCTGCGCACTCCAGCCATCCGGCCCAACAACCCACACAACGTCTTCCAGAAAGCTCGAGATAGTCATTTCGATATAGTCGTTCGATTATTGAATGTATTGAGCCTTGATCGTATGTATCTGGCGTATAGTCTGGTCTTGAACGCGTCCATCTCAAGCCTGAAGTCGATTTATCGTTTCCTCCCTCGTTCCTTCCTCGTCCCAGACAGCCAGACCGCCACCACCCAACATAGCAGGCAAGAGCCATCACTCCGTCAAAACCGGCCTCATAGCACAATGCTGCAGTGTTTCCCCACTCCTTGATCAAATCCTTGATCTCAGGGACTGTCAGCGGACGTGGCTTGTTAAACGAGTTCCCTGCCCATGTGATCTTGAGCTGCACATCGCTCGCGCTCACAGGGTTGGGATTCAACGCCGCGCCACCCTGCCTACCAGGATGGCTCAGTTGGGCGATGAACAGACTCCCGTTCTTCTTGGCCACATCAGCAACCCTCTTAAACGCAGCAACTCTATTATCGTGATCATCGCACAAGATTGGATTCCCGTACGCCTCCAGCGCATCGTAACGAATCATCACGTTCCCAGCCACGATCACGCCGATTTCACCTTCGCCCCAGCGTTCGTAGAGGCGCGTGTACTCTTCGGAAGGGAAGCCGCGGGCATTGATGGGCTCGTCTTCTGCGTTCCAGTGGCAGAGGCGCTCTGTCATGGGAGCTTTGAGGAAGCGGTTCTTTGCTGTGCGGCCGGAGAAGGGGAATGTGATGGGCTCAGCCAGAAGAGAAGCGTCGACGCTGGGTCCTTTGACTCGTAACCGGCCGTTCTTGCTTGGTTCGATTGAGTGAGGGTAATTCTTGGCTTCTGGTGCATCGCGAGCAGAGGCAGTTGACATATCGTACTCCATGATTCGAGATGTGATTCGAGAGGTGTTGTGTGCTTGATAATGTTGGTCTAATCGTGTTCAATGTTCTTCGAATCGTAGGAACTAATGTGAAAGATGAAGGACATCATGACATATATCATTAAGATATGCTCTCCACCGCGCACCACACGGAGTCGTCGTCAACGATATGATTATTACCGCGTTGTTTCCTCGGGCGCTTTGAAGACGACTTCAGGTCGACAGGCAGCCAGACAGAATGCGGGGTTTCAATCAGCAGCACATTGCGCAAGAATTCAGGCACTGATGAAGGAGCACCTACTTGCTGCTGGGTAGGAAGTAATCCATCACAGGCCTAATCTACACACAGGGATGTTGTTCACTCACATCCATGAGTTTTGTTACCACCACTCTCGCTGCTGTCACATGCTTTGATGCAGACGAGCCGCTTCCTTGCCGAGGAGAAGCTCGCCAGGTCCACGATCGGCAGAGCTGTTTTGCGATCGACGGCACAATTGAGTGTTTTGCCATCTGAACATGCAATCGAAAGCAATAATGTCCATTCTGTCGTACGTTGCAAATCTATATATGGCCAGGCGATTGCCTGGTCAACGACACTCGACGCGTTCTCGAGCACGTACAACTAGGAAGTGCTCTTCCATATGCCCCCATCCTTGAGAAGCTCGACCGTTGCACTCAGGGTGTTCTTGCGACATGCCAGGATACAAGGGTGAAGACAGCACGGCTTAATTCTACGGCTGTCGTGCTCGGTGATACATATATCGATGAACCTTTCGCGCCAATGACTGCACCCTTCTGGCTGTGATGCAGTCTGCCTACCGGACGGGCGGCTCGGGGTCCATTTCGAGAAACCGCCATTTCCAACACCACGCTGTGAAACGTGAGTGCGAGAGCCAGATGTTCGCATGGAGCCGATTGGCTTTGGGGCACGCATTTCCCGAGCCGACGAGGCTGTCAGCCGCCAGGCTCTAAATGTGCTAGTCAGGAACAGCGGCAGGGACAAGTCGTCTGGCCGAGGGACGACTGCGTCTTCACGTTTAGACTGCAGAAACGCCTCGCTCGAACGAATGCCAGCAAGCAACGAACCAACCACTCTCACCGTTGAAGACGCAAGACATGGTCTTCTTCACGGCAGCCCGTCCCCAAAGCATTGAGCCCCCGGGCCAAGCCCGAATGGGAAGGATTGGGTGTGCTCCCAGGGTTCTCGAAAGCCCCCTTTTTTAGTCTCCGTACGGAACCTCATCTCCCACGCCGCTGGGACCATGTATCCATAACATTAGCCCAGGCCATCGCTCCCTCTGTCTCTGCCTCTGCTGCTGCTTTCTTCAAGCGTTAGCACTTTGTTGCATGCTCCGGTGTCGTCGCTCCTTTCAGCCTTACCTTTCTCTTTACCACACCCATTGAACTTGGGCTTCCTATTGTTTACCGTTCGACAGCAATTCTTCTTTGCCGCCGTATCGTTCTGCTCACGATCGGTGGAGCATTCCTAATTACCGAAGTCTACTATAGCGGTCGAGCCACAGGCGCAACGCTCCACGCGTGAAGAGTTGGACAGGATACATACAAGCGCCGAACGAGGAGGAATTGTACATTACACCAAGCGACTCTAGCAGCCGCCATTGCACATCCGATACCATTGCTCGAGAGCTGTTCTGTGTTGCGTTCACAGATATAGATCGAGCATTGTCTTACCTGCCTACGATCTGAAGACCGGTCCAGCCAGCGGTCACCAGCCTCACACCGGCATTATCTGCTCGGTCCATTCTTAATACCTTCGTCCTCCCTGCATTAGTTTGTTCGGCTTCATCGAGCCGGACTCATCGAGCTTCATCACGGCCGCAATCTCAGCAAACCCGCGGGACAACCTCCCGCCGCACATACTTGGCATGCAGACCAGCGACTCGATGTCGGGACCCAACATGGGCCATCGACACACCCAATCCTACGCCGTGAAGCAGTCCAGCGATACTGGCTTCTCGCATGGTTCTTTCCACAACAACCAGCCCTCAATTGGAGGCTACGCCGACCGTCATCCCCAACGCGCCAACGTGCCCTCGATCAACACTCGCCAGATCCCCCCAGCATATAACGGCAGCGACATGCAAACTCCCCAGACCGGGTTTGACATGAATTACACTCCTCTTCTTCCCTCGAACCTGTTGGTTGGCAGCCCTTTCCAGCCCGGCTCTCCCTCGACCTACCAGAACTTTTCGAACTTCCCCCAGCAGAACTCGCGCCAGAATCAGCAGGCGCAGATGAGCAACGCCTACCAGCAGCAACAGGCCAACTTTTCGCCGAACGCGTACCAAAACATTGCCTCTCCTACCGCTATCAATGCAGTTCCATACTTTGGTGGCCTTCAGTCGCCGACGACAGGGTTCAATGCTCTTGCGAACAACTCGCTTGGAAACTTCCAATCGATGGGCGTTTCACCCGGTCTTGTCTCGGGTACAAGCAGGACTGTATACTTGGGTAACATTCCCCCGGACACGTCGGCAGAAGAGATTCTGGGCCACGTGCGCAGTGGACAAATCGAGTCCGTCAGGCTCCTCCCTGACAAGAACTGTGCTTTCATTTCGTTCTTGGATGGCAGCTCTGCGACTCACTTCCACTCCGACGCTATCCTGAAGAAGCTCTCGATCAAGGGTCAAGATATTAAGATTGGCTGGGGCAAGCCTTCGTCTGTGCCCACTTCTGTTGCTCTTGCCGTACAGCAGAACGGTGCATCCCGCAACGTTTACCTTGGAAACTTGCCTGAAGAAACATCTGAGGAAGAGCTGCGTGAGGACCTGAGCAGATTCGGACCTATCGACACCGTTAAGATCGTTCGCGAGAAGGCCATCGGATTCGTTCACTTCCTTTCCATTGGCAACGCGATCAAGGCAGTCACTCAACTTCCTCAAGACCCCAAGTGGCAGGCGCCTCGAAGGGTTTACTACGGCAAGGACCGCTGCGCCTACGTCTCCAAGACTCAACAGCAGAACGCAGCGCAGTACCTTGGTATCGCACCTGGCTATGCTCATGTGCTCAATGGTGCCGACCGTGACCTCATCACTAGCGCTCTCGCTCAGCAGTCGGTGGCCGCAGCTGCAGTCGCCCAGACTGCTGGTGGCGCCAACAACGTTGGCAACCGCACTGTATACCTCGGAAACATTCACCCCGAGACCACCATTGAGGAGATCTGCAACGTCGTCAGAGGTGGTCTGCTACACCATGTCCGCTACATTCCTGACAAGCACATCTGTTTCGTCACGTTCATCGACCCTACCTCCGCTGCTTCGTTCTACGCATTGAGCAACCTTCAGGGCCTGATGATCCACAACCGTCGTCTGAAGATCGGCTGGGGCAAGCACTCCGGTGCTCTGCCATCTGCGATTGCCCTCGCCGTTTCCGGTGGTGCATCGCGCAATGTCTACGTTGGCAACCTTGATGAGACTTGGACCGAGGAGCGTCTGAGGCAAGACTTCCAGGAGTACGGCGAGATCGAGCTGATCAACACTCTGCGCGAGAAGAGCTGCGCTTTCGTCAACTTCACCAACATCGCCAACGCCATCAAGGCAATCGAGGCTGTCCGTGGAAAGGACGAGTATAAGCGCTTCAAGGTCAACTTCGGCAAGGACAGATGTGGTAACCCGCCTCGCCAGATGAACCAGCAGCAGCAACAGCAGCAGCAACAGGGTCAAGACAACGGCGTTCAGTCGCCTTCGCCCATGAGCGCCCTGCAGCCCAACCGTGCCCAGAACTCCATCTCTCCTGGCTCCGGTTCGAGCCAAAACGCTCAGTTCAACAGCATGCCTGGCCCTACTCCGTCTTCGATCCTCAACTCGGGCAATGCCAACCCTTTGACTCTGTACCTTGCTGCCGCCCAGGCCCAAGCTCAGATGCCCCAACAGCAGCCCGACATGAGCCCTTCTGCCTTTGAGGAGCAGCAGTACTTCCAGTCGCAGTCCCAGCAGCAACAGCAGCAAAACATTCCAACCACCACTGCTGCCCAAGCGTTCTACAGCTCTCCCAACGAAGTTACCTCCACACGCACCAGCGGCCTCGACATCCCCAGCCAGCCCCAGTTTGGCCACGGTAGCCACCAGAGCATCAACATCGCCAACGGCATGCCTGTCAACGCCGCCTACGCCAACCCTAGCAGCCCTGCGCAGCGTGCCTCCCACAACCGCGCTGTCAGCCTTCCTGCGTTCAACTTGCAGCAGGCCCAGGCTGCACAGCAGCAGCAGGCCGGCTTCGCTGGTCTCGGAGCCGGCCTCGGTGGCTTCGGCGCCAGCTCATACGCGATGAACGGCGAAGGTGCTCTGCCTGGTTGGGCTGAAGAGGAAGTTGCGTAAACGAAGTTACCTGCCTTCGACCAACAGCTAATCTGGACCAAACTCTACTTCCCATTCTTGCTATGCATTGCTACTAAAGGAAACATTTTTATTATGTCATGCTGTGGAAGAAGATTCCGACCGGGGAAGACTGGAAATGGAAGTCTAAAGAGAGGATCGTTTGGGATCTCTATCCCTAATACCCACCCGCGATGAAAGACTGTGCTTTTTGCAGTTCTGACTCGCAGCGCCGAGCACTACATTATATGTTCTTTCGATATTTCTCCCTTTTGGTTACGTGTCCTGCGAGCATCTTTTGTATCTATCTACTGTTTTATCTAAGTATGTTGTTGTTGTTGTTGTTTTGCTATTCACGTTGGCGAGAAATTTGTCTTTTGGGGCGTGTTATTATTGTGCTTTTGCCTTCCGTTCGATAGAAATCATGGCGCGGCGTAAACGTAGCATCTTGGTACTTGAGTATGTAGTCTCGCAATTGACTTGAAGGTATATCTATCTGACTTCACGCTGCCATTGACATTTGAATATCGTCGAAGGTTCTGGTGTTGTAACATAGGCATATCTACGCTCATGCTTGCACTGCTGCTGCATCGACCAAGAGTGACGGTTCAGGTGGCAGTCGCGGAGCCTTCAAATGCCTCAATTGCCTTGAAATCGACTCCTCCTGGCTTGCGCCGTTTCTTCAGAACTCTGTCGACCTGACTTGACATCAGTATCCGACTCCTGGAACGTCAAGATGGAAGAATGTACGAACCGAATACTTTATGATCACAGGGTTAGGGTTTGGGTAAGACGGCCTTGAAGATTGCATGTGGCTGGGCACTCAACTCACCGGCACGGATCCTACAAAAACTTTCAAGAGCCGAAGACAGCCGCTGATAGACCGCTTGACAATAGCATCGATGTTCGGCGCATTGCGACAGTTAAAACCCCAAGTAATCCTTTGCCAATACGCCAATGTGGCGGGTTGCACTGAGCGTGTTTTGCCTTGGCCTGTTGTCTTGTCAGGCACATGGCCATGCTTGATCAGGAAGGTGTTGACAACACCTCCATGAACCTTCGCGCACAGCCCAAACAGAACTCCATATGCATCCTCGAGGCACAACAGCCTTCTGGACGACGACTAGCGACTACAGGCCACCCACCGGAACTCCCCACCCCTCCATGGCGATCGACTTTGCGGTGCATGAAGGGTCAGCCTGGCCAAAGACCATGATATCGCTTGCTCCTTGGCGCATCTCTGCGAGCTTGGCAATGCTACCCTTGGTTAGTAGAGTTGTATGATATCTCTGGGCGCCGCTGCGTCCTATACAACCGAGATATCATGTGCCTCTGTATTCGTTGCAGCCGCGGCTTTAGCTGAATACGGCATACAGCTATCGCAGGTTGCACACGACCAGGCCCAATGGATTTATAGGGCAGCCCGCCGCTCCTCCCTCAGTGTGCTGCGCGCACACCGATTCTCATCAGCTGTCACGCTTCGCAATCATGTCTTCAGGCGCAGCTCTCGATATCGTGGATGCGGCCGCTGCGGACTTTCCAGCTGTCGCAAAGGGTATGAAGGACGAGTCTGTCATCGAGAAGAAGGAGCCTTTCACTTCCACGACTGATTCCATCGCCGGAGACGCTGTTGGACCCAATGGCGAGGAGTATCCCACAGAAGAAGAGTGGGTGACTCTCCGACGTGTCTATGGCAACGTGTCTTGGGTGAGTACGAGCACTTTACCATCGCGTCTTATTTGGAACTATAGCTGACTTGCCTTCTCTGCTCACAATAGATGATCTATGTTATCGGTATTGTTGAGATGTGTGAGCGCTTCGCTTACTATGGCACCACTGCCGTCTGTGAGTATCACTGTCGGGGGATGGGGAACACATATGCTGACGGGAACAGTTGTCAACTTCATTCAACAGCCACTGCCTGACGTGGGACCATTCCCACTCGCTGGTGCCGCAGGTACCGATGGCCAGGCCGGTGCACTGGGCATGGGACAACAAGCATCGACAGGCCTCGTACAATTCAATCAGTTCTTCTCCTACGTTATGCCCATGGTCGGTATGTCAAGTGCAATCCCGCTACATCCTGACAAAATTGAAACTGACTTTGCTCAGGTGGCTGGGTTGCCGACGAATACTGGGGAAAGTTCAAGACCATCTATGTGGCCATCTGTCTTGCCACCGTCGGACACATCTTGATCATCATCGCCGCCGTTCCTCAAGTAATGACCAACCCCAACGGCGCACTGGCATCCTTCATTCTAGGATTGATCCTATTCGGTAGCGGTGTCGGCTTCTTCAAGTGCTGTATTTCTCCCCTCGTGGCCGAGCAGTATGAGTACAGCCACCCCAAGGGTTACATTCGCACCGAGCCAAGCGGAGAGCGTGTCATCGTCGACCCGGGCATCACCATCTCACGTATTTACATGAGATACTATCTGCTCATCAACATCGGAGCACTCACCGGTCAGATCTCTATGGTGTATGCCGAAAAGTACGTCGGATTCTGGCTTTCATACCTTTTGCCCACCATTCTCTTCGTCTTCTGCCCTCTTCTCATGCTCGGCTTGAGCAAGCACTACGTCAAGAAGCCTCCGCAAGGTGACGTCTTGGTCAAAGCTTTCAGAGTGTACGGGCTTGCTATGCGTGGAAGATGGTCTTTGAACCCTGTACGCACCTACAAGAACCTGTCATCTCCCGATCTATGGGATGGTGCTAAGCCTTCGAACATCACCAACAAGCCTGGCTGGATGACTTTCGATGACGCTTGGGTCGATGAAGTACGACGTGGAATCAAGGCGTGTCAAGTCTTCCTTTGGCTGCCGATCTTCTGGCTGCCTTACGGACAGGTAAGATATCATCACACAGCATCTAAAGGTGATATGACTGACTGCCAAACAGATGACTACCAACTTGGTCTCGCAAGCCGCTACCATGGAGCTTAATGGTGTTCCTAACGATGTCATCCACAACCTGAACCCATTCACTCTTATTATGTAAGTGTACAGTACGCAACACTGCAACCTCACAGAACTGTACACTAATGTATCTCGACTTCAGCTTCATTCCCATCTTCGACAAGTTCTTCTACCCACAGCTCGCACGAATGGGCATCAACTTCACGCCACTGAAGAAGATCCAAGCCGGCTTTGCCTGTGCCGCCTTCAGCATGGTTGTCGCAGCCCTCATCCAGCACTTCATCTACCAGAAGAGCCCTTGCGGCAACTTCGCAAGCGACTGCGATGATCCGCCAGCTCTCACCGTCTGGGTTCAGGCGCCGGCCTACCTTCTCATCGCATTTTCCGAGATTTTCGCCTCCATCACCGGTCTCGAGTACGCTTACACCAAGGCTCCCAAGAACATGCGTGCACTGGTTACTGGTGTTTTCTGGTTCACGCACGCTTTCTCGTCTGCTGTTGCCCAGGCTTTCGTTCCTCTAGCTACTGACCCGCTCTTGGTTTGGCTCTACGTGGCTATCGCAATTCTCACATTCTTCGGATGGGCAGCGTTCTGGTGGACTTTCAGGGCTCTTGATAAGGAGAATGATGCGCTCGACAAGCTTCCGGAGGGAGGCTACCTTTCGAACTCGGACGCTTTGGCAGCGAAGACGGAGTCTGTCGAGAAGGGAGCTTAGTGATGGTGGACAGACCAAGACAATGCTGTGGCAAGTGATAACGTACTTCTGCACTTTCGCTGTCGTGCATGGCTGTTGGCATCGACCATCGTTATCGAGATTTTGACTACCAACAATGTCACGCTGTGAGCATGAGTTTACGATACCCCAGATATAGTACCTGATATCACATCATCATTCTCAATCATTAACTTCTCATACGCATTTGGATTGCTTTTGCTGGAACGTTTGATTACCGCGTCAACATTGTCCAGAGTAAAGCTGGCGCTCATCTGATTTCTGGCATATTTTTTCGTCTTAACTGTATAGTGGCAGACGAAAGGTAGGGTCTGACTTCAGGATGGGGTGTGTACAGGCGCGGGATCGATGAGGCTGAAAACAATTGTCGTTGACACTGCTAAGGTAAGCTGAATGAACTTGCATGTCCATTTATTCGTTTCTATGTATTTTCATTCTAGCTATATGCAGATACGATGCGGAAAGACTTAGTGGTGGGTGGCCTTAGGGGCCGGAGTGACCAGAGTCAGGCTGCCCTTGGTAGAGATGCAAGATGCGCCATTCGGGTAGGAGTGTGCAGGGTTGCAAGCAAAGCCGGTGCTCTTAGCAGGAGCAGGAGTGACGAGCGCAAGGGCGCCATTAGTCGACACACACTTGACGCCTTCAGGGTACTGGTGAGCTGGGTTGCAGGCAAAGCCGGTAGTTTGCGCGGTGGGAGTGACCAGGGTCAAAGAACCAGCAGTGGAAATGCAGGATGCTCCGTTAGGGTATGAGTGGGCTGGGTTGCAGGCGAAGCCGGTGCTTGTTGGTGCTGGAGTCACCAAAGACAAAGCGCCGTTGGTAGAGACGCACTTAACGCCTTCAGGGTATTGGTGTGCCGGGTTGCAGGCGAAGTCGTTGCTGGAGGCAGTCGGAGTCACAAGGGCGAGAGTACCCTTGGTAGACACGCAGGAGGCGCCGTTGGGGTAGGAGTGTGCTGGGTTGCAAGCAAAGTCCTGCTTAAGAGGGCTGGCAGAGACAAGGCCAATGGCGGCAAGGAATGCAAGAGTTTGACGCATGTTGTTTCTTGTGTTGATCGAGTTGGTTTGTGTGAAGGAGTTTTGCAGTTTATGGTTGGCTAGTCGATGTGCTGTGGAGATGCTGTGAAGATGAGATGGGGTACAGTCGTTCAGGATCAGGGTGAAGGATTTATATCACCCTCCAGGAACACAGATCAACCTTGGGGTTAGTTCAAAGTACATTAACATACCGTCATGGCCCACTTCGTGTATTGTGCCCTGAGTAGCAGGTCGTATTCTTAGAAGGGCCCTATTAGACGCACTATACACCAAAGTGCTCGAGCTCGGAGTACGTTGTATACGAGTAATGACTTCACTCGTGTATAAGCTTTCACGGGAGGATTTCTTGTTTGAGTTTAAATCCTGACGAGCCTGGTCCGAGCAAATTGAAGAGCCCTCGTGAAAACCGAAGATCAGAGAGGTTTGAGTATTGATCTTCCATCAATCGATATGCTGATCCGTTTGACAAACATGAAGGTGGGTATATTGGGTGGATCTTTGCATGGACTCTTCGTATCCTGTGTAGAACCGAGGCACAGCGACAGTGTCTTGCCAGGCTCACTAGGCTACTGCTGCAGGCGTGGTCTGGACCTGATTGCTACAGGCGAGTTGCCACCAGTCCAACCTCAATTGAAGTGCGGTAGTCGGCCATGGTTCGAAGAGTAGTCGTGTTCGAGATGCCTGTGCGGTGTGCATGGGAAGTAGCCTGGTCGAGGTAGCGTGTGAAGCGTGGTCGATGCGGTTCTCGCATCAAATGCCGCGAGACAAATTTAGAACGGCTTTTGTTCGGCTGTTGACACCTTCCAAATTATGCTGGATTTGCCACCTACTGCTAGTTACCTTCGTTCACCATCCAGATCATCATTACCATGGACCACAATGGATGTCCCAAGTTCAGTGTGGTGCGTCGAAAATAGTTCAGCTCCAGCGTAATACTCACAGGCAATGCCGAAGTTCGGATTACAACTTCCATATCCGAACCAACATCATCGCATCAAACGGCGTACAGTATACCAATGGGAGAAGACAACATCACAGTTTGAAGTCCGCCCAGATCACTCGCAGCTGCACAATTTCAACACTATGGACATGTGTTCCCGCTCTCCGCTTTAACAAGCGACCCCCAAGTTGAAGGTGCCGTTCAATTCGTTACTCGTATATTCCTATCTTGCCGACCTGCATTTGATTTTCCACTCCTCAATGAATGAGTCTGCGATCTGTACTGTACTCCTATCGTCCACAAAGGCTACCATCAGCATGTAGGGCCCGCCATTGAAACCTGGCTACATCAGAAGAGCGCCAGCGCATTCGGCGGGGATCCAATGCTGCCCGAGTAGTTCAGAGGACTACTTGTCAGGAGGAAGCTGTATCGTCCAAGCTCCTTGCACTTCTCAGAGAGAGCCTTCAGATCCCACAATTCGCCAATCGACATGCCGAACAGAGACAGGAAGTACTGGTGCAAGACCAGCTCAGCCATGGTGCCTTCGGTGCCATCCGGGCGGAGAGGAGGCATACGCTCAAAGGCAATCATATCGCCCGCTACAGCAGCAACTGTTGACGGCATGTCAGCAGACGATCTCATACTTTGCGTAGGCGAAGAACTCACAGTGCTTGTTCCAGAACCATTTGGCCGATGCTTCATCGCCAGTCACGCCGCATGCACGGTGTGTGCCCATCAACTCATTTTGCTTCTCCGGGGACTGATCCGTCAAACCCTCGGTGAAGCCAGACCTGATAATGATGACATCTCCAGGCCTGAACTCGACACCCTGGTGTTTGGCTATCTTCTCGATGTCTTCCGGGGTGATAGAGTCGGCATCATACGGATTGAGTTTCATCCCGTGCTCATCGGCGTAACGCTTCCAGTCGATGAACACACCCCTCGCAACAAGCCCGCCACGCTTGTGCCAGTGATTCAGCGTAGGCAATTTCTGATCGCGATCCTCGTTGCCAAACTCTTGCGTCAGTTCCTTGGGGCTGGTCTGAACACCATTGTAGCCTTTGGCACTTTCCTGGTGATGGACGTGACACAAGCTGTCCCATTGGCTTGAGCATTGGGTGTTGAATTCGACTTCGTCATCGTATCCATGCGCAGCCAGCGGTGTATCCAGGAAGCTGTAGACTGTGTGCTTCAGGCCTTTCCTTCCGAAGCCAGGTGTCGCAACGGCACCCAAAGGCCAGTTGAGCGAGACCGAAACACCGTCCTTCAGTTCCGAGTAGGCCGCCTTGACGACGTCCGGGGTGAGGAGGTTGAGGGCACCGTAGACATCTTTCTTGCCGTCCTTGTCGAAGACGCCCCAAGCACACCCTTTCGGCATACCGTCAACCTTCGGAAGGTCGTCATAATCTGGGATTCCTGCCATTCTGTTGCTCGTGCAATGAGTTATTGATACAGTACAAAATCAGCGAAGTAGTTGTGGATATGTAACGAGTAACGATGAGGTATGGTTCAAGAAACCAACGATTCGGTAACTCGGAGCTCGTTTGATCAAAGCAATGCTGTTGCGATTTGCTCCTAGAGCCCCGTTTATATCTCCACCATTTCGACGCGGGGTGGATGATGTTGATGTTGCTCCATGACCTCGGCCTCGTCTCAGCCGCTGATCCTGTTCATTTTCCAGCCTCCATGTCCTTGTACGTATATATTCATTGGTGTCTGGGGTATGAAGGATTGGAGACCTCCTTCCTCTGTCTTCCTTTGTTTCTCTTGGTCAGACTTGTGTGGCTTCTTGCAGCATGCCGTCAGCTTTTGCAGGGAGATCAGCTGTGGGATCTTAGAGCATGAAACACAGCGAAGTATTCATTGGCAATCTTTCGAAAAGCAAGTAATTTTGAAATTGTATTTCGCCATTCGTAGCATTGCTCGTAGTAATGTCTGATGGCGATGTGCGCGTGCGACCCCATTATACCGATCTCGAATGACGTGGGATGGAAAGTGTTGCTCCACGGAAGATGTTGTTCCACGCCACGCACGACCTCGGCTTGTCCCAGCCCCTGCGGTTTCTGTTCGAGTCTCTGAGCCCCCATGCCCATGATTATATGCATATTTGGAGGAGTCTGGTCTAGGCGCACACTGGAGCAAAATGAGCCACGATGTAAGTCTCGCACGTGGGAGTGTAGGGCTGAAATATCCAGCCGCTGACATGTGAGACCAGGATTCGTCGACGCCGGCCGTAGTGTCCCTTCTCGCCGGTGGCATTGCAGGTGCGATCGAGGCAACTGCTACTGTAAGCTTATACTCGCATGCGATTCCTTTAAGCTGCTGACAGCATGTTCTCTAGTACCCATTCGAGTTTGCAAAGACGCGTGTTCAGCTGCGTGAGCAGAAAGGTGTGCCCACGCCGAGAAATCCATTTGTTGTCGTCGCCAATGTCTACAAGACAGAAGGTCTGGCGGCGCTCTACAAGGGCTGCTCGACACTTGCATTGGGCAGCGTAGGCAAAGATGGCATCCGCTTCCTCAGTTTCGACTACATCAAGGAACACTTCAAGGATCCAGAGACCGACACCTTGACGCCACTGCGAAGTCTTGGCGCCGGTATGATGAGCGGTATCGTTGCGAGCATTGTTGCCGTGACACCGACGGAGCGTATGAAGACCGCCTTGATCGACGATGCAAGAAATGAAAGGCGGTTCAAAGGTGCTACCCACGCTGTGATAACAGTATGGAAGGAGCACGGCATTCTTGGTCTCTATCGCGGCTTTGCTGGAACCACGTTGAAACAGGCTGGAGCGACTGCATTCCGTATGGGAACTTACAACATCCTCAAGGACTACGAGCGCAAGAAGAATATTCCTCAGACCGTCGCGACCAATTTCGCCAATGGCTGTGTGGCGGGAATCGTCACGACGCTGGCTACTCAGCCTTTCGACACCATCAAGACGCGCTGCCAGAGTAGCCATGGTGCCAGTACTGTGGAGGCTTTCAAGAGCATTGTGTCAGACTATGGCTTTAAGGGATTTTGGAAGGGCACGAGTATGAGGCTGGGACGAACAGTCTTCTCTGGCGGTATCTTGTTCACGACATATGAATGGGCTGTCACACTCCTCAATCCCACATTTGCCACGGTCAAGGAGAAGGTGACTTGATAGGGAACATACGTTGATAACATGAAATGTACACTGTAAATAAGCGCTCTATAGATTGTATTTGGTACTAATACCTGCTGCTCTACGCTGCAAACGCCGATCTTGTGCGTCGGCGACTGAACGCATCGCCAATGCTTCTGACAAAGCACTAATGCATCGAAACACCACGCGCCAGGCACTGTCCTCTTTCTCTTGTTTTGTAGCTGACTTCATCTTCATTCTCAATCTCAAGACACTTCTGGTGTTGGTACCATACACCGCCACCGAAGATGACTTGCCCTTACCTCAGTCTCACCTGCCCTCCAGCTCGGCCTAAGCACCGTTCCGCAACATTTTCGTCCGCGGCAAGGGCCCCGATCGCACCAGCAATGGGAACGTCATGCATCCGGCACCTCAATGGCACCAAGACCGCTAGAATAGCTTATATTCTCCTCCCCGCCCTGCCCGCGCCTACCTAAGAAAACAAGGCGACTTCCCCAGAAAGCTTGCCTACCAAACGGTTCGTCCTTCGTCTCCACAACACATCGACGAACCATGAACTGCCCTTCAAGGACCGACGCCATCATCGAAGATGGCATGAACCAGAACCCGAGCCCTTTGGCACCGGACATCACCACGAACAATGACTTTGGCCAGATAGCCAATGCTCGACTGCAGAGGGACCACCGCGTTGGAGTAGGAGAAGCGGCAGATGCCGAGGTAGTGGCTTCGCAGCAGGTCGCGAAAGGACCAGACAAGGACCGGACATCTGTGACCGTGGCGGCGGGGGAGGGAGGTGGTGATGGAGGACAAGGAAGGGCAGGCAATGGCGCTGCGAGCCCAGAGCGTAACAACTCAGGCTCTTCTGGACTGCCCAATCGCCCACCTTCCGATGTTCAACCCGTCAACCACTTCTTCCACCGCGCCAAAAATGTTCTAGTCAAATATGGAAAATTCATGGGACCTGGATTCATGATCTCAGTCGCCTATATCGATCCTGGAAACTATGCGACAGCGGTAGCAGCTGGCGCCAGCTATCGATTTAGGCTCTTGTTCATGGTCCTGGCATCCAACATTATTGCGATCTTCTTGCAATCGCTCTGTACGAAGCTCGGGACGGTCACTGGCATGAATCTGGCCGAGAACTGCAAAGCGAACTTCCCACCATGGCTCAACTATTCGCTCTACTTCTTCGCAGAAAGTGCGATTATCGCCACCGACATTGCCGAAGTCATTGGCACCGCGATTGCGTTAAACCTCCTGCTTCACGTGCCTCTGGTTGCCGGCTGTGCAATCTCCATTGTCGACGTGATCGTCATTCTTTTCTTTTACCGCGGGAACAGAGGCACCATGCGTGGTCTCCGCCTCTTCGAATTCTTCGTCGCTCTGCTGGTCATGGGCGTGGTAGTATGCTTCTGCTTCCAACTGTCTCTCATCAAAGACACCGGCGTCGGCGAAGTTTTCAAAGGCTACCTCCCATCCAAAGCGCTAGTACAAGGCCAAGGTCTGTACCAGGCCTGCGGTATCCTAGGTGCAACTGTCATGCCTCACTCGCTGTATCTTGGCAGTGGCCTCATCCAGGCTCGCCTGCGAGACTTTGACAAGATGAACAATAACTTCGTCGAGCCTGCGGAAAGCGAAGACGGCGAAGAAGAGGTCAAGTACCGTCCCTCTATCTCTGCCATTCGCTCTTGTCTCTCTTACTCCATTGCTGAGCAGTCCATCAGCCTCTTCACTTTTGCGCTCTTTGTGAACAGCGCTATCCTCATTGTGGCCGGTGCCTCACTCTATGGTGTCTCAGGTGCCGACGAAGCCGACCTCTTTGGTATTCATGATTTGCTTTCAAGGACCATGGCTCCAGTTGCCGGTACGATTTACGCTCTCGCGCTCCTCCTTTCTGGTATCAGTGCTGGAATCGTCTGCACAATCGCTGGACAAATGGTCTCAGAAGGACAGCTCTCGCTAAGAATGAAACCTTGGGTTCGTCGGCTCTTCACGCGCTCCATCTCGGTAACGCCTTCCATTATTATCGCCGGCGCTGTCGGTCGCGAGGGCCTGAACGCTGCGCTGAATGGATCTCAAGTTGCACTCTCGGTCATCCTGCCTTTTGTCACGGCGCCGCTGATCTATCTAACTTGCCGCAACAAGTACATGACTGTGGCTACGAGGGAGGGCGAGGGCGGAGCTGATGGAATCAAGATGGCGAACAACTGGCTTACAGGTACTATTGCAGTCTTGCTATGGCTTCTGATCTGCGTCATGAACGTGGCATTGCTGGTACTTGTTGGGCTGGGTGAAGTCGACTAAACCTACGGGGAAGATTGAGACATTGGATTGGGAAAACGACCTGTATCGATTGGCAGATACTCATATGCTAAGGTCCCTCGTAGTAAGCTGTAGAAAGCTTCCCGAACGTGGCCCATAGCCGTTAGCCTGGTAAACCTCCGAAGAAAATCAAAGAAAGTAAGGCATGCTTCCTGCATGCTCCCAGACGCCATTGTCCCATCAGTAACAGTATTCATTGTTGTGGTCGGTCAGCTTCAAATTTCCGCTCCGGGCCAGTCGGAGTGTGGGAGGTCGGCCGCTTTGAACATGCATGTGGTATTCACTCTCCAAGCGTGCGTCCTGGGCCGTAACGCCCATGACGACGTACTGGGTGATACTCGCTGGAGTCGACCCTGCTTCTGGACGTCGGACTAGCTTCATCCTCCGGCTCCTCCTTGACACCTGACGAACCGTAAGGCATGACGTGAAGAGCGAAGTTCAACTCCTGCATGTCAGACAACAAGTCCTTGAACGCCTCGGCTTTGAGCAACTCCCGCATGTGGAGCTTGATCACTGGCAGCAAGACAGCCCAGAGACCTCTGCCCGATCCAACCTCATCCGGCGTGTTTTGATCAACCGCCTCAATGACAGCGATGATGGCGTCGACATTCGGGGTCCAGGTCTTCGGGGTGTAGATCTTGCGCAGGCGCGCCTCGGCTAGGTTACGGAGCGGCGGGACGTCGTACTTGTCTGCGATGGCGTAGACGTCCACCAGGAAGCTGTCGGCTGGGGTTGACGGCGCGCCGGTTTCGGCAAGCTCGAAGAAGTAAAGGTAGTGAACTAGGACGCCGAGGACTTTGGGGCAATCGGCGGAGAGGTCGAGGGTGGTGGCGTTGGCTTCCTTGAACAGGTATTAGTTATGGTTGCGAGGAAGACAGTAGGTGACGGGATCTTACCTTGAACTTGCCGCTGAGGAGCTTGCGGAAGTACTCGGACTGGATCCAGAGGATGTTCTTATGGACTTTGAAATGCTTTTCGCCGCAGATGATGATGAGATCGGAGAAGACGCCTGCGATGAAAAGGCTGAGTGCGATGTTAATATCAAGACTTGTGAAAATGCGCGCGCGCCATGTTATACCTACTTCTTCATCCTGAGCATAGCTTCGTCGGACAATTTGCCCGGTGATTCCTGGAAACTGGCCATGCCGTTGTTGGACTTTTTGGTTGCGTTGTGGTTATGTGGGGATTTGCGTGGGAGAGAGGCTTATATGAGCAGATGGGACTGGTCTTTTATGGATGACAGTGTTGATGCGCGCTAGTCGCAGGCAGCAAACGCTTGGACCATTGAGCAGTGAAGTTACATTCAGGGTCCGTGTAAGTGAAGTCAAAGCAGATCCACGTGACAATGGCACAAGCTTTCGCGCTTCAGCAAGACAGTGTGGTAACATTCATGCCGACTCGTGAGTGTTTTAATCAGTAAATACATCCTTTGTATCAAATGAACCTCGCCAATTCACCAGCCGGCCGCCGAAAGTGCATAATGTGTCTGTAGCTGCTACCTGGCAGAGACACTCTGTACCATCCCGACGTATGATCGACCCCTGAAGCTGATTTTGCAGCGCAATATCGTCTCCAGTGTAACGAGACTTAGCAATTCAGTGGCTTTAGCTGCCAGCTGTGGCACCGTCGGAGGAAAGATCAAAGTCAAATCCAAAGTCTTCATCGAGGAGCTGGTCGCATGACTGCTGCTTCCCCGACAAAGGCATCCCTTCCGGATCGTAGCCGCCATAGTAATCGTCATCAACTTCGAGTCTCTTGCGCTTCTTTGCGCACGCCTGCTGCCACGAACGCGGATCGAAGAGGCCGAGGAGTGGCAAAGTCAATGATGGGAGCTCGGTCACGACCTTCCTGAAAGATGGGCATTTCAACAGGTGAGTAATGTTCGCCTTGACCTTCGGTAGAAGAATGTCCCACATCGTGTCCTCGGCCATGCAATCGCTTGTGGCTCGCAGTGCGCTGACGAAGTCTTCCGTTCCCTGAAGCGGCTTGCACGCCTTGTCAAGACGGTGAATTGCCAGGCGACACAGTGACGAAATATCGTATTTGTCTGCAATGGCGTAGATGAAGACGAGGTCGGCCGGAAGATGGTTGGTATCAAGAGTGAAGTGATAGAGGTAGTGAATGAGAGCCGCGAAAGCCGAGGGGTCATCATCAGGAAAGTCGATCGTAGAAGCACCGTTCTCCTGTTGGAAGATGGGTCAGATCCAAAGACCGCAGCATGATCCAGATTGCACTGCTGGCTTACCTTGAACGGCCCATTGAGGAGCTTGCGAAAGTAGTCTGACTGCATGTACAAGATGTTTCTGTGGACCTTGAAGCTCTTTTCGCCGCAGGTGAGCGTCAGGTCGGAGAACACGCCCGAGAATAAGAGGCTGTCTTTGCATTAGACCTGAGCTCAAGAAAACAACAAGAAAAGCTTACTCTTTGACCTTGCCGATGAGATCGGTGCCTGGGGTGGGTTGCACCGTCTTGGGTCCTTTGCAAAACCGTTCTGACGGGTCAAGAAAGTCTGTCAAATCTATGACAGACATGTCCCTGGAATCCATAGTAGAATGCAGTATCGCTGTGGTAGTGTTGTCGCGGTTTTGGGAATGGCGAGTCCTGAAGAGAAGTTGGCTCGATTCATCGAGCTTGATATCGGCAGAAGGAGCAGCTCGAGCTGTTAAATAAATGGTGGATGATGTGAAGAAAGCAAGTTCTAAAATCGCTGGCTCAATTGAGTCTAAGTGATGAGGTGGTTGCAGGGCAGGTGGGACGCTCAGACGGAAGTGAAAGCACGCATGTGAAAGCCACTGCAAGACTAACCATGGTGAAACATTCTTTGCCAGTGTTTTTTATTTCATTGGAGCTACAATAGGATATTCGTGAACACATCTTACATGATGCGATTCCTTACAAAATCGTTACAACTTCGGGAAGAACATAGGCGTGTTCTTCTTCCACTCCTGGTAGTCCTTGCGATCGCCATAGCGCTTGTCATACTTCTTCTCACTCATCGGAATACCCGAGACCTGCGCATGTGATTAGCAACAACTCAATACACGGATTTCACTTCACTCACCTTGAATAGCAAGAATGTCACAAACGCCGGGCTAACACCAGCCATCGCCAGCGCGCCAGCCTTCGCAAGCAGACCTCCACTCAACCCCATACCCGCCTGACCAACGCTGGTCAGCATGACACCGGCAGCGGTAGTCGCAATGCCAGTCCACAGTGTGCTCTCGCCAAAGTAGTTCGGGTGTCTGCTCTTGCTCCAAAGTCCATGCGTGAGGAACTCCTCGCTGTGCTTCTTGGCCTTCTTCTCTTCCATCCATTGACTCTTCTGTCTGTCCGCTGTTGCTTCGAAGGAGATACCGCCAACGTACAACAGCAATCCCAGGATATCCGTCAAGGTGACAACGGGCAAAGCGGCGAGAGCAGCAGCCGGGATGGAGTTGACAGCGAGAACGGGAAGGAGGCAAAGCGAGACCCAGGTGGCTTGCGCAGCGAAAGCACCGAGGAATTTGGGCGCCTTTTCACGGATGCCATCAAAGCGACTGTCGACACCGTTCTCGGCCGTGATGCGGGAGAAGAGGAAGGTTCCGAGACGAGCGGCCCAAACGGTCACAGCAGCAGACAAGGCAAGCTGGCGCCAGTTTGCAGCGCGCAGGATCTCGAAGATACCGGGAAGGGCGGCTCCAGGGCTAGCATAGCGAGCGCGTAGCAGAGGGAGGGACAGCGAGAGCGCGGTGCAAGACAGGTAGGTCAGGGAACCGGAGAGATCGTAGAAGCGTTCGGTCTGGAAGATTATGGAGGGGATGGCACAGGCGGCTTGAATGCCGTATGCTAGGCCTATGCTTGGGACGAGAGTGCGAAGGAAGGGTGTGCGGTAGTTGGTTAAGTGCAAAAGAGTGCCGATGAGGCCTGACATGATTGCGATTGGGGGCTCAGGATGAGCGTGGCTTGGAGAGGTTTGAGGGCAGTGAGAGTATCACAGAGGAGAAACACACATCATCTTATAGCCCGTACCTGATTTTCACATGCTTTCGATGTTGACATTGGGATCTGGTTCATGACGACATTTGTTCCTTAGGTTCAAGTTGAAAGCGAGACCGAAGAGCGACGATGCGACAGAAAAGCGGAGCCAAGTGTCGATCTCCGCGCCTTGTCTGTGCCTGCCCATCGACCTCACCTCTTCCACTACCTCCGTACCTTCCTTCTGTGTCTACCAGAGCCTTTACGGCCGCCATCGTGAATCCCAATTTGCAGCAATTCCAAAAATTCGATGTTTGCAGCGCCTGCACTCTGCGGCTATCCCCTCCAAGACAGTGGGCTCTCCCGGCTGATGACCATCTCTTTGGACCATAAGCTTGCATCTGATGTTGATGACCGAAGTGCGCTCCAGACTGATCAAATGAATGCTACACTGACTCAGCAAGTGCACACAGCTTTTCCCTCCGAAGGTAAATTGGTGAGAACTGTGGATGCGCGCAATTCTACGTCGATGCCCGTGTACTTGTGTAGACAGCTGCAGATGATGCTTCAACTCGTCTCGCAAGCTTGCCTTACATGAGCTCGAACCAACTCTTCAGTTGACAGCCACTAGGTATAATTGCCGCTGGATGCTCAAAAAATAGGTCTTAGCGGGAGCGCACACTGCATCTCCAATCCACCGTGCCACCTACAAGACTTGAGCAAAATATAGTGCGGGACTAAACCCACCCTCCAATGGTCATACTTTACCTACCTTCGATACGGACTGGAACATCGGATTGTCCCAAGCAAGTTCGCCGGTGTAATCAAGCGCCTGGCTATGGTATGCTGAGAAAGTCTATTGCTGCCTGCGAAAAATGTATGTGGCTTGTGTGCGAGGGCGGTCTCCATTGCTCCTGGCCATATTCTTAATTTATAAGTCGCATCCCCGCTCCAGCAAGTCCCAACTCGCTCTTCACCCATAGCAGTCTTTGCCAACATCCAAGGCACACACCTCTCACAGCTATCGATACCACAGTATCAACAACTTATCAACCATGGAGTCCGAAATCGCTATCAAGGATGACTCTAACAAGGTCCCTGTCCAGACCGCCGCCGTCGAGAGCAGCGAATCGCGCGTCGAACTGACCGACAAGGATGCAGTCGCCGCCTCCAAGCTCGGCTTCGCCTTCTCGGACATCAAGAAATGGACCATTCTTACTGTCATCTTCTGGGTTCAGATCAGCATGAACTACAATGCCGCCATCTATGCCAACTCCGTCCCCGGCATGTCCGCCGAGTTCGGTATATCCCCGTTCCAGGCTCGTCTCGGTCAAATGGCTTTCCTCGTCGCTTACGGTTTTGGTTGCGAGTTCTGGGCTCCCTTCTCTGAGGAGCTCGGCCGCAAGTGGATCATGCAGGCATCTCTCGCTCTCGTCAACATCTTCCAGATTCCCTGCATGGTCGCTACCGGCTTCAACACCGTTCTCGCCGGCCGCATCATGGGTGGCCTCTCCTCCGCTGGTGGCAGTGTCACCCTCGGAATGGTCGCAGACATGTTCGGTCCTGAGAACCAGCAGCTCGCTATGCTCTATGTTGTCTTCTCTTCTTGCGCTGGTTCCGTTGTCGCTCCTATTGTCGGAGGCTTCATCACGCAGTACCTTGACTGGCGCTGGGTTTTCTACACTCAACTGATCTTCGGCGCTGTCGTCCAGGCAGTCCACCTCTTCGCAGTCCCTGAGACTCGCGCATCTGTCCTGCTCGACCACGAAGCCCAGCGCAGGCGCAAGTCTGGCGAAGACGGCAACATCTATGGTCCTAACGAGATCAGAGGCAACTTCTGGCAGCGCCTTGAATTCAGACAAATCATGAAGCTCATGTGGAGGCCTTACCTTTTCCTCCTGACCGAGCCCGTCGTCGGTTTCCTGTCTCTGCTCAGCGGCTTCAGCGATGCCCTGATCTTCACTGGCTTGGACAGTTTCGCTCTCGTCCTCAAGAAGTGGAACTTCACCCACTCGCAAGTCGGTCTCAGCTTCATCCCGTAAGTCATCATGCATCTCAACCTACCATAGCGCGCCCGACTAACACCTCGCAGTCTCCTCATCGGATACATGCTTGCATGCCTCTTCTTCATCCCTTTCTACATCAACGACCGCAAGAAGATGAAGGCCGCCGGTGGCGAGCACGGCATCAAGCCCGAACGCCGCATGAAGGGTCTCCTCTGGCTCGTTCTCCTCGAACCGATCGGTCTCTTCGCCTTTGCCTGGACTTCTCTCGGCCCGCCTGAGGTCTACTGGATCGCACCTTTGATCTTCGTCGCTATGATCGGTGTCGCCAACCTCGCCATCTACCAAGCCACCTGCGACTACATGGTACGTCCCTAGTTCTCCACCTCATGCCAACTCTCGAACGAAAGACTAACACCTCCCCAGGTCGCCGCCTACGGAGAGTACTCCGCCAGCGCAACAGGTGGCAACGGTTTCTGCCGTGACTTCCTCGCCGGTATTGCCGCCCTGTACGCCACGCCCTTCTACTCCAACATCAAGCCCGGCACCAAGTGGCAGCTCCCGATCCCCAGCTTCATCCTCGCCGCCGCTTCCATCCCGCTCGTCATCGCGCCATACGTCTTCTACTTCAAGGGCGAGTGGTTCCGCAACCGCTCGCCGTACGCCAGCCAGCTGGCTCAGAAGAGGGCCGAGGACACTGAGGAGAAGATTGAGTCGTGATTTCCGATTTCACAACATAAACATTTCAGACTTTTGCTTTCTCGCTGCTTTTTCGGGTTGCGGCGTAAACGGATCATGATCTTCCCATCGACTCGATGGATCCAATAGCTTCGCAATGTCGAACTTAAAAAGCCATTGTTTTGTTATCGACTTCTTTCAGTGGGCGTTCGATATGGGCCACGGATAAATTTTGCTTACTCGACGTTTGTTTTATTGCTCTCGGCCATGGACAAAAAGAAGGCCAGAAAGCGATAAAGAGGAAAAAAAGAGATACACATACAGAATGGAAAACCCCGGAAAACACACGGAAAATCTATCAATACATATCAAAAAAAAAAACCTAGATAAAATGAAAAACACCAAAAAAAGCCTGCTAGGCACCAAAAATCTGCTTCTTCGTCCTTGTCGTTATGGTTCATTTTGCGCCGTTGGATTCAAGCGGTGTGAGTCGTGGGAAAGATGAGTCGAGACTCTCTCAGGCAAAGTCTCGTGTGATTGCACATTGATATTGGTAGAAACATTAACATGAGAATGCTGAATTGAAACATATGTACATGCCGACCTAGCAACCCATCCACCTCGCCCTCACGCCTAGCCATGGCAGCCCTCCATCGCCAGATCTAGCATCCAGAGCCGTCATATCACTGCTTCTTCCTCACTGACTGTCTCCAGCGCCAGGCGCCGAGCCACCCTTGATGTAAGTCCCAGCACCGGACAAGAAGTCTCCTCCACACACCGGCTGCTTGTCGTACTTGCCATAGAAGCTGCTGTAAGTGTAGTTGTACTTAGCACCAATCCCATCATCGAACGAAGCGGTGTTGGCCGCAAACTTCTTGTCCCAGTACGCAGTGTAGAAAGTGCACATCTGACCCTGCTGGTACGAGCCCGTCGCATTGTTCTTCGTCAGAATGTAGCTACCGAATGCGTTGCAGGTCACGACCGGACTGTTGTCAGACGCAGGGTGCGCAGTGTTGTACTCTGTCTGAGCGTCGCATGCTACGGCGCAGAGGCGTGGGTCTACGGAGCCGGCTTGCAGGAGCTTGTAGCCTAGGTATGTCCACTTGTCGGTGCAGTCGTAGAGGGGCGCGTTCATAACCGCGTTGCCGAGGTCTTGAGGGCCTTTCCAGCCATCGATAGGGCCGCCGAGTTTGTACGAGGTGTAAGCGTTGCTGCCGGCGATGGCGACTTCGAAATCGCTGCGGAATTGGCCGCGGTTGTTGGCAGTAGAGCCGTCGAGGCCGGTGCCCCAGAAAGAGCATTTGATGTTTGCGAAGGCGGCAGGGTTGGGGCAGTCTGCGCCTGGATCGAGAGTGGGATCACGTTCGAAGTAGATGTTGAAGGCTAGACAGCCGGATTTGGCAGAGCATTTAGTAGCGCAATAGTCGACGTCGTAGCCTTTGCCTGTGTTGACGACGGTGTAGCCAAGGTAGTTCATGGCGCTGTTGGCAGCTTTCCAGTCCCTGATCGTCTGGTGGTAGCCGGATGGGGCGCGATTGGCGTTTTTGGCTACGGAGGAGATGGTAGGGTCTTCTCTGAAGTCCTTCGCGGTAGCGACGTTGACATTGTAGAAATTGGCGATGGTAGGCTGGGGAGCGCAATTACCACGCTTGCGAGGCTGGCGAGCAATGCCGCTGGGATCGCGCTTGAGCTTGGAGCCGGAGTTGGTGATGATATTGGGGTTGCCGCCGGCTTTGTCCCCGTCTTCAGTGCCGGCAGCGTTGATAGGTATATCGGTGGCAGCCGGGAAGACGGAGAGAGGAGACTCGGCAACTTGAGAGGACACTGAGGCGATGGCAGCGGACGCGGCGTACGGGATGTCCTGGCTCGTCACACCGGTCGCAATCTTGTAAGTCGGAACCGGGATGTCGCGCAGATCGTCAAGAGGAAGAGTATCCGGAGTGGGAGCCGGGTACTCGGAGACGGAGACGGTGCCAGCCCTGGAGTCGTCGTCGTCGGCAAAGGCCAGGGCTGCCAGAACCGGCAACAGAGCGTGTTGGTAGCGCATGTTGGAATAGGACAAGGTGTAATGGTAATGAAGTGATCATTTGATTGGAGATCCGCTCAGAAGGATGACAACGGAGGATGAGTCTCCTTCTTATAACTTTTTCGGTCCATCGTTCACGCTCGTTCGATGTCTCCGAACCATCCGAAAAGATCAGTTGACTCGCAGCCACGAGTATGTCTTGCACATGGCAGAGCCATATCGAGCCATGTGCTTGAGCATTACAAGCCTCCGTACGAGAAGGTCTAGAAACCGCACGCTTCTGCCATGTCCGTCACATGCGGAGCCGAGAAGGCTGTCAGACATCCTCAGCCATCCACAACACTGGTATGAGTCGGACTTAAACTTGGCGAAGGGAGTCTTTGCAGAGCATCGTCCGATGCCATGCCATGCGAAAGGGCTAGAGCACTATTTGATAGTGAGCCCAGTCACCTGGTACGCCTGCGTTTGAAGTCCGCGGACTGCGGAAAAAGTCTCACAGTCTAAGCTCATTGGCAAGAAGGGCGCATGCGTTCAAAAAGAGACGGAAGGTATCGGCAACGTGTCGACCGCATGGCAACCCTAACGAGCAGGGAGTGGTAGGAGGTACGTGCCTAAAGGGTCTCAGCCGCAAGAGCTATCTTCAGCAACAGGGTCAGGTTCAAAGCGTGGCTTTCCGAACCACTCGCGGTTCAAACAATGGTCAATGTTTCGGAACCCAAATTGCTGGGACCTTGGGGAGCTCCAGAACGTTGCTAAGCGATCGATATTGATGTATACCCATGGGTGTACCAGGCGCAATGGACTCCAAAAGATCGGAAACTGGAGAGCTCCAGAACCCTGTCAAGCGAAGGGTACCTGAGGTGAAACTTGTGGAATGTCTTCTCGAACGACTCACATGTGAGCCAGCAAGGCTTTGTGGCTGCTGCTGACAGGTTGTTGTGCCGTCAGGGCGTGCACTCACAATCCACAAGAGATGACTGTGGAGATGATTTGGAGTATCTGAACACGGGGGTGTTAGAAGACATTATCATGTGACCTTTTCTTTTCGGCAAAGAGATATCGCAGACTTGTGAACCTCGTGATCTCTCGGGATTCGTGGCCTTTGCGTTTTGTACCTATTTCTAGACCGTCAACGCCACAAGCACAGCCAACGTGGACAGCGCCAGTAGGCACGCGCTCACTCTTCCACCGTCGCTTGTCGTCTGCGTGGCGACAGGACTGCCGGTGCCGCTCGGTCTGCTGCCATTCACAATCGAACCATTGCCAGCGGTCCCCTCATCCACGCCACCAAAAGCAATCTTAAATACCCAAGCGAATTGGTCCGCGCTCTTCACATGGTCGCTGATCGTAAGCTCCAGGTTGCCATTTCCAAGAAGTCGCGATGGCACGATCGTGCCGCTCTGATTTCCTCCTACCACTTCTACGGCATCGCCGTCGACGTAGGGGATTGGAGAGTTAAGGACTAAAGTGCTGTTCGGCGGGTACAGCGTGGTGATGTAGAAAGCGTTCGAATTCTGTGTGAATCGCACTGCTTGTCCTTCTTCCGGCGTCACAAACCAATATGTCGTATTGAAAATCGCTTCGGCGTGGTCTTTGATCCAGGCGCCCGCAATGCGGAGGTTGCGTTGTTCGATTTCGATGATGGTGCCATTGGCGGTTGGTCCAACGTCAAGTAAGAAGTTGCCGTTCTTCGACACGATGTCTACCAAGCTTGTCACGATCTCGCCAGGTGTGATGTAGTCTTCCTCGGGCGTTGCACGGTTGTACCCATAGCTGAACGGATCCATGCCTAGGTTGCTTTCCCATTTGCGGACTTGCACGGCTTCGTAGCGCGCGTATTCGGGAGTGTCGAAATCTCCAGGCAGGCCGCAACGGTTGTTGAGTAGCACTTGCTTTCCGCGAGCTGCAGCGTCGTTGAAATAGGAAGCTGCAAAATCTGCCGTAAGATTCGGACCGCCAATATCGCACCACATAATTTCCGTGCCCATGTCGGCTAGCGTCTGCATTTCGGGGATGATAAGGTCGGGAACGTAGTCGTCGACGTGGACATAGCCATCATAGGTGAGCGTTTCGTTGGTGTAAGGGTTTGTAGCGTTTCCGCCGGGCCTGGTGGGACGTTAGATACGAGCATGAGGACTCACATAGTAAGCATACGTACCACGAGCCAAAGCCATACTCTTTGTAGTCCGGATGGAACCATTCTGGTAACGAGTAGTACGTGCCCTTGTGCAGATGTGGCTGATACTGATCCGCAGCGTCAAAGATCTCTTGAAGCAAGTTTCGATGAGGCGTCAGGGCTACGCTTGTGCGATTCGAGACGTTTGCGGGCAGATCGAAAATAGCGTAGCCATCATGATGCTTCGAAACCTGCACAAAGTACTGTGCGCCAGCGTCCGCAAAAAGATCGACCCATTCCTTTGGGTCGAATTCCGACACCGTGAAATTTTGGATAAAGTCATCGTACACCACATCAGGGCCGTATGTTTCGAGGTGGTATTCGTATGTCTGATCTGATTGGTCTGGACCTTTGTTCATCCACCACCAATACCACTCTGCATAAGATTCTGCGCCATTGTTAGCGATATATCGTAGATCTGCACACCAGATACATACCATTATCGCCAGAGTTTCCCCATCCAGGAACGCTGTAAACTCCCCAATGAATAAAGATGCCGTACTTGCCGGAGGTACCAAACCACTGTGGGCTCTCATGGCTGTAGATGCTCTCATAAGTTGCCTCGTATGGCGCAATGCCGTATGTTGCATTGAAATTATGTTCGGCATGGACACCAGCTCCTCTGACCTGCAGGCTAGCTTGACCACGGGTGCCAGGATCTGTGTCGTCGGTATTGATCACTCCGATCTGAACTCGGGCTTGATCGCCCGGTCTGAGACGGTTGATCACGCCTGGTTGCACAGTGGTCAAGCCGGGAGCATCAACCGTTACACGCACACTGTTATTCGCAAGGACCCAGTCCTCGCCGACGTTGTTGATGACAGCTTCCACGATCTGTGTCTTGTTTGTTCCCTCGAACCATGACTGAGTAGAGCGAGCGTATTGTATTTCCAAAGAGATGCCGGTACTTGTCGCTGGAATCAGGCTTACAGCGAAAATGTGCAGTCTAGTTTCTTGGGCTTCGCCGCCTGGGTCGCCTGATGCACCAGAGGTGACGTTGGGCAGTTGGAAAGATGCCAGGTCTTTGGAAGAGTCGACCCAAGTTATGCTTTGATAGATCATGGACCGATTGTAGTCAATGTCGCCATCGCTACCGTTCTTGAGCGTGTATGGGAATATCAGATCACCTCCATATGGATAAGGGAAGTTTTTGTAGGGATCGACCAGTATTGGATTGGAACCAGTCGAGTTGTCTGCGTATGTCGTGTTGACGAAGCTAGTGGCAATGGAAGTTTCTGCTGCTGCAAGCATGTAGATGCCGAGATACCGGCCTACTTCGGGAGTGATGGTTTGGCCTTGTGCGAGCACGTTATCATTGCCTGATTCGCGGTATTGCGGGAAGTCGTATGTCACGCCAGCGTAGGTTAGATTGGATGATGCCGGCAGGAAGCTGGCTGGTATGCCTGAGCCAAGCCCATCATAGTCAGCGTCGCCAGGAGACATGCCAAAAGCACGGTTGTTGACCAAGTCGGTGAGGTCTATGGGGATGGAATTGCCATTGCCAGCTCCATTGTCTCCGTTCTTTGGGTTAATGACCAGGCCATCTTGAGCTAAGGCGAAAGGCAAGAGGCTGATGAGTATCTTGGTAATGGACATGATGACCACACGGGAGCCGCAGCGAACATATGTCCTGTCGACTGGGCAACTTTGGGAGCTGTACTTGCGGTTGTACAGCCTTGAAGACTACGGCGTTTAATACTTATACCTTGAACATGCTCGAGTTTGAGGTGACATCGTGCCAAAGCTTGGCTAAACTGCCATGAGACCTTGTTTCGTATGCCTGCACATCATGCCTATAATTCCCTGAATGCTTTCACCTTCCCCGCAGCATGGATGATGATCAGTTGGATAGAAGCCGATGGGAGTGGACTCTCGGCGAAGAGGAGGCCGAGCTCCATACCGAGCTAGCTGGGATGAGCGTCCAGGTAGTATGCAGACAGTATGAGAATCATGCTGATGAAGTCAGAACGTTGACATAAGGAGTGTGGCTGTGAAGAGTGGACGTTGGGTGTTGTCGTGAATCTGCTGCCCTGCATCTGACGAAGCGAGCCGAGCCAAGCCAATCGCAGAAGGGTCCAAAGACCCACCACAGGCACGGCACAGGCCAGAGAGCCCCGGCCAGCCCTGGAGTATGGACACCTACTTGCTGTGAACTCCAACAATCCCATTGCATTGTACTCGCAAACACCCACGAAAATAGTCAGGAAATACCATCTTGCATAGACCGCGGACCAATAACCCGCCTTCCCTGATCAAATGTCTGGCCGCTTCGTGAGAGCGTCGAAGTATCGTAAGCGCGCAACATCCATCCCAACCCCCCATTGATCGTATGCCAGTCGCAAACCTCCGTACTGACCACTTATTCACCAGGACATGTCTTCGGGCAGACGAGCAAACGCGAAGCATGCTACGACAACCTCCGCATCAGCAAGAACGCCTGGGACACCAACCTCGTAAAATGTAACCCCAAATACCTCTCCGTCAACTGGGAGGCCTCTGGTGGCGGCGCATTCGCCGTCATCCCTCTGGAAGAGCGCGGAAAGCTGCCGGATGTTATGCCGTTGTTCAGAGGACACACTGCCGCCGTGCTGGACCACGACTGGAGTCCTTTCAACGACGACCTCTTGGCCAGTGCCAGTGACGATGGAAAGGTGTGCCTGTGGCAGGTGCCGGAGAACTTCAGCGTGCGCACCGACGCCGAGGAGCCAGAGGATGTCAAGCCTGTTGGAAAGCTGAGTGGACACGGAAGGTAGGCTTGAATGCGATAGGAATACATCGGTCGCAGAGTAAGGCTGACCCCATGCAGGAAGGTTGGCCACGTGCTCTTCAACCCGGCTGCCGAGAATGTCCTTGCGTCCTCGTCTGGCGACTACACTGTCAAGCTCTGGGATTTGGAGGATGGCCAGCCCAAGCTGACTCTCAAGCACAACGATATGGTACAATCGCTTTCCTGGAGCGCCGACGGCAACATGCTCTGTACCACCTCTCGTGACAAGAAGCTGCGATTCTGGGATGTCCGCCAGGAGAAGGCAGCACACGAGGTTCCCGGACACAGTGGCGCGAAGAGCAGCCGTGTCGTCTGGATGGGCGACCACGATCGTGTTGCTACCACCGGCTTCAGCAAGATGAGCGACCGTCAGCTCGGTCTCTGGGACCCTCGCAACCCTTCCACTCCGATCGGCGACTTCACCTACCTTGACTCCCAATCTGGTATCTGCATGCCTTTCTGGGACGATGGCAGTCAGATGCTGTACCTTGCTGGCAAGGGAGACGGCAACATCCGTTACTTCGAATACGACAACGACAAGTTCGAGCCGCTCAGTGAGCACAAGTCGCCTGAGCCTCAGCGTGGCCTCGCATTCATGCCCAAGCGCGGCGTCAACACACACGCCAACGAGGTCATGCGTGCTTACAAGACCGTCAACGACCAGTACATCGAGCCCATCTCATTCGTCGTGCCCAGACGTGCAGAAATGTTCCAGGACGACATTTACCCTCCCGCCACCGGCTCCAAGCCTGCCATGTCTAGCGCCGAATGGCTCCAGGGCAAGACTGCCCGCCCTGCGAAGATCGACATGGGTGACCTCCACGACGGTGCCGCGCCGAAGGAATACGCAGCTTCAGAGGCACCTTCGGCGGCTCCGGCTAAGACTATGGCTGCTCCTACACCGGCACCCGTTGCGGTTCCCAAGGCGGAGCCTGTTGCTGAGAAATCTCAGCCCGCCACTCCGCGTGAGATGCCCTCGATGAAGGACAACCAGCAGTCGATGTCCAACATGGCCAACAAGTTCGCCGATAAGGACGCAGAGTCATCCGACGAAGAGCCCGAGCCCTTCGAGGATATCCAAAAGCCCGTCCAGCGCCCCACTAGCACCGTGGCCGCAAGGCAAGAACAGAAGGTTGGCGTCAGCACCCCGCCCATGCAGCAAGAAAAGACTCCTACCCCAGTCGCATCCGCCTCCACTCCCGAGCCTTCCAGGACAGCCTCGTACGGCGCCTCCAACAACCAGAAGGCTGCCGCCTCTCCCGCCGCAACCCCTGCACCCGCTTCCACCGAGGAGCCGAGCGCAGATACCGGCGTTGTGTCTAGGAGTGCCTCGAGCGCAGCTGGTGGCCTTAAGGAGGTTCTGGGCGAGATCAGGGGAATGTTGCAGGCACAGAGCAGACAGATCGAGGCTCTCACCAGCGAGGTTGCTGAGCTGAAGCTGCGGGTGAACAACTAAGTAAAAGAGGTGGCGCGAGCGGCGTGGATCGAAGCGGAGAGCGAGCGGCGCAGCACTTGTACAGGTAGTGTAGTCGTCTTTTGGTTAGCGAGTCTTATTGGCGAGTTTATTGCATTGAATTGACAATCGAAATATCATCATCATCATCATCATCATCACTAAAGACCCCGGTCTTCCGCAGCTGAAGAAGCTATTGGTGCAACGGTCGGTATCGCCAAATCAGCTTGACTTGCATACATCTTTCGCTGAACGTCGGGCACTACCAGCAACGACATATCAAATACAACAAGCACGCATAGCCAACGCAAACCTGATTCTGAAGGTACTTTGAATAATGTCTCCAATACCATGGATCTGGACTTGGGATTTGCGATGTAACACCTTTCCCAAATCTCGACTTCCTTTGATGTCCGCCAATCATGAAACAAGGTATCTGCTTACCTCTAAACCCAAAGTTTCGAGATATGTGCAAACGTTTCGTTACCAGGACTCCTTCCTTGACTGCGACCAGTGTCTGGTACGGTCAATTTATTAAGATTCTACGTAATTGGATCGGTTGCAACGGGCACTAATGGCTGTACGGAAGGCATTTGCAAGTTGTTGATCGCTTTTGCGTACGACCGATCATGCTCATACCGTACCAAGCGACTCGATCCGACTCGTTGGAGCTTTCTGACAAGGAACGTAGTTGTGATCTACACAATACTTATTCATGACTGGATCGAGTTTGACGGACACTAATGGATGTACGAAAGGTATTTGCAAAACTTTAATCGACACCTGCACGCTTGCATGAATGATCATACTTTGTTGGCAAGGATGGCTCGATCATGCCCTACGAATCGAGGACGAGCGAACAAATATCGTTGTCAATAGGATGCGCTTGTTGACTTGTGACTGGATCGATCGCTACGGAGACTAGTGGGTGTACGAAAGGTATTTGCAAGATGTCCCATATCGATCGTTCCCGTCATCGTTATGACGTTGTCTGACCCGACAGAGTACTGTTACTGGCGCTGACGCGGGTAACAGCTGTTACGATGAATGCTAGGCTTCTTGTTACTGGGTCGATAACTGCGGACACCAGTGGATGTAGGAAAGGTATTTGCAAGTCGCTCCACTTTTCTAAAAACGTTTCGATTGGGAGGTAGGCTCACGCTATCGTCAAGGCCACTTCCATGTACCACCGTGTGTGTGAAATGAACCTGGCACATGATCCTTCTTCACGCCATCACAAATCTTACCTCGAAGCAAGCCAGACAGATAAGTCTGGTCACTAAAGGACTCGAATACCTGTCTCGAATCAGCAATGCAACTCACCATCGCCCTCTCCACACTCGCAACATTAGCAACAGCACTAAAGACCAACTCAAACCCCAAGGACTGCACCGTAATCACCGGCAGCTACGAGAACGTCCAGTACCGCTACTTTTCCACTGGCCGCAACTGTGCAACAACCTCCGATATCGGGTCCATTACCAAGGATCTGCACCATCAATTCATCGAGCTCGGATTGGACGCCATGCCGTATCATCGATGTATCAAGTACGATGAGGGCGGCGCTTTCAATGGGTTCCTGCTGTATGGGATTGCTGGCAAAGTTGATTTGACAAGATACTGTGGGCCGCAGATGGAGGGTTCGCCTCGAATGCACTCGCGGATGGAACTGTGAGGGAAATGGATGGTGCGATGATTCGAGAGGTAATATTTAAGAGACATGCAGTCGACTACGTACCTTTTCTCGTGCCCTCTCTGAGTGGTGATGAGGAACGGTGAGACATAAGCGATTACTGGTATTTGCATCGAGTCAATCAAGTCATTAGAGATCGTCGAGACGCACATCTCTTTCAATAATGAATTTCATTTTGACCTGAGGATAGCCGTTGGTGAGCCCGATGGGTACCTAACTATCTCGTCCAACACTGAGGGCGTGATGCTATTAAGCCTTCGCCGTCGTTTGCCATGATAATAGAATCGAAATCAGTATCAGTTTGAAAGACAACACAAGACAAGATGAGTTCGAGTTTAATACTTCCTGGAAAGTGCTTATAAATGAGAGGAATACAAAGGTAGGTCCCTGAATATAAGGTACATGTACACATACACCCCCGAGTCCGACTCGCACACGCTGATTGGCTGCGCAAGCTGAAACTCCCGCGCGCTTGTGACTTTTGGAAACAGAGCAGATGACATTCCCTCGTGCTGTTGCGTTGTGCTGAGGGTAGAGAGAGAGATAGATCAGGCGTCAGGCGGGCCCTTCTCTTCTTCCTCCATACCTCACAAACAACCATGAGCAAATTCACCCTCGCCGCCGTCGCAGGCGCGTCCGCCGCAGTAGGAGCAGCAACAACCTACGCAGTCTTTGGATCGAGAAAACAACAAGAAGCCGTCACAGCGACCACGCCCACCGTAGCCGTGCCCACCAAAACAGCGCCTCTTCCTCCTGCTCCCGTACCCGTACCGATTGGCGCCGTCGACCCTAAGGCCCTCGCAGCAGCAGCACCTGTGGACCCGGCTGGCCTCTTCCAATATGGCTTCCCAGGACCCGTGTCTGACCTCCGCAACGCCTCTTCCCTGACCTCCTCTTACAACCGCACAACTCGCAACCCCAACTGGGTCGCCGAGCACATTACACCTGCCTCCGTGCTCATGCGCGAAGGCGACCGTAGACACTCTGTTTTCGTGGAAGATTTGAGCATACCAGAGAAGTTCCGTGCGAAGCTGAAGGACTACTTCCGCTCTGGATACGACAGAGGACATCAGGTGCCAGCCGCAGACTGCAAGTGGTCGCAAGATGCTATGAACGCCACTTTCGCGCTGTCGAACATGTGTCCGCAGGTTGGCGAGGGTTTCAACAGGGATTACTGGGCGCACTTTGAAGACTTCTGCAGGAGATTGACGACGTTCTACCCCTCGGTAAGGATTGTGACTGGACCTCTATACTTGCCCAGGAAGGAACAGGATGGCAAGTGGAAGGTTAGCTACGAGGTTATTGGCTCGCCGCCTAACATTGCGGTGCCGACGCACTTCTACAAGATAATCTACGCGGAAGACGGCAAGGCTGAGGGTAAAGTCAGCTTGGCTGCTTTCGTCTTGCCTAACGACAGGATCAGTAACGACAAGCCGCTGAAGGACTTCGAAGTGCCAATTGAGGCTGTGGAACGGGCTTCTGGCCTTGAGTTCGCCGCTCTGCTTCCGGCTGCAAGGCAGAAACAGCTTTGCAAGGAGGTCAGCTGCTCGATTATCGTGAAAGAGTACGCCGACAGGCAAAAGGCTTTCGCAAAGCCTGGTCTTCCCGGCCCGAAGTAGACTTTGGGCAGGACCTGAGAAACAAGACAGCATTACTAGGCGCATGGCATGGTGCATTTATAGGGCGTGTAGCATCATCGGGTATCGGTTGTATGCATTTTCCGGCGGAGTTGCGTAGCATTTATACAATGGTCCATCATCTCTTTCCACCCTGTCGCCGTCCATACGCTGCAAGCCAGTTGATCATTACATGGCCGTTGCTTTTCCAATGATACATGCCGCCACAGTCTCGCCCTTCCATATCGTACATGTACACCTCTTTCTCTCCAGCGCCACGCAAAATGTACAGATCCATCCTCATAATGGTACAAATCCAGCATATTCCAATTCCACCTGGGCAGCCATTCCGTGCTTTTCGAATCCTCTCTTCCTCTTCTCTACAAGTTCGATCCAGTGCCCTTCTGCACGTGGGTCAAGTACTGCCTGCTAGTCGTGTTCCAGGCGGCCATGTACTTCTCCATGCAGTTGGTGTAGCAAGTCTGCTCGCCGGACGAGAGGGAGGAGCCGGGAGTGGGAACGCAGCGCTCGAAGCAGTGTTCGTTGAGTTTCTTTAGGCAGTGTTAGCTTCCATCGAAGGTGCGTTGGAGATTTGTGGTTCGCATACCTCGACAAGAGCGCGGGCGTTTTGGATGGCGGCCTGCTGGCGGACCTGCTGCATCACCTCGGTCATGGCGTTGGCGGACATTTTAGTTATGTGGGATTTGAGGTGTTTGTTGAGGATAGTGGGTGCGTGTGGTGCTTTGCTTGTGTGATGATGTGAATTACTCTTCGGATTGCTGGTCGATCTGATGTTCGCATCTGGTCGTTCGTTCGATGTCGTCAAACCCGAGCGTCGGTCGAGCTTTTTCCCCGCACAAGGCGACGACTTCACTTCCACGATCAATCACCTGGCAGAGTGGCTGGCATAGAACAAATCACGAAGAGGTGATTCGTTCTCTCACAGAGGAAGCGCGTGGTTCTCAAACCAGCTTCGCACACGCCCGATCCGCTCCCGTTGAAGGCCTTAGCAGAATATTGCTTCATCAGCGACTAGTGTTGGAGGCTTGAAAGCTCGAGTGTAGTATACATAAGTAGGTTCGTATATATTTGTACATGTGTCTTCCTGACACAGCAGGAACCAATTATATCCCTTCGCCTCAGCGCTCGCATCATCCACATTCACGAGATCCCATAACTTAACCCCGTTTATGCTTGTACAGCAGCCTGCCAGCTCCATCGTACAAAGTCCACTGGCGCTCGTCGCAGATCTGAGCAACCTCATTGTACAACGCCAAAGAATCTTTCTGCCACGTATCGAACACTTCGGTGTTGGAGTACCACGCCATCAGCTGCCGTTGCAAATCCGACTTATCCGCTGCGTAAATGACCTCGTCTTCAATGTCCTCCCACTCGATGTCTCTTTTCCCGAGTGTCTTTGAGCCACGAGCAATGTGCTCTGCACGATTCAGAACGGCTACACGGGCCTCGACGACGCAGCCAAGGTATAGGCGGGCTCTTTCCTCGTTGTGCAGCGGATTCGGTTGATCGGTGGCGTCTTCGGGGATCTCGTAGGATCTGAGCTCACCGTCAAATTCGGCGTTGTCTTTCTCATCTTTACTTGCATAAAGATAGCGTTCTGGTTTCAGATCAAGTGCTGCTTGTGGGGCTTGTGCGCCAGCCCAGAGTGTTTCGTCCAGGTGAATTCTTGCGGTGTAGAGGAATGCAGGAGCATAACGGTGGTTGCAAGCGACGTTTAGCCATTGTAGCGCTAGTTTGAGGCGTTGTAATGGAGTCGGTGGCCACGCTGCAGTATGGAACATTTCATCGCTTGCCTTGGATTCTTGTGGCGTACTCGACCAGAAAATTTGGCGAAGCCGATCCCATAAGGAATCAGGCTCTTCTTGACCTGGAGCAGGATAAGAGTCGAAAGGAGTGGGTTTTACATGTTCTGGAGGCTCATCCTCAAGATACTTCCAGCCACTCTCAGCATAGTATACACCAAGCTCGTAGGCGGCTTTCGGCACGCCCGATGCGGCAGCTTTCGTCATGTGATACAGCCAGTGGCTGGTCGGAATATGAGTCCCGTCGGGCTGACGCCTTTTGTAAAACGCGGCGGCATAATAGAATGCGGTCGGGTCGTCTTGCTCGATGCCAATCTCAATGGCCTTTCTGCACTGCTCTCGCTCGTGTTTCTCGTTTTTGCCTCTGGCCATGATGCGATCAAAATGCGCTTCGATCAGCTCTATCCATGGAGTGGAAAGATCGCTCATGTCAAGAGCGGCGATGTCTACGAGAGGCTTCTCGCCTGCGGCCCGACGCGCCAACATGTCCTCACTTTTGGCCACAGCTCCATCGAGGGCCTGCCACCACCACTTGATGGCTGTATCACTATCACCAAGAGCGTGAGCAATTTTGCCTTCCAGCACCATGGCACGCGAGTTGGTTCCAGTCCGAGCAATCTTCTGCAGGCGACCTCTCTCCGCAGCAATGCCTGCATTGCGAAGCAGACCTGGCATTTTCTTGGCTTGTACCAGCGCGTTGGTCATGACTCGAATGCTCGCCTCTGGGAAGCCCGCAGCAGAGAGCATATCCATGAGCTTCCTGCCCCAATACCGATCGCTTTCGCTGTACTTGTTGCGTAGCATCATTATGGCCAAGAACATTAAATCTTGTTCGGTCATCTTGGATACATCCACTATAGATCTGAACTCCTCTGGCGCATCGGCGCCGATGCGGATCTTTGTCGTTTCAGAGAGTTGAGCGAATGCCTGCATGAATTCATCGACCTGGTCTGCGGTGTGACCGAACATGCCGGCTTTGTATGCTTCTGTAATCTGCGCACGGCGGTATAGGTCCTTCACCTGCTCGAACTCCTGCAGCTTCTCTTGACGCTTACGGGCTTGCTCCGGCGTAAGGTTCCGTTTCTCGGCTCGCTTTTGTTTATCCCATGTCGACGGCGCGGATCGAGCAGCTGCATGCCGCGAGGACGTGGAGAAAGCCTTGGACTGAAAGCTTGCGCCACACCGACAGGTGCAGGTGTCACATACTCGCTTCGTGGACGGGAGTCGTGCTAGTGGACGCTGAAGTGCACGAGGCAGCATTGACATGACCGGTGTATTGAGGCAAGTGAGACGCGCGCGTGTAGCCCTTGTCGAATCGGTGGCTCCTTGGAGGTAACCGCTCTCTGATGACAGTATGGAGGTCCAGTATGTATCCAGTATATGCGTCGCTCTCGCCTCTCCGCCCACTCCACCATGCACAGTTCCTCGGTGGTTTTGATGGCCGTTGTGAGCCAAAATGGCAATGGTAAGTGAAGATGGAACGGGGTCTGCTCTCGCCAAAGTTCCCCGAGCGTGGGGCAGCAGCCAAAAAACAGCAGAGCCGCTCGAGCAAGCCCACGTCCAAGGGAACGGGCCAGCGACACCGACAACACACCCTCTTTGCACCTTACCCTACACATCCCCTCCGTCAATCATAAAAGCATAGATTGACGAGTACTGCAATCATGTCGCTCTCCGTTCCGGGCGCGCCCAACGCCGGCCTGTTCAAGCCAGGCTACCAGAAGTATATTTCCCCTCCATACCACACAACACGAGATTCTTGCTAACAAACTCCCTAGCCACGACGCAGAGGATGGCGCCGTCATTCGCAACATCGATGCTTGCAGGACCATTGCTCAGACCGTGCAGACCTCACTTGGACCCTACGGTCGCAACAAGATCGTCATCAATCACCTGCAGAAGATGATCCTGACCAATGACGCCGCTACTATTCTCCGCGAGCTGGAAGTCGTACACCCCGCTGCTAAGCTGCTCGTGATGGCCTCGCAGCAACAGGAGGCTGAGATGGGTGATGCGACCAACCTTGTCATTGTTCTGGCCGGCGAGCTTCTGAAGAAAGCGGAGGACCTTCTACGAATGGGCTTGAAGACGAGCGAGATCGCAAAGGGCTACGAGCGGGCACAAGGATTTGCGCTCAAGGCGCTGGAGGACTTGGAGGTCGAGAGAGTGGAGGACATCAGAAGTCAAAAGGAGCTGGCCAAGGCACTGAGGACAGTCATTGCGGCCAAGCAGTCAGGAAACGAGGACTTCCTTGCGGACAAGGTTGCGGAGGCTGTGCTGGCCGTCATGCCCAAGAACCCATACAACTTCAACGTGGACAACGTGCGGGTGGTCAAGATCATGGGAGGTGGATTGGAGCAGAGCAGGGTTGTCAAGGGAATGGTATTCGGTCGCGAGCCTGATGGCAGCGTCAAGAAGGCAACCAAGGCCAAGGTCGGTGTCTTCAGCTGCCCTATCGACATTTCGCAGACCGAGACGAAGGGCACTGTTCTGCTGAAAAACTCCAAGGAGCTTCTGGACTTCTCCAAGGGTGAGGAGGCACAGATGGAGGCCGCCATTAAGGAAATTTACGACTCTGGAATTCGCGTCATTGTTGCCGGCGCATCTGTTGGCGAGCTCGCGATGCACTACCTCAACCGGTACGGTATCCTCGTTGTCAAGATTCTCTCCAAGTTCGAGCTCCGCCGTCTTTGCAGCGTTGTCAACGCTACTCCTCTGGCTCGCCTTGGTGCTCCTATGCCCGACGAGATGGGCGACATCGACGTTGTTGAGACTCTTGAGATTGGTGGCGACAGGGTAACAGTCTTCAGACAAGAGGGCGACCAGACACGCACAGCCACATTCGTCCTTAGAGGTGCCACCCAGAACCACCTTGACGACGTCGAGCGCGCAGTCGACGACGGTGTCAATGCCATCAAGGCCATCACCCGCGACCCCAGAATGGTTCCCGGAGCCGGCGCCGCCGAGATGCAGATCATCGACAAGGTCAACGCCGTCGCAGAGAAGACTCCCGGCCTCAGCCAATATGCCATCAAGAAGTACGCCGAAGCTTTCGAAGTCATTCCTCGCACGCTCGCCGAATCCGCAGGTCTCGACGCAACCGAAGTTCTCGCCCGCCTCTACACCGCACACAACTCCCACCAGCAACAGCAACAGCAGCCCAGCAAGAAGCAGGCCGAGTCATCCTCAGAAGAGGAGTCGCCGCCCGCCATGGGCGTGGACATCGAAAATGACGACGGCACTGGCACCCTGGACGCTGAAGACGAGGGTATTCTTGACTTGATGGTCAGCAAGGCCTGGGCCATCAAGCTTGCGACTGAGTCGGTCCGGACTATTCTCAGCGTGGACCAGATTATCGTGGCGAGACAGGCAGGCGGTCCTAAGCCGCCTGGTCCCAATCCCAACTGGGATGACGACTGATTGCAATGTTAGATAGACGATACGCACGCTCTAGAAGGCTAATGGCAATGAGAAAAAAAAGTGATATGAAGAATCGGTTTCGTTGAGATCTGGGTCCAGCCTTGATGCACGTGCTCACTTGTCTGTCCCAATTGCTAAATGAAGAGAAGGGCTCGATTACCATGAATCCAGTTCAGACTACGCTGACGATGCGACAGGGTTACTCAGAAATATGCAGCCATGGTCAGAGACATTGGTTTTACTCTGGGCAAAAGTGGCGTTGATGTCGATATATCGATCAGGTCACCGCACGACATTGCAGTCCTCTTTTAGATGCTGTACTCAGGCCTGGTCTCAGAAGCTAATAATTTTTCTCTGTGGCGGTACAGTAGACTCCCGCCACATCACAGCCTGCATCGTTCCGCTGAGATGCAAAATTGGAAGGTCGACACTCTCGGAAGATTCCGTGGTGCTACTAGATGCTGCCGTCACGAAATAGCCTACAGCGTTCCGGTGAGGGACAAAGAGAGGTATCTGACACTCTCCAGAACTTCCGTGGTGCTACTAGACACACTAGTCACATTGCAGCCTCTTGACCCATTGAGATGCAAAGAAATCCTACGACGAGCTCGAGGATCTCTGTAGTAGTCCCAGACACATCCGTCACATCACAGCCTATACTGCGCCACTGAGATGCCGGGTGAGGAGCTTGCCGCTCTCAAGATATCTCGTGCTGCTATCAAAGGCGCCCGAGAGATATACTGACAGTACTCCCCATGAGACATCGAATCGTTTGCTGCCGCGTGATCTCGCGGTGGCGTCGCGTTTCATGTTACACAGAAATCTCGCTAATGCATGCACCTTGTACGCGACAAGCAGAAACAGTAAGTTCTAATTCGGTATTTTGATCAGTCACTTTCAAGACTCAATTGCCCAAGGTATCGTCAGTGAAGTGAAGGCGGCAGTGTCTTGGACTTGCATGTGACTGCTGCTGATGGTCGCTCCTTCCTTTACTTGTGTCTCACCGGTTTCGCACCTTCTGTATTTATTTACGACCTCAGGCCGCACCACCTACAACCTCACCTCCCCAGCAGAAATCCAATCTCTCCGGCTCCACTGTCCACACATCACAACAACGCTGCCGGTAGCACCGTAAACTCACGATGCGCGCCGACTGTCTACCTCACGCGACCGTCCAGGTCCGCATTAATGGCGAACCACTTACTGAATACCAGACCACCAATGAGGACATGAGCGCGACCACCTACGTTGAAGCCATCTCTGGATCTACATTCGACATTCTCTTGACCATCGAGCTTGGTTTTGCTTACAATATCCCGGGCGATCGTCTTGAGTTCAGGGTTACCATTGATGGGCAGTGGGCCAGATCCAACATTCTCACCATTCACAGGCAGCCTATCATGACCTTTGCTATGGCGGGCACGACCGAGACCAGAGACGGCAGGAGCACATTGAACCGATTCACATTCGCGGAGCACGCATCTAGTACGTTCTCAATGGTCTTATGGTATATTTCTCTTCAGGTGTTAACGTGCCACAGCGGATGAACGTGCCGACCTATCACTGATCAAGAAGCTCGCAAGCCTGGGCGAGATCAGGGTCGAGCTCATTAGATGCCGCGAGTCTGGACCTACATTCTACGGCGACTTCAAGAAGCGATTCAAAGACATCAGTGAGGGCGGTATCCCCGAGAAGGCAATGAAGGGACGCTCGATCTCGAACCATGCAACGTGAGTACTTCCAACTAGTGAGACTTCGAACGTGAGCTTACGATCTTAGTCTTGGACCCACAGAGGTGACTGCACCGGTCCCAACGGTAATTGTCACATACCCCTACGACAAGAAGCCCATTGCGAGCTACGTCTTCAACTACCGCTCACGCAGTATGTATCGCGATATCATGTATGTAGTGCGACAGCTACTAACCAAGGCTTAGGAGACCTCGAGATCGAAGGCATCATTGAACGCCCGCGGTCTCCCACCCCACCGATTCCCCTCGAAGAGCGTGATCCCGACGACCTCACACCCGAGGAGCTCCGCGAGCAGGTCCGCCTGCTACGCGCTCGCGCAGCGGACCAAGTAAAGATCAAGCAGGAGTTCAAGCGTGAGAAGCGCGATCGCGAGCGCTCGATCACGCGGAGCGATGGTGGAGATGGCGATATCACGATTACCAGCGAAGGAGATAGGCGCAAGCGTGCAAGGGCTAGTGCCGAGGGCGAAGAAGTCATTGACCTTACGGATGATTGAAGAAACCTGGGGACTACTATCGACGGTTTTATGCTTGGCAGACAGCATCTCAGTGGGAAAGATGTGACTGTCTTTTGCGGGAGCACGTGGTTGCGGCGCTCATGTTGTCGAGATCGTTTGTTTTCTATCCCTGTATCTCACTGGAAGAGGTATAGCGATCGTTTGCGGGAGTGTTCGATGGCACTGCGCAGCTTGCGAAAATCAATGTCCTCTCAAACCGTATCTCACTGGCAGAGTCGTGGCGTTTTGTCTTAGGAGCGTCTGATAGCACTGCACAGTCATGGAAGGTAATGTTTCCTTGACGTCGAATCTCACCGGCGGGTTTGTAGCAAACTGTAGCTGGACCGCTTGATCGCACGGTTCAAATTGCCGAGAGCATGCTGTTTCCAAGGTGCCATCTCACTGGCAGAAGTGCAATCGTCTTTGGCAGAGGTGGCTGATGGACCCGCGTACGACTTTGGAAACAACGAGATTTCGAGATTGTTGTCTTGATGGTCCAATTATTGAGTGTGCCGTTGATTTCAAAAAGAAAATCGTATCAAAAACCAACATTGCTTCTCATTGGCATCAAAACCTATGTGCAACCAATTCCCCGAACGTTGTTGCTGCATTGCACCCCATTCGGGAGCACTTTGACCGGCGTCTTGCACCCCAACTTTCCCAGACTCGTATCGTTGATCCAGGCTCGACGATAGCATGGCGGAAACCTGTTGAGATAGGTATGTAGTCGACTCACATTCACTTCATCGTTCCACCCGAGGGTTAGGGTTGGGGTAAGATCTTGGAGACTATACATCTACTTGCGGTAGTCAAATGGAATGACGTGCCTATGTTCAGAGGATGATGATGGCAGTATCTGAACAGTCTGAGCTCGCATCAAGATGTCAAATTACCGCGCAGCATGATTGCTGAGGAACATTCGGATTCGGTTAGGGAATACATGTACCACTGTGTGAGATGGAGGTTCGCTAGCTCATCTTATAATCGCCAGGTACAAGCGTAGTGTGTAGGCAGGATCAGACGAGAAGTTGACATGCAATAGTGAAGCATCGATCGTCAAAACTGCATTATGGAAGGAAGGATGCATCTCTCACGTGGAATTGCACATGTCAAACACGCAGACGATCCAGCCCTGCCTGCCGTTTCCTTGACCCACCATGCCGTAGCTTGCCGGATCTGCCCCTCTCCACTCGATTGGATCTCCACGCAGGCATTCTCACCCGCAGGCCTGCCCCTGCCCGTTCCGTCACCCCCAGCACCCAAGAGCTCTCAGCATATCCCAGCGACAAGCTTCCAATGCTGACTTTCGTCCCCAACCAAAACCAGGCTGCGGCGTGCCGCGAGCGGGGAGAGCTCTTGTCTTCCATGATCACTTGAAGCGACCTTGATCCTCACATGTGCTGATAGCAGCATTCGCAAACATGAAGGAGAACGAGAAGCCAGCCTGGTCGACAGCAAGCGAGCTCAGCAACACCAATGGCTCCGTGGCGTTCGAAAAGACCAATGGATCTACACAGGATCCGGCCTCGAATGGCCAAGTGAAAGCTCCTGAGACGCCACAGCCTGACACTCGCACTCGAACCCACAGCATCTCAGGCTCAAAACATGCACAGGCTGCGGCGAGGAAGTACAAACACGCATTCGCTGTACATTCGAAGAGCCGCACATCTCCTCTCAGTCGTGACACAGAGGAGCCGGTCTCCTTGCAAGGCTTCAAAAACCTTGCCTTCGCCGTCCTCGCCTGCTCCATTCTGCGGCTCATGATCGAGAACTTCAAGCGATATGGTATTCGCGTAACAATATCAGCCAACGGACCATCGGAGAGCGATCTCATCTACGGAACGATCCTCTACATCTCGGTGCCTTGTCACCTGTTTCTGGCTTATGGGATTGAGCGCCTGGCAGCGTGGTATGCCAAGGGAGCGGTGGGCAGAGTGAAGAAGAGCGAGGGAAGGGACTATGACAAGCAGCTTGAGGAAGAGAGGAAGAGACTGAAGAGCTTGTGGTGGATCATTGCGGTACTACACGCACTCAATGCGACCTTCAACTTGCTGGTCTCTACAATAGTGGTATACTGCTACATTCACAACCCAGGCATCGGCACTATCCACGAGCTGCACGCAGTTATTGTCTGGCTGAAGGTCTGCTCGTACGCCTTCACCAATCGAGACTTGCGCCATGCGTTTCTCAAACCTGATCCAACTGGTCTGACCGTTCCGGCGATTTACAAGTCATGCCCATACCCGCAGAACATCACCATCTCGAACCTCTGCTACTTCTGGTGGGCGCCGACTCTCATCTACCAACCAGCCTACCCTCGCACCAACAAGATCCGCTGGGACTTTGTCGCCAAGCGAGTGTGCGAGACAATCCTCGCTTGCTTCATCATCTGGATTGCATCCGCCCAATACGCCGTGCCACTCCTACAAAACAGTCTCGCCGATATCTCCGAGCTGAAGCTCATCAACCTCCTTGAGCGCGTTCTAAAACTTAGCACCATCAGTGTAATTTGCTGGCTCGCCGGCTTCTACGCTCTCTTTCAAGCATCACTCAACGCCTTGGCCGAAGTTATGCGCTTCGGTGATCGCGAATTCTACGGCGACTGGTGGAACTGTACCGACGTCCGCTCGTACTGGACAAGCTGGAACAAACCCGTCTCTCAATTCATGAAGCGCCACGTCTACGCGCCCATGGTCGGCCGTGGCATGCCTCCTACCCTAGCACAGATCATCACCTTCATCTTCTCCGCCGTCTTGCACGAAATCCTAGTCGGGGTGCCAACGCACAATGTGTTGGGTCTTGCGTTCATCGGCATGATGTTCCAGATTCCGCTGATCTTCTTCACGGATATCTTCAGGAAGCAGGAAGGGTACTGGCCCAAGCTGATGGGTAATCTGACTTTTTGGTGTACCTTCTGTCTAGTTGGGCAGCCGGTCGCGGCGCTCGGGTATTATTTCGCCTGGCAGGCCAAATATGGACAGTATCGGCCCGAGTATCCTGTCCTCTGGCCGGTGGGCGAGAAGGCGGGTTGAGTCTCTGTGGGAGAGTCTGGTAGATGTAATAGTCGTTAATGAGAATCATAGGAATGAGTCAGCCATTTGTGTGATTCAATTTGTGCGGTCCCGCATCCCGTGACCGCCTTCGACATATCTTTGTGCTCGAGTTGATTGTGCTTTCGGCTTTACTCAGCTTTTGACTTTACCAAGTTTTAAAATTGATACCATACTCTATACTTACTTCTATTACTGACTCCGCTTATTCTTTTGATCTCAGGTACATGTCAGGTGTATAAAGTCATTAGTCTACCAAGTTATAAAACCTACGCCATGGTTTATGCTTACCTCTATTACTGAGTTCGCTTATGCTTTTGATCTTAGGTACAGTCCACGTATATAAGTCATCAGTCCAGCCGCTGCTTGCAAATTGCATCCCATCTAGAAAGATAATCACTAAGGGCTACACTACCACGCTATAGATTGCACCTCTTTTCCAACGAACATTCATCCATGGAGGTAGCCAGGATCTCTGACGAGGCCACGCTCAGGATGAAGAGGTGAGTGGTCAAAGCACACATTCATGTAGACCTACAACTGACATGACAAAAAGCTTGATGTACTCAGGGCTCTTTTCAGACCTTACTATCATCTGTGGCAATCGCGAGTTCAAAGTCCATAGGAACATCTTGTGGCTACAGTCAGAGTACTTTCGTAAGCTCTTGGCTGGCAGTTTTATGGTACGTTCCTTGGTCAAGCCAACGGTAGACACCCTCAGCACTGTCTGAATGCGAGCATACTAACATGGACCTACCCGCTCTAGGAAGCCAACGCTGCTACCATCGACCTTTCTGCCGACGACCCTACCGTTCTTGGCTACCTCATACACTATCTCTACCACTTCATACTACCAGAGATCGACTCGCCACTAACACTTGTACAAGTCTACGCCATTGCCGACAAATACGATGTCCCACCTCTACGTGTCCTCGCCGAAGACCGCCTAAGCAAGTTCTACTTTTCTCGCTTCCGGCGATCTGTTGGTGCAGAGAAACTCTGGTCGACACTGTTCGTGCAGTCAGCGAGTACACTGCGGAAGAAATTGGGACCGACATGAATCGAGGACTGTGGGGCGTTTTGCTGCGAAGTATGAAGATAAACATGGATTAGTTGCTTAGATGTGAGGAGTTTAGGGAGCTGATGCTTGACATGACTGAGCTGAACTTTGCTCTTCTTGTTAGGAAAGACGAGGTGCGAGTTGATACTATATGGATGAGTCCGGAAGACCTTGTGGTAGCAGGCATTAGGGTTGACGACGATGGAATATGGCACCCGATAGAGGAGGAGGAGGAGGAGGAGGAGGAGGAAACCTGACGTAGTCGCTATGGCTCAGAGGGGACTCGGATGGGCAAAATCAACGTTCAAGATGGGCCACGAGATGGTGGTGAAGAATTGAAGACGTCCCATCCTTCTTCTGCTGTCACGTGACTGATTCTGTCTGTTCGTTTCACGTTCTGCCGCCAATAATAGCTGATGACGTGCTCGTGCATGAGCGACGGCTTCAACCTCACGGCGCTCTCTCCCATGCGCAATCTCTCCTCACGCAGTCGTCCACGAGCACTGCTGTCCACCACGTTATATCGACGACGACAATCAGATCCGGGTCTGCACATCCCGCGACGGCACAGGGTCAATCATCGTCTGTCCGAAACGCAAAAGGTTAATCGCCTAGCGTGCAGGCCAGAGTGCCGCCCGAGCGCAAGATCCGCACGACCCCAAGCGTCCTGCAACGTCAGGGCTTCGCGGCCGAGAGGTTCTTCGCCGCCGACCAGCGTCCAACACGCGACATACCGCAACGGCTGCTTGCCCTGCTGCATGGCGTCACTTTGATCCGACACCTCACTCACCATCTCACTGCGCTCTGTACAGTCACGCGACCTCGACGCGCCTGCCGCCGCTCTGCTTGCGCCCGCCACTGCCGCTGTCGCACAGCCTGCGCTGTCATCCGCTCAACCACACGCGCCTCTCCGAGTCCGCCCGGCACTCGTTGTCTCGTTTCCCATCAGCGACCAATTGCGCAACAAACCCCGTCGCGACACCCGCATAACACACACGTCGACTTCCTGCGTCGACGCTCCTGCGCGTGCGCTGTCGCCAAGTGCGCAGCGTCTCACGCGCCGGCATGGCTCTTGCAGCCCCACCGGCCAGTGAGCGCAAGCGTGTCAAGGTCTATGAGCTCAAAAACAACGACTGGTATGATCGCGGCACAGGATTCTGCTCCGGCCGCTCATTGACCGGGCCCAACATCACACCCGACAACCCTGAGGCGTACATCGTGGTCGTGAGCGAAGATGAGCCCGAGCGCGCGTTACTGGAGACGCGCATCACTAAGGACGATGGATACCAAAAGCAACAGGAGACGCTCATCGTATGGACCGAGGCGAACGGCGTGGATATGGCCTTGAGCTTCCAAGAGGCTGAGGGCTGCTCGTCGATTTGGGAGTTCGTTTCGGAGGTCCAAACACGGTTGGCTGCGCTTGCGCCTGATGATGGCTTGTCCGACGACCTGCTGGATCCCATACACAATGCGATCAGCTTGCCGGACCCTCAATTAGGGAAACTGGACGAGATCGAGGCTGTCATTCGCACTGCGTCGGCAACACCAGCTGGTCGTGACGCGCTTATCAAATTCGTCATGAACCCGGAACACCAGTACATCCTGAAGCTTGCGCCGCTTGTGGAAATGGCGGAGGACTTGGAATCAACGCCTGACTTGCACCGGCTGTGTACGATCATGAAGCATCTGATCCTGCTGAATGATACGTCGATCATTGAGTTTGTGGTGACTGATCAGGCAGTTATGGGGGTTGTTGGCGCACTAGAATGTAACGTTGTCCCGCGAGGATACAAGTTGATTCAGCATGCTAACAAAGGAATAGACGATCCCGACTTCCCATCACATCGCGCGAACCATCGACAATACCTTTCGGACTCTTCAAAATTCAAGCAAGTGGTCAAGATTGAGAACGATGAAATCCGTCGCAAGATCCACTACACATACCGCTTGCTATACCTCAAGGATGTGGTTCTTGCGCGCATTCTAGACGACCCTACTTTCTCTGTGCTCAATTCGCTCATATTCTTCCACCAAGTTGACATTGTCAACTTTCTTCAGTCAAACGAGAGGTTCCTTCGAGAACTATTTGCCATCTTTGGCCCGGACACGGAGGACGCACCACGCATGCGGGAAGCGGTGCTCTTTATTCAAAACTGCTGCGCAGTGGCGAAGAACATTCAAGCGCAGTCAAGAGCGCATCTGTACAACAACTTCATTCAATACGGTCTCTTCTCTGTGGTCATGTTTGCCCTACGACATCACGATGCAGCGGTACGAGTCGCAGGAACAGACATTTTGGTGTCATTGATCGACCACGATCCGCATATGGTGAGGATGCAGATCTTCAATGCCATCAAAGAAAAAACGATACCACTTACGGACACCCTGATCGAGCTACTACTGGTGGAAGTTGATCTGGGAGTTAAGAGCCAGATGGCGGACGCGATCAAGATATTATTGGATCCCAGCACGACCCAGGCACAAATGGACATGATGAACCGAGCTCAAAATGGCGAGTTCGTGCAGAAGCAGCGAGGTCCGGGCCCGCACAATGCCATCGCACCACAAACTGACGCCTTTATCTCGAGTTTCTACGAGGACAGCGCCAAAAGGCTTTTCCAGCCACTGAAGGATCTGGAATTCAGAACATCGATGACGGCTCTGTCTGTACAAGAAACCAGCTTGTACACGCACCTCGTGGAGGTGCTCTGCTTCTTCGTACGCCAGCACACTTATAAGAGCAAGCTCTTCATTTTGGCGGAGAACCTCCACTCTCGCGTGGCGCAACTCTTGGCCTGCCCGCAGAAATACATGAAGCTCATGGCGCTTAAGTGGTTCCGGGTATGTATTGGCCTGCAAGATGAGTTCCACAACAGACAATTGATTCAACACCGGCTGTTCGAGCCGATTTTGAATATTGTCTATGAGACCATGCCCCGAGACAACCTGCTCAACTCCGCTTGCATTGAGCTCTTTGAGTACATCAAGCGCGAGAACATCAAGCAGTTGATTGTACATCTGGTCGAGCATTACAGAGAACGTCTGGTCGGCATCACGTATGTCAACACTTTCCAGCAGCTTCTCCTCAAGTACGAGCAGCTGCAAGTACCATACCAGCCTAGTGCGGACGACTCTTTCACGACACAAGAGGGTACTCCTCAAAGAACAATCAATGGCCAGCGTCACAGCGGCCTCAGAGAGGCGGATGCTGACGAAGAGGCCTACTTCAACGGCGACGACGACATGGATGGCGAAGATGATGACGAGAGCGGCTTACCTACGGCCGCCAAGATCAATCTTCCCAATGGCGCAAGCCCAATGCGTCCGTTGGTCAGCTATCCTGACGACGAAGAAGACACCATGGACATCCTTGCGTCCTCGCCCGACCCGCTCAAGGACAAGAAGAGCAGCAGCAGCGACCCCACATCGACCGATGCCGCGCCAGAACCTGCAGAAATCGACTCGCCACAAGAACCAACGCGCGGTCGCGATCGCAAACCCGTACCTCTCGACGGATCGCCTGGTGCCCAGCAATCACCACCCGAATCCGTCGCGATCAAACGTCGCCGCGAAGACGACGAGGACGAGGACGAGCTGGGCAAACTGATGAGTGGCAACAGTGGCGTGAAGCGCCGAAACAGCTCTGCCAGCGTAAGCAGCCGCCTCGGCGACGCGTCGCTAGGAGATCAGCCAAATGGCGGACATGCGGACACCTCATCACCCACCAATGGCCTGGGAGGGACGCCTATGCTGAGGCGTAAGGGAAGCCTGAAAACTAAGAATCAAGGCAACATAAGTCGCTTTGCCATCAAGGGCATGCAGGCGAAAACAGACCAGCAAGAAAACAAGGAAGAAGGCCAGACTGGAGGAGGTGAGAAGGGCTGAAGAACGAAATGAGCATTCATGACCACAACCAACAAAATGACCTCAAATTGAACGAGGGACCCAAACAAGGCGGATTGCTGCTTTCAGTACCACTGCAGCACGGTCTATCACTCCAAGCTCGGCGTCGCTGTACCCTCTTACTTCCCCTCGTATCACGCCTTCAAACTCACAGCGACTGGACGCGCGGCGTTGCGCACCTTGCTCTTTCCTTCTCTCCCACAGTTGTGTCTTCATTTGTTGACTCTCTTCATCTTCTTCTGAGCAAGGCTTTGCATGCGATTCACGGGGAAAGCTCATGCGGGAGATGTATGCTTCCTGGGATTTTTTTCTTCTTGTGTCTTGACGGCGATGACTGGGACGACGAAGCGAAAGGGAAAGAAATTCGATTCGATTGATCGCTTGCTTGCTTGGGATTGGCACTGGCGGCACTGCTACTATTACACATATGCATATTTTACCACAGACAGACACAAATGAGATGATGGGATGGCGATGAAGCTCACTTTTGATCTTGAGTCTGTGGGTACTTTGTGCTCTGTTTTGCGTATTGTTGATGAGGCTGGTAACTGGCTGGAACCACCTGCCAGGTTTGGAGTAAAGGTCAATAGCGAAAGGAAGTCTAGCCTCGAAATGTGAGCCGTCGTTCGAATCCTCGCTTCCAGCAGTGGCATCCATGCCAGTGACTACTGACTGATCTGACGGGCTGAGACATGCATTGAGCACGTTGCGGTATTGAATAACAGTGGGCTTGGTGCTATGATCATGCTCCATGTGAACTGCCTCCTAGAGTCTAGAGTCTCTGGCACAGCATGGTCTGGTACGGTCCGCGGGCCAAAACGCAAGCGGACTACTTACAATGGTAGCTTTCACGTGCAGAAGGCTTGGGCTCTGTGAGGATTGGCATGAGGCATGTGAAGAGGAGAACGTCCACGTGGGCGTCACGTTCGAGCTCATGGCGCAGGCATTACTTGTTATGGGCTGATGCTCTGGGTATGGCGTTGGCTGGGGAAGTGTAAAGAGTGAGGCTTGGAGGTGGACGTGGAGGTTGAGGTTGATAAGACGAGACATGTTGAATATTGGGATAGAGGCTTTGGGGTAAGTCTAGGAACTCTACGATGATCTTGGACATAATGCCTTCGCATTTGTACATATCGTTTGAAGCATTGAGTTGACAGTCGTCTGGGTCAGCATAGCATGAAGGACACTCCGGTCGAGGTAGTTTATAGAGTTGCTAATTGCATCCACGTCTTCGGAACGAGGGCAAGGGCTAGATCTATTGTGTAGGTTGTAGTCTGTGCGTGTAGCTGAGATCTGAGTTTCGTGTCGGTAGAGTTTAGATTGAGGAACTGGGGCTTGGAGAAGGCGCGGGCGGTCGTGCCTGAGTTTCACCATTTAATGCAACACGAGACGCTTATCCTGACCCGACGATCGATGATGGTGGTATAGTTCCAAATCAGTACCTGGTTTCGGTATGCTATCGGCAGCGACTTGCAACAAATCGTGTTGCGATGCACAGATCTGGTCGCTCCTGGAAAGAGTTGAATTCGACTACCTGGCCAGACTCGAGTACGCACATAAACGAGCCCGTATCTTGATTTACCCATATTATGTTGCATGTCGACTATCGATCCGCGGGTGATCGACCGGGCGGTTAGACTGCATGGTTGCTAAATGCAGATGTGTCATCTCCTCCATGCGGGCACACGCGCGGCATGGTATACTTCCAAGCCGCAGCGGTACACGCCGTGTGCCTATGGCAATACTGAAGTATAGACCCGCAGCTCTGGGTCCTGGGATGTCGTTGCTCAGATGGCGGATAGAGTTGATGCCTCGTGCTCGAAGGAGAGATGCGGTCGAGAGGAGAGGGCCGGATTGGGAAATGTGGCGTTTGTGAAGAGTGGAGATAGCCCAAACGATGGGGGCCAGAGCTCTCGACGAAGCTTAACGAAGACACCTCGCGCAATTCTGAGCTCTTCTGCCTTATCTCCTCTGACGGTGAATTTGCTGGGACTCGCATGCATCGGAGCGCTGAGGATTCGAATATGCATGAAAATGTCCGACAAAAAGGAGCGAAGTCCGCGAATGCAGGTCGCTCTGGCCATTTCGAAACGCAGTACGCTCAGCGGCCCTGTTTGCCGGCAGACATTAAGAAACGAGATAAGCTCCCTCGGCACATCCGCCTATTCGCAAGCGATGATTTGCTCGGCAGCCAGCTTTGACTTCAGGAACCATTCTTGTGAAAGTATGAGGCTGGAGCTCACCATGGCCTGGGGTTTACGCATCGCCGGCCGGACGACATCACATCACCATGTTTGACTGCCTCGAGCGGCACAAGCCGCCCAGGTCACCTCTCCCAGCCAGCGCAATCTAGATGATCTCCTCTAGCCACCTTATCAAGCTCAGCCGCAGCATACTTATCATCGCTTACTTCCATGCCGCCTGCGTGGCTGCAGCCATGGTCTGCGCGTGCCGAGAGGAGCACCGCTCTATCGAATTCGCTTTACCGGCCCCTGTATCGATCATACCGACTTGGATTAGCACTGAAGTGAAAGTGCGATCCTGGCTAGAATATGTCTCCCATTCAGGCCTCGGACCACCCGTTCCAGCCCACGTTGCCATGCACCGTACGCCTCACCTTAACACTGTGCAGAAGTGTGTGGCTTTTGCTCCCTTGGTAAGCCTCAATCCAGGCATGTTCTCTTTAAGCGCCACATGTAGCTCACGGCCGATGGCCCTAGAACGTGGCATCCATGAGGTTGGGGCGTCCAATATATCTTGCTGCAGTTGTGTCCTTCCCTCGAGAGACTTCCTCCCGACTTTCACATTTCTACCGCAGCAGCGGCAGCAGTAGAGCTGTCTTTGATATTGCTCATCCTTGCTTGTTATTTTGTTGTCCTACCCAAAGTTTTGCAAGCCACTCCGCGCTTGCCGCCAATACAATGGCTCTTTTCTCTAGGAAAAAGTCCAAGGCCAAGAAGGCCGCCAAAGAAGAGGAGAAAAAGGCGGCCGCCGATGCAAAGGCAGCTGCTGCAGCAAAGGCACCTCAGCGAGGACGCAATGGCAAGGTCCTGCCACCAGCACAGCCCGCCTCTGAACCAGAGGCACATGACATTCCAGTCCCGTCACAGCCACCCAGACACTTTCATACGACGTCGAACGGATCACACAGATCGCAGCCTAGGATCAATAACGACTTCGAAGGAAGTGGCGAGAAGGACTGTTACGACCCGTACTCCTCTGGCGACTCTGGCTATACTTCTGGACCTGCTTCCCAGACACACTCGCGCACACCCAGTACACACAAGCTGCGACAGGATCGAGACCACTTCGCTGCGGGAAGCAAATCCACTCCGCAACTCACACTCGGAGACGACTTTGCGGGCGAGCCAGCGTTTCCGGAGCACCCATTCATGGACGAAGATGCAATCGACCGCCACCGCACAGCTGGTACCCTGAAGCCTTCCAAGTCTCTACACGCCATCCGAAAGCATGCAACGTCGGAGCCTGAAGCTGGGCCACAGCCGGAATTGCCACCCCTGCAGCAACCTTACCAAGACGCGAGATATCAACGCAGGGTTCAGCAGAGCATGCCGATGCGGCCATCCTCCGTCCCAGCTCAAGCTTTGCAGTCTAGATCTGAGCGTGTCTCTCGTACACTACCTCAGCGCAGTAGCTCGCCTGGACCAATCCTACAAGGCGGATACGCGGCTCAATCACCTCGTTCGCGTGCCTCTGCACCATTTGGTCTGCAATCCTCGCCATTCCATCCACGCTCACCAACGTCGCCTACAGCCAATGACACACATGCGAGCCTTGGCCACGATGCCTTTACTCCATCACTCAACATATTAAATGGATTGAAAGTGAACAAGCGTGGTCTGATCTTAGACGAAGAGGGTGACCCCATCGGGGAACTGTACGAAGGCGACATCATCGACTGTGTGCGCCAAAAGGCAGATGGCTATGGCGAAGTGTTGGACGAGTATGGACGAGTTGTTGGGAGAGTGCGAACTCTACCCAGCGGACACTCAGAGCCCATCCTGCGCCCATTCACCCCCAAGTCTATGGACAGGGAGCCATACCAAGATCAGACCCCGGTGCCGCCCATTCCCTCAGAATACCTACCCAAAGATTCGCATCAGCTGGGGGATGACCGCACGGTCGCTATGAAGCAGCAGATGCGGGCACCCAAGCAAGAAATGAGCGTGAGAGACGGGCCATCGTCACCAACCAGGACGAAATCTGTCTCGCACCAGCGTGACACGGTGGAGCAAGAGGACTACCTAACTATGCACCAGTCTCACTCCCCTCAACAAGAACACGGTGCACCCCACAAACCCAACAACGAACAAGCAATGGATCAGCAGGAGCCATTCATGCACCGTTTCCCCGCCACGTCTGGCTCGATGCGGCGGTCAGAAAGCTTGCCTTCCGTCCCAGAATCTCACAGCACCGCCGAGGTTGCACTTTCGGACGATGGCTCCACTGTATCTGAGAGAAGTCAGCAGTCTACGATCGAGGAGGAGCCGTCGGCCACTCACGACCAAGCAGCAGTTAGCGGACAAGTCAACGCAGGCTCGGGACAGAGCTCAGCACCATCTCGTGGGGAATCCTTGCCTTCCCTCAACCGAAGCGCCAGCTCCCCAGCACCCAAGAGTCTTTCGGAGTTCAAGAAGCCAGGTCCTCCGTCCACCAACGGGGCTCTGGCCCATGCTCAGCCTATCGGCCTGCTTGCGACTCCCAATCGCGTGAAAAGCCCTCCGCTTCCTTCTTTCCCAGGCAGAAGTATGTCTGGCCTTCCTGGTGGAAGCCCATTTGCCGCTGGCCCGATGCCTGGCATGCCTTCTCGCCGCCTCACTACCCCGGGCTTTCCTATGGCTCCCAGCTTAGGCATGAATGGCTTCAATGCGCCACCACTCAAGTCTCGGGTCTCGGGCACTACTCCTCTTGTCCGCAGCCCGCTCAGTAGCCAAGGTAAGACAAGCCGTGTGTGACCTCTATCAAAACAAATTAGAGTCCGGTACTGACAGGTATGACATAGAAACTTCACCTCCCGATTCGGAGCAGGGCAGCGCGCAAGGCGACAACAAGCCCGCTTTCGCTCAAGCACAGGGCCACTCCCGTTCCCAAAGCGTGAGGACCGCCAACACCGCAACAAGTACGCCTGCCGGTGGAAGGAGGAAATTTGGACATGCTAGTCAACCCGCTGCCGACAAGCAGGCCGACATTGTTGTGAAAGAGGTGAAGGAAGAGAAAAAGAAGAAGGGCATGAAGGGACTGTTTGGAAGGAAGAAGTGATAAAGGTGCGAGGGTTTTTTGATCTCTTTTGTCCTTTCCTGAATTCTTTCCTTGGAACAATTAGTCGTTTGATACCACTGCCTGTATTTCATTTTCTTCGCTTTGCTTCACCTTTCCATTCCTTTTATTTTAGAACAGCCGGCTGCTGGGAAAAGAGTACACGGACTCATCTCATACCGTTCTTCAGAGTATACGAAAGGACAATTCTGCTGTTGCAAATTCATCTATTCCGTTTGGTGTCGGTGATCTCCGAAGACATGGATTTCATTGGATGTTGGTCGTCCATAGCTAACCTTAGATCCATCAAGCAAAACGCACGTCAGATCAACAGCGTTCACGATAAGCCTCTTACGTCCTTAGTGACGCATCCTGATGTTTGGTGTCGTACAACAGCAACAACACATCGAACATCTTGTCTAGACCAATCAATATGCACAAGCTCATCCCTAGTGCCGGCCTAGACTCATCCGGGCATGATTACCGTGAACTTACAACCCCCACCACTCCACCATTCGCCGCTAAGGGTCTGGCTAGCATGTTTTTTCTCGACAGCTATATTGCTTATAGCTCAACGACACTGAGATTCATATTTCCCTCCTATCCTGACCAGCACATGCTGTGAAAGACATCGGCACCCACGAGCGACTTCCAGAAGTCTTTGCGCTCGCTGGTCATTGAAAAGACTTCGATTCACAAACTTATCCCACGACCGGCCTATTCTGACACCCGAGGAATTTGTTGGTTGCTTGACTGGAATAATGTCCGCAAACGCAAGAGAGGTTTCCCCTTCGCGGAGATCTGAGGATAATGTTACGAACATCAGCCAAGCTGCTCCAGCTGTTGAACACTATAGCGTCCAGCCCAAAGCGTCGTCTCATCTGACCTCGTCTGTCGCCGAGTCCGGTGAGGCACGCCACGGTGCCGTCGAGCTGGTCGATTCGGGCTCCAACGATAACGGCGATAACAACCCGGCGCCCAACACAGTTGCCGCCATCGAAGCCACAAAAAAGGGACGCTTCTCTTTCCTGCGCAGCCGTCAATTCTACATCGTACTGCTGATCTCGCAAGCTTTGGCCGTGGCAATCACTGGAACCAACACTCTGTCCTCTCTTCTGGCCGCTGAAGGAACAAGCATTCCGGCTTTCCAGACCTTGTTCAACTACATTCTGCTGTCTCTGATCTACACTTCTTACACTTTCTACAAGTATGGCTTCAAGGGCTGGTGCAAGCTTGTCTGGAAAGACGGATGGCGCTACTTCATCCTCGCTTTCTGCGATGTCGAAGGCAACTACTTCACCGTCCTTGCGTACCGCTACACCACCATCCTCTCCGCGCAGCTTATCAACTTCTGGGCCATTGCTGTGGTCGTGCTCATATCACTGATCTTCCTCAAAGTCCGCTACCACCTCGCCCAATACATCGGTATCCTTATCTGCTGTGGTGGTCTGGGGCTGTTGGTAGCGTCGGACCATATCACGGGCTCAAACGGAGGTCAAGCCGCCAATGCTGTTAAGGGAGATCTCTTCGCACTATTAGGCGCCAGTTTCTACGGCTTCACCAACGTCTTCGAGGAGTTCCTTGTCTCCAAGCGACCTTTGTACGAAGTTCTCGGCCAGCTCTCCTTCTGGGCCATCCCCATCAACGGCGTGCAAGCCGCGATCTTCGACAGGGCATCTTTCCGCTCAGCGACCTGGAACTCTGCTGTCGGCGGCTACTTGACTGGCTATACCTTCATCCTGACAATCTTCTATTCTGGCGCTCCGATTGTGTTCAGAATGGCGTCTGCGGCTTTCTTCAATATCGGTTTGCTGACTGGCAACTTCTGGGGTGTGGTTGTTGGCGTCAAAGTCTTCGGTCTCAGCATTCACTGGATGTACCCGATTGCATTCGTGCTTATCATGTTTGGCCACTTCGTCTACTTCGGTACGGAGGGTGTTCTTGGTGAGGCGAGGAAGCCTTGGTTGGGAGAGAACCAGGAGGGGGGCAGCGACGGAATTGGAACTGCGAAGAGACGTGTCCAGAATCCTGACGTGATCGTGTGAGGAGCTGTGAGGTCATGTGGTGGCGGCGGTAAATGGCAGATTGTGCCGGGCACGTTGCTAAGGGAGCAGGTGGGCGCTTGGCTTCTCACATTTTGCGTTTCTTTCTGGGTAGCTTGGAGTCGACACAAGTACGATATGACTATGTTTTGGGAAAGTTGCAAAAGTCAACCTTGATGCCGATCAAGTGTCATTGTACGCCTCGCGACGTGGTGAAGCTGACTGGCGAATGTATCCTCTTTCGCTAGAGTTTGTAAACGAGTCTAACAACACGTCCTGTCCATCACGCGTCGATTCGATTCGAAAGGAGCCGTGGCACCTTTGTATGCCCGAATGAATGTAAATAGTTGCTCATGTATATGAATTAAGTATTGTCCGTAGCCTAGTGGCTCCTCAAAGGACCATGATTGTTTCCCAAGAGCCACTCAGAAAGTAACCATACCCCATCAGTATCCCAGAACCTCTCTGAGAACCTCTCTTTAAGCGGCATTCAGAGGAGCCGGGCAACCAAATTCGGCGAACACATCGCCCACCGTGGAGAGTACAAGCTCGAGTGCCCCAGTGGCAAGGGAAGCTACACCGTTGACGAGACCCGGAACAGGAGCGCTCAGAAGCTGGAAGATGAAGCACACAAGGTCGGTGGGAGTGACACCAGCATCAAGCTTGCCTTCCTTGATGGCGCCGAAGTTGATGGCGTCGAACTTGCCTTCAGCGGTGTTGCCGCCGAACAGGACAGGGTTCTCGAGGTACATGGTGACAATCGCGTTGGCCTCGTCGATCAAACCGTACGGCGTTTCACGGTTGATGAAGTTGGCAGGAATCGATTCGTTGCGGCCGTACTCCCACTTTCCATCTGCAGTCTGGTGGGCGCCGAAGAAGGTGGCGACAGTCTCCGTGTCGAGCACGTAGTCCTTGCTGCCAGAGGCGTACAGGTGGGGAAGGAAGGCGGCGTCTCCGTACAGGAGCAGACCAGCAGGACCGAAGAAGAAGTTGGGGTTCTCCTGGAACGCAACTTGTGTCAGTTTTTGCTGCATAGATGTTTGCCTCTGGGATATTTCTTACAGCTTGAGACTGGTGCCATCTCTGGTAACGGTAGTGAGAGAGGCCAGAAATGTTGAACTTGCCCTCTGTAGCCTCAACCATCATGCCGAATTTGGTGCCGTTAAGGCTGAAGTTGTCACCCTCGTTAAGGAAGTAGTCATTACGACCCATAGAAGCATCGGCCTCAAAGTTGCTGTGGCCGTTAAGACCGGGCTGGCTACCAGCGATGAGAGGAACTGCTGCAGTGCGGCTAGTGGCATCGCAGCCAATAGAGAACTTCTGGGAGATAACATCACCGTCACCGAGAACAAGAGCAACAAGGGCGATGACATTTGAGAGGTCCCAGGCCATGTTGAAGACGTTCTGCTGGGCGTCGACGACTTCCGCCAAGGTGGTGATACCATCACGGGCAATGAAGCCGTGGTTGGCGAACATGTTCATGCCGGGGCAACTGAGTGGAAATGTTAGTATAAGTCTCATGGCTTGGATGAATGGAGAGTCTTACGGGCCGCGGATGTCATTGGGGCCAGGAGCGATGAACTTGTGATCTTCATCCTCTGGGTGAGGAACAAGGTAGCCACCCTTACCCTTGCCAGGAAGGCCGCCCGTAGCATGGTTGTAAGGGAACTTGGGGTTCCACGCTGCAGCAGGCTTGTGGTCCTTATTGAATGGGCAGTTCTTTGGGTCAGCGGCAGGGTAAACGTTCTTCTTCTCGTTCTCCTGGTTGAAATCGAGCATCTCAAGGTCAAGAATTTTATCCTTGCCATTGAGGTTGATCAAGCCACCCTTGCCTTTACCGCTGAGGTTGAGTAGTGCCGGGAATGCGGCAGTGGAGCCCAGAAGGGCAGAAAGAACGGCGAGCTTCATGTCTCTGGTGAAATGGAAGTAAACGAATGTGGTAGAGACGAAGGAGCGACAAGTGAAAGCCTTACCACGTGGAACATTGGGCTAACGTCTCCCTTATACTCTCGTGGAGGGCATTCCACTCGCAGGCTCGAGCCTGGAGTGGCGGCATACGAACCAGGCTAACAATGGAAGCTCGCGATTCGTGCTGGTCAGCAGCGCGGCTACGGCCCCATTGGCCTAATTGAATCAAACGGTTGTCAAACGCACAGGTACTTGGCCTCCCAGTGATTGCCTTCCAGAGTAAAGTGCAGTTTCATGTTTCAACGATGTTGATTGTAGGTTTCTGCCAGTCTGCCATTATACTCTGCAATGTCCGCATCGTACTATGGCGCTTCGCTCGACGAAATATGTGATTCTCCAAGCGTAAGCGGATATCGGAAGACATCAAGCAGCATCTTCCCTCCGCGGGAGTCTTTGAGCCATCAATAATTGCTAGATGTCGGAGTTCCCGTCAATGACCAAGTCGAGAACAACCTTGTCGGGACAGCAGTAGTAGTAATGCTCGTGAACATGCGGAGAAAATCTCGAACCTGAAGCGCCGGGAGATTTGCAATGCAGGAACCGTTGTGTGGTCGTTCTTAGGGGCCTCTTAGCTATCAACGTAGCGCAGGGGAACCACCGACCAGCCATTCCGACGTTCTCGCTGGCGCTTGATGAGGATAGTCTGAACGCAAGCGCCACAGTGGAGGAGTCGGGCAAGGTGAAGTTGACTAAGGAAGTAGGTGGATGACCTAAAAGAAAAGCCGAACTTCGACCAGCCTTGGTTTGACGCTAGGCGGACGTCGGGTCTACACGCGATTCAGTGCCGAGTGGGATCTTCAAGCGTGTGGAGAACCCATGTGTTGATCGTGGGGCCCTCGGCGCGGCGGAAACATGTGCCATTGAAAGCTTGCTTGAGGTTTCCGAAAGAGAATAATTGGCGAGGGCTCTAGCATGATATCGAGGGATTTGGGCCATTCTGATAGGCTACCTGGGTCGGCATTCTAGACTTTTTCTTGGATGGCAACGGAGAGGGATACCGTTGTTGAGGAAGCTGCAGACACGTGTGTCAAGGATTCAAGCTTTAGGAGGTACGCCTTGCTTCCCGTCTTGCCATAGTAGAATGTGATGTGATACAAGAAGGCATCATATCGGTGATCAGTGGCTGATGGAGGTGACTACAGTATTCATAGAAACAAGAGACGCAGAAGTCAAAGAAGTCGAGACACGAATGATGTTTTAGAACATAGTAATTAATTTGCGTGTAGTACGTTAGTGCCGGTCTTCCTAAATTTCTAGTATATTTACAGAATGACCACATGACGACTTCGAGGCCTTGCTGCGACGGTGCCCCTCTTACTTTCTACAGCCTGCTGTAGTAGAGTACGATGATTTGCCCAGCTTCGCTGACCCAGCCTTTGGAAGTGTAGATGCTAGGTGGCATGGAATCGTGTAAATTGTTGGGTGGGGCGCCGCATGTCATTTCTCATGACGGCCGTGGTCGGAAGTAGGGGTTCAGATGCCCGAGTCGTTCGGTCTAAGGTCACAAAGAATCGAAAGTTGCTGGAAATGCTGTGACTTGAAATGTCGGATCACACCAGTGCCGTAGAAGAAAGTGAGAATCACGATCAATCCCAATCGATTTGTGCAGTTGCGTTGTAGGGATGCCCGGTCTTCGACAACGGGTCATTCGGACGCTGCGAGGCTGCGTTCGTAGACGACTGGCTTCCATCAGGCGAGCCAACATCGCTAACGGCCGTCACCTGGAAAGTCGTCTCCTTGCTGATCTCGAGCTTCCCTTGTTTCGATTGATCGTCGACGTTCTGTGATGACTTTCTCGGATCTCGACCGCTGCGGTGGAGGTTAGATGTTGAGGGAAGCCTTCCCATGGTTTTCTCTCGTCGACTCGGGTAGCGCTCTTCTTCTTGCTCGTCGGGCGATCTCCTTCGGTCTAGTCGGCTCGAATTGCGCTCTTCGTCCTGGTCTGGCCTGCCGAAGTCCATGCTCGTCAATCGGTACCCTTTGTTCATGTCGGCGCCGGTCGTGTCCTCGACGATGGGATCTTGGGAAGTGAGCTCGATGCCGCTCTTCTCGTTCTTGGTGTCACGGTTTGAGGAGCTGAATTGGGAGTAGATCTTGCCGGACCACTTCTGGAATGGCTTCCACACGACTGCCTTCATCGAAGGAACGCAGGCGCAAATCTGGTGATATCATTAGCGTGAGCTCATTCATAGATGGCGTTGTGTATACTTACGACCGCAAGATCGATTTCGACGGCGGCACAGATCCACAAAGGATACGTGTCCCAGGATTCGTCGTATGATTCAGCGAGTGCTTGCCAGATAAAGACTGTTCGCAGGGTGCCTGCAATAATGACAATGAAGCCGGTGCAAAGAAGCACAACAACACCGATGCGGTCGCGCAACGGCATATGCAGACGCATGATGATGGGAATCGGCAGGATAGTGACGATTATGTCGGCAACGATTGTCATTAGGCCTGAAGCCATAGTGATGACAGCTTCGTTCAAGCAAGTTCCCTCCATGTACTGCATTACTTTCCAGTACTTTTCGACAGGGCTAAACACCAGACGTCAGCCATCGCTCATAGAAAGCACACCCGAGGGATACGTACTAGCAGCCAAAGATACCGAGGAATATCATGACGATGAAGATGCAGAGGTTAAAGATCAAACCGAAATGGATGGTCCAACGGTACCACCTTGTCGTGCTCTCTTTGATGAGTCGGTAGTAGAGGAAGATCAGAGACAGCCTGGTGAAGTTGGATGCAAAGACAAAGGCCAATTTGGCGGCGAACCCGCAGATGGCTGCACCCTCAGTCATGGTCATCGGCACATCCCAGATGTGTCTGTCCCAGCCGTAGTCCTTGTTGGCAGCAATGACAATCGCGCACAAGCCGCAGGTGAAGACATATGCGATGAGGATGAAGATGTCGTCGATTCCTGGTGCCGACTGTGTCAACCTCGAGTACATGCGCACGACAATGCACAATGTGACAAGGATGATGAAGAAGACGTTGGTGATGAGCAACTCGTTGCCTCGCGTGACCGGGTTGACATAGTTCGCATCTGGCCAGTCCCGGTACTGTGTAAGAGGTATATCTCTCATCTTGTCGTCTGTGTCGGAGTGAGTGGTCGAAGGAGGAAGGGTGGGAAACTTGGTTAGCGAACGGTGCGGAAGAGGCGCATGAAGTACAGTTGAGACGGAAAGTGGTTCCTGAAGACCTGCAAGGGATCAGGCGTTCATGGAGGAAGGGGTTCCTCGTGAGGGTGGAGTAGGTAGTTGTAGCAATGCCGGATGGGGGCTTGGATCCTGGTACCCTTTGGAAACGGTCGCATGAAAGGGCGCCATGGTCACGCCTAGTGCAACGGCAATGATGATCATGGCGGATAATCTGGAGTACACTAAGAGTAAGTGAAGATGTGGCGCTCTGTACTAGCCCGAACGCGGATCAAAATCTTTCGTCCGGCAGTCGGCAGACCAGGCCGATGTTCCCAGATGTCGGGCCTGTCATTTGATGAGAGAAATAGATCTGTTGATAAGATCACGCCAGTGGAGTCTGTCGCTCCAGTAGTGTGGTGGAGGTAGAGGCGGCTCGGGCTGAAGATCGGAGGTGAAACAAACAGGATCCACCGGTCCGCTTGTCAAACTGTCAGGGCTCGAAGCTAAATCCAACAACGACTTTCAACCTCCCTTTCGGGTTGCCAAGAGATGCTAGAGGCAGGCCGGCACAGGATCGTTGGGCGACGAAGTCGTTGCAGTGGTAAGTGGCTGTCCGGTAGCCACTTACGACCTGTCAAATGATTCTGCTCTTGTTCCAATCCCGACACGATGTCTGTAGGGAGAAGTAGCCTTACAAGACTCATATGGCTTCTCTGCTTACCCCGAACGTTGAGCCCTTATTCCTTCAGAAATGCCCTAGGCGTAAGAATAGGGCAAGGTTGCTCGGCCTAGATCATTTGGCCGTACAGGCCGTTCTCTCCCCGGCGGAACATCCTCAGAGTTTGGCTGAAGAAACGTTATTATCTTCGAAACTACTCCCCAGCCAAGCCAGAAAGGCGAGCTCATGTGGGCACTCACCAACGGCGTGAAGAATTTCGCAGCAAGTTTGACAAACACTTGCGCTAGCGATGACAGAGCTTCCCTGATTTTTACGCTTGAGCCTTTTCCCCTCGAGCATTGAGCAGATTCTCGGAAACATACCGACCTCCACAGATCCGTACTCACAGTCGGCGCCGGGGCAGACATCCATAACTGGAAGTATTTCTCCGCTGTGAAGACGACATGATACACTTGCACGTACGCAACCCGCGCAATGGTGGTCGATCTGCCGGCAACCACGCCCGGAGAAAGGTCGCATGAATACAGCGCCGAAACTGTATGTATGCTTGCTTCTCAGCCGCATAGGAGAAAAGGGAATGAAAGTATAGTTGTAGGCCAGAACGAATCTAACTTCCTTGGGCGTACGGCAAGCGATCTTCCGTAGAGAGTAGAGAGGTACGTACCTTCTGTAGCTTCTTCGGCCCAGCTGCCGAACCAGTTTTCTTCGATCATCAGTTAATCGTACCCTTCTGATGAAGCATATTCCCAGCCTTCATTTTTATCTGCCTATGCTATTGCATTGCCAATATTCTCGACAAGGCTGTTGCTCATTGTTCGAGCATACGAACTGCTGCTCAAGGATCTATGAGGCGCGCTTGAGCTCATGATTCATGGCGCCGAATTTGGCCTCAACGGCGGTGTTGGCAGCTGCAGCTATGGAATGAAGCGATTTATTGCCGACAAGACCCGAAACGTGTGCGTCGTCACTTGTCACGAGGCATGCGCATGTATTTGTAGGCATCGTTATCTTCTTATCCTCCCGCGGGGTCCTGGACGCCTTATATATCGCATTGTAGATCCGTAACAGCAGCTTGTCATGATGCAGTTTAGGAGCAGGCACAAGATTGAATGCGAGTACAAGGATGAATCAAACACTCCTCATGAAGTTGTATGTCCATGTTCATCCAAAGTGCTGCGTGTGAACAGAGAGCGGGCCGAATATTTTGACCGTCGAGTTCCAGGCTTGATCTCGTGTGCACTCTGGGTCATTGCCATATCCACTTCCAATCTATAGTACTTTGCGCAACATTCGCTGGCGCAGGGGACACAGATGATGTGATCAACTCAAAGAGAGTCGCGACCACAAAACGGCCATAATGTTCGACGATTCGTAGTTCGACGATTCGTAGTTCCAGTCACACACTTTTGGGCGCGTAGCCGGACTCGGTATCAAGCGGGGCCTTCCAGTCCACATTATTCTGGAGAATCCAAGAGTGGAAAGCGCTACGCAAGAAGTAGGAACGGGGAGGAAGAACCTTGATGGTTAGTTTTGATTGATCGCCACAACGCGCTGTTTCGAATCCAGTTCTAGCCGAAGGAGCAACAAGTCGTGAACTACTGGCTCCGCATAGGATTTCCCTGCATGCATGCTTCGCCGCCTCGAGGTTACCGCCGGTATAAAGCGGCCGCTGCCATAGCTCCGAGCTCGCTTATCCCTCGGAGGATTTCGAAATGTTCACGTCTAGTCCAGGCTCCAGGCGGGTCTTTGGCTGGACTCGACCCGAATCAGATCCAGCGTCAGTCCTTTATGGCATCCTCAGCAGGTTCTTAGAGATCCGGCAAACTGATACGGCAACAGAAGATAGTAGGCGAGATGTAAAGGTACATCATCTGGTGGCCTGTCACGTATCACGACTTCGTCTGCTCAATGGCGGCCATTCTTCAGACATTGTTTCGATAGCCCCGGGAGATGTCGGTCAGCGTTGGTCTTACGCGGATGAAATACTGATGTTTCTACTTATGGAGTTGTCCAGCTGACGTTGCTTCGCAAGTAGGGTCGAACCGTCCGAAAGCAACCATGTGAAGCCATGTAGAACCATGAGGTCGACATACTCACACGATCCATCAATTAGCCCAGATTAGGTGAGGTGACCTGTGATAATACCTTACTGGACAACGAAAGCTGTCATCAGATACGGCGACACAACGCTGCCAGTAGTGGTGTCCAATCGTGGCTGCAAGATAGAGGTCGCTCATTAGGGTCAGAGTTGGGGTTAAGTCAAGCTGAGTCTTCCAATCGGCACGCATGGAAGAACGGTGTGCAACCGCGACATGCCATGGCATTACATCCGTGAACCTGAACACCGGACGACGCGAGCCCAGATAGATGGAGTGTCGATACAAGTTTCAGTGAAGGGATACGTGTTGGCTGGGCCAGATGCTTGTGTTTACTCTTTGACTGAAACGGGAGCTGACAGGACGCCTAGACGGTAGTTGCAGCGTACCTCCACCCCTGTTTCTTGGATCGTCGTCCGCATATGGAGATGTCAAACGACGCAACCGTCCAGGAGAAGGTCATGATGATATCTCTCCCCGATGGTTAGGGCTGTCAATGTCCAGAAACATGGCAAAATGAGGCTGTGTAGTCCGGGCGAGATTGTTGTCAAGACACTTGACAATTGAGTCTGGGCGCTAGGAGGCCGATGACGTTGAAGTCACGACTGTGCTTGGAAGAAGATGCATATGCCGTGTCGCGTGCCTGCAGTGAGAAAGAAAAACTCCCTTTATCTTTCTCTGCGATACATGTGATGTCTAGCTGATACCGTCACATCCTATACCAACACCCGCACAACGATGGAGCCGCTCCTCTCGCGGACAATCGCCCAAGTCGCGCCTCGAGCTCGACGAAAGCCGATCGTCTCCATCTCTCCCAGCTCCAGCTGCAGCTCCTCATCTCTCCTGCAAACCTGCCGCCGCCCATTCACCCTCTCCTCGGCATCTCACTTCCCTCGCCCACGTGAACCAAGCGATACCAAGCAGAACCCCAGCGCCTCGTACTCCCAGCCGGCTTCCAAGGTCTCGCAGAATGTCACCCTACCGGAGCAACAGCACTTCGAGCGAGTCGAAAGAGAGAGCGAGCTGAAGGCAAAGCAGCTCTCCTCGCCATGGATGCGCGAGGGATCGGACGTGCCGCCTGTGGCCAGGAACCGCAGCGCAAGCGCCATGACCAAGGGCAAGCTGCTCACAACACCCAGTCGCATGCTCAAGTTCATTCTGCCTCTCACGACCCGTGACACGAACAAGGACCGCAAAGACATTGAACCCCTCGCGCTACTCGTGCACCCTCAGCAGCCGCTCAGCTACCTCGAACGATTGATCCAGAGCGAGCTCCCGACTCTCGAGAATGGTCAGCCTCCCAAGGTCAACTTCCGCGCCGAAGACAGCGGAGAAGAAGACATCCCTACACGCCGTCGCGAAGTTGAAGAGAAGCAAGAGCGCCTCGATGAAGCCGTCGAAAGCGCCTCAGCAGGCGAAGCGGCTGGCAATGCCGTCCGTCTAGAGTCCGGCGAGTCCGGCCCTGGCCCTACAAACCAGAGTGAGAAGATGGATTCCGCACTGCCGTCTCCTGGCGAAGGCATGCAAGGCGAGGATCCCGTACACCCTCACTTCGTGCGCTGGTCGCCTTCTACAGAAATTGGAGATTTCATCCGCGATGCTGCTCGTGGAAGAGAGTTCGCGGTGGACATTGAGAATGCTGCGCCTATCTATGTTGGTGTCCCGTCTTTCAAGGACAGGACCTACTACCTGCGCATGCGCCTTCGCAAGACGGGCAAGCGAATTGCGCAGATGGCTGATATCAAGAAAGAGTGCGACGAACTGGCACACAAAGGTGCGCAGAGGGTGGCGCAGTTTGGATTTGGCGGCTTGATCAGTTGGTGGGTTGGTGTGTGGTAAGTGTTGTCGAACGAGAGCGTGGAGGGGAGCCCTCTCAAAATTGCATAGTCCACTAATCCATCTCCCAATAGGTACCTCACCTTCCAGACCGAACTTGGCTGGGACGTAATGGAACCCGTGACCTACCTCGTTGGCCTTTCCACGCTAATCGGCGGTTACACTTGGTTCCTCTACCACAATCGCGAAGTCTCGTACCGCAGCGCCATGAACTTCACCATATCTCGCCGCCAGAGCCAGCTTTACCAACAAAAGAACCTTGATCTCGAATTGTGGGAAAATCTGGTAGAAGAGGGCAACCGTTTGAGGCGCGAGATCAAGCTTGTTGCTGAGGAATACGACGTTGAGTGGAATGAGGCGCAGGATCAGAGTGATGAGAGGGTTAGAGAGGCGCTGAGGGAGGAGAGGAAGAAGCAGAAGAATGGGAAGGGAAAGAAGGATGATGAGGATGAGGATGATGATTAGCGTGAGAGTCACCGACATCAGGCCTTTCTTACTGGATAGAAGCATTGCCGTGCGGTTACCTGCATAGCATGGCGTTTGGGCCGGCGAGAGACGGTTTGCAGGTTTGCACACTGCATTTCCAGCATATTTCTGGCATGTACCTTTTGTACTATGAATTGATTCTTGAACCAAGGCTAAAGAAAAAGAAAGAAGAATGAGATTCTCGGAGCGAACGAAGTCTGATATCTTCGATTCTGTTTCGCTATCAACGCCTGCTAGTCAGATCGTGAGCGTAAAAAGGTAAGGTATCTATCGTTAGCGTCGTCACGCATCAAAAAGCAAGAGCTATATACATAATTACAGTCCGCGAGAGTCGCCAGAAAGCGAATCCAATCCATCCTTCAGTCCATTCCACCTCCTTCGACCGTGAGCCCGCTAGAGAAATAGAACCCCAAGCGTCGAAAAGCCCGATGAAACCAGAAACAAGCCAGAATAACGAAAACCTGAAGGTACCTTATGCTGAAACATCACCACCGCCTCAACACAACCCAAGCTCCCAGAACTTGCAACCCAAGCACAATCGAAACAACAGCTTCCCTCCCTCGACTGGCACCCGCTTCCACAACCAGCGCCGTTCCACATCTTGCTTGCGCAGTCGTGGGCAAATTGTCTCCTTCGGCCACCAGCGTTGTGCAGAAACCGCCTTGCTGAATAACAGTGGTGGTAGGGTTGTCGTTGCCGACTGCTACGGCGCCGCCTGCGTTGTTTCCGTTGTCGTAGTTTTGTGTTGGTGAGGGTTGAGGCTCGACGTATTTGGAGGTCGGTTGGTAGGCGTCGCCGCCGGAGAGGGAGCCGGAGCAGCGGCCTTGGGTGGCGGAGCAGCAGCCGACTTGTTGATTGGAGGCGTATTGGCAGAAGGTGTTGGAGGGGCAGCAGCTGGAGAGAGGGAAGAAGGTTAATTCTTGGAGGTCTTCTTCCAGAGTGTTCTGAGTGTACTTACTATGATCCTTCGCCGATGGAACTGCAGCTATTGGGGAAGTTTGCGGGACATTGCGCGCTGGCGGGTTTTGTGAGGTCTTGGTTTTGGTTGTTGCCGCCGTTGTCTGCTGAGATTGCTGCTTGGAAGGTGCCTTCGACGTAGGTTGTTTGGGCGAGGGTGGAGGTTACGAGGAGGAGGGTGGCGAAGAGGGTGCGTATTGAAGGCGCTGATCTTGAGGACATGTTGGGGAATAATGTGGAGTGCGTTGGTCGATAGACGGATAGAGTAATGTCTGAGCCGGCCTTGGAGCTGTCGCAAAGGTCTATGCGAGTTGAGTGGCGGTGATTTGGACGAAAGATCAATCAGGTCAGGCTGCGACTGTCACTGTCTGCGCGCAAGCATCCTCTGGCAGGGCAGAGTATTAATGTGCTGAGTGTGTTGTCTCGACGGTATAACGATCGTGGGCCAAGTGTCACAGGCGCAAATACTGTAGAAGCAAGCAGACAAGCAGGCAAGCAGTAATGGCGGATCGAGGCAAAGCGAGTGGGAAGGTCAGCTAGCAAGTGGAGGGGTGAGGGAGACAGATGCACTACAGAGCAGGTGTGGATGGGCGGTATACATTAGTGCGCGTGCTGGCAAGCTACTAGCTGGGCTGGACATGATAATGCGATGGCTGACAGTCGAAGCTTGTGCGCAACACGGCAACGCAGAGTGTTGGAGCTGCACGTCGAGTCCAAGCCTCACATGTCATGCAGCGGCATCCCGGTATCTCGGCCTTGGGGCGAGAGAAGTGGCTGGTATTGTCATCTGTGCGTTCAATTGTCTCTGTTGCCATGCTATTCGACTGGTCTGGCCAAATGAAAGGCTCATGACAGAGATATTCACCAGCTTTTGCTCCCATCAAGAAAGAGTCGTCGATAACATTCAACACCAAAGTGAAGAGTGTCGTCTCTTCCCACCGTTGATCAACAAAGACTTTCCCCATCACCTAGACGATCGGATCGCCTGCGCCGAGCCGCTTCGCCCGAGCTCTCACCCTCTTAGCGCTTGCACCGCTAGCGCCAAACCGCAGAAACGTGATAGCGCGAACATCTCGTATAGACCACACCGCGCCCGCCGCGTCCTCTCAAACACCGCCGCGCGACCAACAATAATGTCATGACGAGCGCTCCAGACCGGCCCGCCGCCCAAGTCCACAAGAAAACATACTTCGGCGCCTCGAGTACATGGGACGTGTGGAACAAGCTCACCGCCCGCGATGTCTTTGCCTTGACGGAACGGGAAGGCTTCCAAGGTAAAGCCGTTTGCCACTGCGTGTGTGTAGAAGTGTGATGCTAAAGTCACCCTGCAGGACAACATGTCTACTTCCATGATAACCATCCTATCCGATATGTCTACCTCTGCGGGCTAGTGCAGCAAATTGATCTTGCTCCCGGAGCTGGTGCGACAAAGTATGCCTTGCTCATGCTGGACGACGGAAGCGGAAGCGCTATCGAGGTGAAGATACCTCGCCGTCACGGACCTGATCTGTCCAATGGAACGCTATATCCTTCCAATACTCTGGTCGACAATGTAGACATACACTCCAAATGGGGTCTGGCATCACTGTCCGTCGACAAGAAACCTGTTCCTGTCGGAACGATTTTGAAGGTTAAAGGGACCATCACCAAATTTCGAGAACGGCAGATCGAGCTCAAGCGAGTGTTTCTCGTGAGAGATACCAACGAGGAAGTCAACTTCTGGGCTGGCGTGGCGAAGCACCGAAGCGAAGTTCTCTCGAAGCCGTGGGTGCTGAGTAAGGCTGAGATGAAAGCGATCGATGATGGGATCGAAGCTGAGGAAAGGAAAGAAAGAGAGCAGAAGAAGGCAAGACAGGCCAAGTATGCGAAGCACGAGGAGCGCAAGGCGAGGAGCGATGAGAAAAGAGAGCGGCAGAGGAAGCGAGTGCAGGAGGTTTTGGACGATGGAGCTCTGGTGGGAAGCAATGTCATCAAGGCGCCGTGGGAGTCGTAATTACCATGTTGCGCTCTCGCTGTAGACAGGCTGCTTCGACGAAACGCAAGTATCGTTCAAGTTGCAAGCACGCCGAGGCAGCGTGACAGGTGACCAGGCTGGAGTCCTCATTCTGTGGCTCAGACGCGACAGTATGCGAACCCTCATGCAGACACAACCTTGAACGCCCCCTCCAACGGACCATTGGTGCAAACGCACCCAATAGCAGGGACGGCACGTAGCAGTGATGCCATTGCTCGTCTGCTCAGCCTTCGCCTCGTCAGAGGTTGCCTTGAAGCATTCTAGCCATGCTACTTAACCTTCGACTCTTGTCGCTCTCCGCGGTCAGCCTGGTCTGAACACTCACAGTCAGCATCTTGCACGCAGACAACACAATCAACAATGTCCCAAACCCGCACGACCACAACACCAGCCAGCCAGACTCTTCCCGTCTGCGCAAGCTGCCAATACTGCCGCACCTGCGACCTTCCTCCCGGGCAGGCTCAGGTGCCCCAGGGTCCTCGCCGATGCAGATACGGGGCCGCGTTCATGTTCGTGGAATCTGGTCACTGTCCGCCCAAGACGAGTCCGAACGCTGCAGCGAGCGCGTCTCTAGCGCAGCAGCCAGACGCTCCGGAAAATTATGGTGAAGGCAATGTTTCTGAAGGCAATACCATTATACCACACAGCAGAACGGGAATAACGTCGAAGGTATTGTTACATTGAGATTTCGCCAGTAAGGACACGACTCTCATCGTATCTAGTATCGACCCGGCGGGCACTTTTGGGGCTTGGAAGAACCATACGGCGAGGAGAAACTCTCATCAGCAGAACGGGAAAACGTACAAGACTTTCCAGAAGTAGACATGTGCTTCGGCGAGGAAAGCCAGCAGGCCAGCCCAGCAGAGTTGCACAGTATTTATACTCAAACGAGCCAGGTGGCTATTCTCGATGCATTGCTTGGATGTATGCCATCGACAGCATGTGAATCCCTATGCTGGCGTCAATGACATTTAGTTGGAACATGCCTATTTCTTTGTCCATTCATATCATTCATCTAAGCACACCGCCAGACCAGAAAAGAATACCTTGCAGCAAGCGCTGGCAGAATTCAACACATCTCTCGAAGATCCCAAGCAGGAGAAAAGTGAAGATAAAGAACAAGGAAACGACCACCTGGATGCCACCACCAATGAGCAACGATTTTCCGAGCCAGTCCTGCTGACGTAGCGGCAAGGCGCAGGAAAACATAAGCACTCCGGCGATATTACCTCCTATCGTCGCCAGGAAGATGCTGGAAGCGCGACGCGCCGGGTCCCTGTGGCGAGAACAAAAACATCGAGGCGAGAAATGAAGGAGAACCGGCGAAGACGCATCACCGAGTAGCATGGTCCAGGGTAGAAATCTAAGCAGCGTGCCGTTGTCTGGGCACCAGACTCCTACTTGGTAACACGCTATGATTGATAACCCGATGGCTATGGCGAATTTCCTATGGCGCATCGCGGTCAACGACGCCTGGAGCTTGCTTTTCATACCAGCTCTATCGACATGCAGACTTAGATGTTGGTGAGCGTATTCAGTTAGTGTCCGACGCGCGATCCCAGTGTTGCAAAGTAGAGTCCCTTCATGGCCCGCTATGCGCATGGTTGTTTTCGTCTTTCGAGAGAGGCAGATTGGCTTGAGATGCGCCATATTAAATAAGTCGACAATCAAGCAAAGTGGGAGAAGCCAGGCGCAACAAGACCATATGCAGCATGACGAGTCTTCGAATAGGCAAGCAGGAAGAGACATCATCGAAATTCCGACCCTGCAAACGACGTTAGATAATCCTTCAGCTATGACAAGGTGGTGGTCGTTGTTCATGAGCACGTACGTATAGACTTCTGAGACTGACAGCGCATCGTATAGTTCTTCAGATTGAAGAGAGACCTTGCTGGACAACAAAGCAGCAACCATCTTGCCGTCCGCATCAGGGAAGTATTTCTTCCTGTTTTCATCGAAGTACTCTTGAGCAGATAAATGCGAAAGTCTGATGACGGCATGCTTCGGAATGCGTACGCCCGAACGCCCAGGCTTAGAATTGGTCGACTCGTCGACCTCGCGATCCCGATCCCGTGGACCATAGTCAGCTCGCACAAATCCAGCGCAAATGGATACTATCTCTTCCACAGACAGAAGATCGGTGCGGTCCGAGGTTGTCTCCGAAGCGCGAATCGCCTCTCCGAGAGCGTAGCTGTTCATGGGTCGTGCGCTCCGAGAGACCCACATCAAGATCGTTGTCGCTCGTGCAGATCTGAGGGGATCCTGCTGGCCTGTAGCTTTCTCCCAAGCGAAATCGTAGACATCGTTGATTTTGGTAGGCAAGGTTTTCAGATAACTGTAGATATCTTGAATGTTGTTACATACGAGGATGTGGCTCAAATGGAGCGATGCGAGTAGGAACCTGCGATGATCAGTTTACACGCTGTCTGTGAAGTGCGTCCCCACTCACATATGCTGTGTTGATTCGAGGATTTGAATGTAATTTCCGATCGCACTGTAATGAATGGATCGCTGCGGGAAGCCTTTTCCATTTCGTCCTTGACGTACGAGTTACTTTCGCGCTCAAGTCTGTTGGCAATCATAGTTCGCACATCATCCTCGAATGCGCGGATCTCGATAAGCCTGGAGCTCAAGAGCTCGTGTCTGATTACCGGTATGTCACGACTGGTCACTAGGAGCTTGATGCCACTGGTCTGCAGATGACGCAGGACGTTATTCATCACTAAGGTGTCCAGTTCATCGACAGCATCCAGGAGCACGAACGATGGTACTGCCTGCTCAAGTCTGGTGGCCAACCAATGCTCGAGGAGATCCATCTGTGGCATCGGCAATCTCTCATAAGAATATGACTTTGAGATGTTGCTGAAGTGCTCCCTGAAACCCAACGGAGGGTCGAAGCCTTCTCCCTCGTCGTTTTGGTAGAGCTGCGCGAGAATAGAGCACATAATAGACTCGACGCTCTGGCTGTGGCGCTCAGAGTATCGACAGTATATTTTGGCCAAGCTTCCTCTTGGAACCTTCCCGGCATTCAGATGCCTGACAATCTGAGCGAAGAGTGTCGTCTTGCCAGTGCCTAGATGTCCCCGGCACCATAAAACATCAGAAACTCCAGATGTTCGTGAATCCCGCCATTGTTTGAATGATTTGTTTTCGAAAAACCAGCTCAGAGTGCCATGTTCGTATCGTTTAAGCGCCTCGTTATGAATTTCCGAGAGATTCGGCATGACCAGCCATCTGAAAATACGCCGCTCTTCAGACTCCACGCCGTCGTAATGGTAGGTATCGCCAATCCTAGGGGAGGCGTTGTCGTGTATGTGAATGTTCTCATACCGTGTAGTGGGTCGCTCCATAGTTCAGGAACGGTGCACGCATGTTGGGAGTCATGATGGGCTGTCACCATGACAGCCGCATGAGCAAAGAAAGCACCAGAAAGACCATCTCATGACGTTCTTGGCTAGCATGCAGCGGGGCGCTGCTGCATCCCGCGCGGTAGTGCTCTTCGTCTGAGTGGTCCGAATAGTCCTCCGCCTTGTTCAGCATGCAAGCGCAGCAAGCCGCAGCTCACACGAAAGCTGCGCCCTTTGTCTAATGTGGTTCACATTAGCGAAGTCATGCATATCATTCGCCCTCACGGGTGGAGAGCTGCAGACGCCCCTTCTATGCGCAGCACCTTGATTGCCTGCGGACAAGAGCCACATAGAAATATATAGACTTAAAGCCTCGTCCACTCGTTCTTCGCTTTAGTCAATCGTCTGTCAGTCCAGCCTAGCATATGCCGCGATCATGGTTGACGGTACCCTTGCCTTGAGCATACCAGGCTTGTTCCTCACCTGCGTGCAATATTTCGAGCTCCTCCAGCTAGGCCGCAACTTCAAAACCGACTTCGCCTCGTCTCTTCTCCAGCTGCGAGCCGCCGAGCTTCGCTTGCAGCGCTGGGGAAACGCAGCCGGCATCACAGACGAAGCGTCCAATGGCTTCGTGTCAAATCTGCAAAAGAATCACACAGAGCAAGAAGTAAAATTCGCCCACTATGCCTGTCTGCAAATCAGGAAGCAGCTCAGCCGAGCCCAGGAAGACTTCCAGGACTTGGTGGACATCAACAAAGGTGAAGAAGAGTTGGTCGACGAATTCCAGCAGCTTGAGATTTGTGGGCCACCAGTGGCGCGTGCGACCCGAGTCTTGAACAACATCAAGTCACGTTACGACAGCAGCTTGCAATTCACTAAGAAGGCCTCCAGTCGCGGCAAATGGGCTCTTTACAAGAAGAATCAGCTCGGAGACCTTCTTTCTGTCATCACCGAGCATGTGGCGACGCTGGAAACCCTCTTCCCTGAGCAAGAAAAAGCTCTCGTCGTCGCAGAAGCCAAAGAAATGGAGCCCGAAGTCATCAAGACTCTGGCTCCTGCCGTTGACAAAGATGATCCACTTGCAGAAGCCTTGAAAGTCGAGGGTGGTCGCAAAGGAATGCGGTATGAGGACATCGACGTTTCTGGCAACGCTGCTCCTCATTTGGGCAGCAACTACCGCAAGGAGCCGCAGAACGAGGGCCAAACCGTGTGGAAAAATCTAAAGTTTTCAGGCAACTCGAGTGGGCAAGCTGGAAACAACTATGGGTTCGATAATCCAGCACAGAGATATTCTCCGGCTGGGCACTTGGGGTGAAGTGATTGGAGTATGGTGTTGATTCTTATCCTTGCTCCTGGGAGAGGCATGTCAATGATGACATCAATGCTTGGTTTCTGCTTCATGACGAGCTTTTAGTATGTTACATAGCATAATGATGATTTCCCAACGACATTAGCGCGCCATGTGATCGCTGCATACCATCCGACAAACTTGAAATTCAAGCCCGCTCCCAAACTCCTCGCTAATAGTATCAAACAGAAACAGAGACAGGTGACCTTCGACAGCCAACTTTATGTCTATGAAAGTATGAGCAGGAGTTGACTCAAACATTTTCAAACTCCAAGTCATCGTCCTCGTCCTCGTCGCTAGCAGCGGGCGTGCCTTCCGCGACAGCCGCAGGCGTTGACGAACCATTTGCGCCACTCATTGATGGCTCAAGGTTGCCAGAAGAAGGACCAGGACCATCAAGTCGGGGTCTCTTGGCCTCTCGCTCGTCGTCTGTTGCGTTCGAACTCTCAACCGCAGGAGTGGAAACAGCCGTACTGCCAGCACCATTGACGGCCGGCGTATTTGCACCCGTGACGTCGACATCTTCGAACTCGTCATCATCGTCGTCCTCATCGTCCTCCTCGTCTTCGTTCTTGTTCTCGGCTTCTTGTCTTTCGTTGGCAGCTTTCAGCTCAGCCCAGTAGGCGGCCATGACATCTTCGTCTTCCTTGTCACCCTTTTTGTCTTCGCTGGAGTCTGCTTTGGCTGTGACGCCGCCGAGGTGGACGTCTCGTTCCTGCTGTCGTTTGGCCTCCTTGGCGCCGACCGTGGTGATGTCGCCTGACACCGTGGACTTGACGATCCATTCGGGGAGTGCGTTCTGCCTCGCCTCCTTGTCGCGGCGTGCCTTGGCCTCTGCTTCTTCGGTCTCGCGCTTGACGGTCTCGTCGTCCTGAACCTGAACGGAGATCTTCTCTGGCTGAAGAGCGAGACCCTTGGTGCTTTGGAGGTTGCGATTGGGTGTGTCGACAATTTCTGTGCGGGCAGCTGGGTTGATATCGCTTCGGACGATGGGCTTCTGTTTGGACAAAGCCGTGTCGAAATCGTTCTCGGGAACAGTGGTGCCGTCGATTTGCATCATCAGGCCACGGATCTTATCAACCTGATTGTTGAAGCGTTTGACACTTTCGTTCTCATTTGCGCGGTCTTCCTCATCCACCGGGTCAAGAACATTTCCACAACGCTTGCAGATGAACTCACCGGTGGAGAGGTCAAGACTATCCATGCCTTCCAGTTCGGTATATTGAGATTTGCATTTTGAGCAGACCAGGTCTTTCTTCTCGGTAGTGGATGCGCCGAGGCTGTCCACATGTTTGCTCAGACGTAGTAGCCGGTATTTCACGCTGTCAATCGCAGTGTGGAAGTTGAGGTAGTACCAGTCTTTGTGCATCACGCGCTCTTTGCCTGGCTGGTTGCCTGATCCAGCCATGAAGCCTCCGCTACCGTCCGTTCGCCGCTCTGTTCGCACCTGTACGCTCACAAGGCCATCTTCTTTTAGCCGACCGCACAGCTTGCGAACAATCTTTGATTGCATGCCTAGAACGTGCGCAAGATCCGTGTCGGAGAGTGTGCTGTGGACAATGAGCGCCTCGATGAGTAAGACGTGCTCGGTCGGGTAGAAGGTGCGCGCGATGGTGCGCAGAAGGAGGGTAGCGAGTTCGGCCATGGCGGATATTGCAGTGTGGTATCGAGTAGTTCCGCTCGTATGTTGATGTATCTAGAGGATTATGACGACAGATGCGACAATGCGCAAGCAGGTGAGGTATTCAAGTTATGAGAGTTGTCTGGGTTAGAGAGTGTGATATGCACGGCGCAAACAGCGCGATAGTGTACAGATGTCCGGTGAGGCGACGACGGCAGTGACGGCAGGTGAGTGGGTGGTGGTGACAGACGCAGTGAAGCGCTGTTGGCAAGACGAGAGCAGATGCAAGAGACAAGCAGTGCAGGCAGCATAAAGAACGACCAGCCGAAGCAGCCAGGCCAGGCTCGTGCGGGCAGACTTGCTGGTTCGCGAGAAGAGGCATAACGGCCCGCGACGGCCCCGCATAATAAGAATTAGCGCAATGCATGTGAATGGATCCACTGAGGAGCTTGGAAATTCCTGCGACTGTAGGTAGACTCGCGACAGGCCAGCTCTGCCCTCTACGCCAATGCACACCTGCCTGCAGTCATGGACCACTCGACAGCCATCATGGAGGAAGCTGGCGCCGCTATCGACAAGGCTGCTGCACCGCCAGCTGCAGACACTCCCGCATCAGCATCCACACCTGCGCAAGACACTGGCGCAGAGCAACCCGAGGGCGACAGCGAGCAGCCTAAGGGCAATGGCAACAACCAGCGCAAACGCAAGGGCAACTTCCCGGACAGCAGCATCCGCCACGGCAGCCGAAAGGGAGGAAGACAATCCGATGGCGACAATAAGCGACATAAGAAGGGCGATATGGGAAGGGCCGATTACTTGTAAGCACATGCTGCATACCATTGAAGATGAACGCGATCACTGACTGACACTAGCCGCTCCGATCCAGACAAGCGCGCCAAAACCGACTCCAACAAGCAGCGCCGCCAGGAAGGTGAGCAGGCAAACTACGCCACCACATTCTCACAGGAAGAAATCGATGCCGAAGGCCGCAGACCGAAGCGCAAGGTCGCTGTCATGATCGGCTACTCTGGTACCGGTTTCAAGGGCATGCAGATCTCGCCGAAGGAGGAGACTATTGAAGGCGAGCTGTTCAAGGCTTTCGTCAAAGCTGGCGCTATCGCTAAGACCAACGCCGATGACCCGAGGAAGGCTTCACTCGTGCGATGCGCACGGACGGACAAGAACGTACACGCGGCTGGAAACATGATCAGCTTGAAGCTGATCGTCGAGGACGAGGATATTGTCGAAAAGATCAACGAGCACTTGCACCCTCAAATCCGCGTCTGGGGAATCGAGCGCACGATCAACAGCTTTTCGTGTTACCAAGCCTGTGACTCGAGATGGTACGAGTACCTGATCCCTACTCTGGCTTTCCTGCCTCCTCACCCCAGCAGCTGGTTGGCAAAGAACCTTGAGCGCATTGCCGATGAGGCTGGAGATCGCGAGGGCTACGAGAGCAGACAAGCCGAGGTCAAGAACTTTTGGCAGGAAGTAGAGGATACCCAGATCAAGGCGCTCTTAGAAACCATCGATGAGGATATCAGATGGGACGTCGTAAAGGCTCTGCAGGGAGAAGAGGAGGCGGGCGCAAAGGCTGCTAAGCCCGAAGCAGATGTGCCCGAGCCTGTGAAAGCTGGCTCGACCATCAAGGCCGAGGATGCTTCGGCTGGCGAAAGCAAAGAGGAAAAGACTGAGGATGCGGCCATTGTGATCAATCAGCCTTCGGCGGAGATTAAGACCGAGGAAACAATTGCGCCTCAGGAAGCCAAAACCGAGGTGAAGACTGAGGTGAAGACTGAGGATGCGCCCCAAGTCAAGGCTGAAGACAAGCCTGAAGTGAAGGCTGAGGACGCGTCTGAAGTCAAGGCCGAAGAGGCCGAGCCTGTGATAGACAGAGAACATCAAGACCGTGTTCAGCGTCTCCGTGCAGCCACCAAGCAGGTCCGCGCCGCGTACAACACTGCAAAGCGCCGTTACCGCATTCCCGAAGCACGCATTGAGCGCATTCAGCAAGCCCTCAACAACTATCTCGGCACGAAGAACTACCACAACTACACGATCCAGAAGCCCTTCAAGGACCCAAGTGCAAACAGACACATCAAGTCCTTTGTCGTCAACAGAAAGCCGATTCTGATTGGCGAAGGTCCCGAAGAGGAGAAGACCGAATGGCTGTCTCTCAAGGTCCATGGTCAGAGCTTCATGATGCACCAAATCCGCAAGATGATTGGCATGGTCACCCTGCTCGTGCGCAGCGGCAGCGACATCGACAAGACCATGGCCCACTCCTTCACCGCCGCCAAATACTCCATCCCGAAGGTCCCCGGTCTGGGCTTGATGCTGGAGCGCCCCGTCTTCGACTCGTACAACAGCATTCAAGCGACCAAGCACGAGCGCGAACCCCTTCGCTTCGACAAGTACGACGACAAGATCGAGGAGTTCAAGCGCAGGGAGATCTACGCGAGAATGTTCACCGAGGAGGAGCAAAAGGGCGAGTTCGGACGCTTCTTCAACCACGTGGACAACTTTAGGGAGCCGTACTTCTTGTACGTCAGTAGCAAGGGTCTCGATGCTACTGAAGGCTGGGGCAGGAAGGAAGGCTACGGCGAGGTCAAGACGGGCGCTGATAGCGACAACGAAGGTGCTGGTGAGGCGTGAGCGCATTCGATGTTCAAAGGGCGCATCATTCGATAGCGCGATAGACATGTACCACGATCCGAAATCATTTTGCACATACCGAATCAAGGCTCTTCAATCCGCCGCGCAGAAGTAATGATTTACGACCGCATCACGAAGGCAAGCCTCGCAGTAATCACCCTCCTGACGAGAGCCTCCCGCGGTCGTCGTCTTAAGTTTCCCCTTCAAGCCACGCCAGCGAAAGCCAAAACCTTAAGATCTGAGACATCCAGTCTATGTCTTAGACACCCTCTCCTAGCCGGCAAATCCAACGGTCGCCGCCAACGCAACGGCGACGCTGCTCAGCCGCATAGAACCCCTCGTCTTTGCATCTTTGCTATGGCGCAATACTGAAATAGCTAAAGCATGCCGAGTGGTATTCTCGTCTAGCTCCTCGGCCACTGATGTCAAAGGCTCGCACCCCTGGCGATCTATTCGCGAGGTTGAACGAATTAAGCAATTGCTATGTTCTTTTCCTTGTCGTTCCGGCTGGTGGGGGAGTGGCAGGGGGCTTGTGGTTTTGGGTACGAAAGACAAGGAGGCAGGCAAAGTAGTAGGAAGATGGGTTCGCACGGAAGAGTTACTTATAGAGACCATGTCGCCCGTTTTGGCAGAGGGAAACGTACTGTGCTATCCATTCTTTACTATATCCGTTCGTTTACGTCTTCTTCTGAAGAACTTGGTGGCGATCGTTGATACCAGGCCTTACATTGATCGTATACACTCGCTAGCCTGGAGCAACGCATCAAGATGCACTCTTTCAACGTATTTTTATCGATTATCCTCGCTTTCACATCAACAGCATGGTCACTACCTCACTCAATATTACGAGCACAAGAGTCCGAAACGACCGCTGCGGCGCCTCCACGTCTGGTAGCTTATATCCAAACGTTCAAATCCGTTGATGGAGGGCCACTATCACTGCTACCGCTATTGGAACAAAACACCGGGGTCACACATATTCTCCTATCAGCTGTGCATCTCAACGAACAGCCTGGCGATATCACTTTGAACGAACACCACCCCAGTGATCCCATGTACGACACGCTCTGGTCGGAAGTCAAGCAGTTGCAAGACGGCGGCATCAAAGTCATGATGATGCTCGGTGGCGCTGCTCCTGGGACATACCAGCGGCTCAGCGGAGACGACGAATCTGTAAGTCCTAACGATCAATCAGTCTCCTCATCCTAAGACCCAGCAAAGCTCACCCGCCATCCCAGTTCAAAGCCTACTACGACCCTCTCCTCGCCATCTTCAAGCAATACAACATCCAAGGCCTCGACATCGACATCGAAGAATCCGTCCCAATGTCCACGCCGCTTCGCCTCCTCCGCCAACTCAACTCCGACCTCGGAAAAGACTTCATCCTGACCATGGCTCCCGTCGCCTCTGCTCTGCTCCGCAACGGCGTCGGCCTCCACGGCTTCCCGCAACGAGACATGGATGACCAAGCCACCGATCCTGCTCGCCCAAATGGAAAACTCGTCAACTGGTACAATGCCCAGTTCTACAACGGCTGGGGCGATGCGAGCAGCACGGATATGTACGAGCAGGTGCTTGCTGAGGGAGGATGGGAAGCTGATCGTGTTGTCATGGGCGTTCTTACCAACCCTGGCGATGGTGGAAGTGGGTTCGTCAAATTGCCTACCTTGCAAAACGTCATCGGCAGTCTAGGAGCCAAGTACGCTTCCTTCGGCTGTGCTGTTGGCTGGGAGTACTGGGCCGCTGGAACAGGAGACGGCATCGCCTCGCCATGGGAGTGGGTGAAGGCGTTGGGAGATACCATTGCCGCATTTTCTTCCGACGTTCAGGAGGCGGATTCCACTTCGGCAGCTGATGGACCTACAAGCTCTGAGTCGGGAGATGGAGAGCAGCCTTCTGCTTCGCCACAGGCTCCTTCGAGTCCCAGGAAGGATCCGCCTACACCTTGGCCTTCGCAGATGGAGACGCTGGAGTCTGTGGGTGCTGGACACTGGGATAGTGTGAGGGCGCTAAATATGACGAATGGTGATACGAGGGCTGCGGGCGATATGCTTGGGGTTGGGAAGCTGATTGATGGGATTTTGGACGATGTCAATGTGATTGTGAGCGGAGCTTTGAGCGGAGTGTCTGTTGTCTGATGAGGTTTAGCATAGCGAAGTTTCTCTTTATTGTTAGATACCCCTTTGGAAATGGAAATGTATAGTTCTTCCACCTTGGATTGAAGAGCAACTCATTTGGTGTGTCCAAACCATCGAGTCAGCTTGACGGCTCAGACTATGTTTCGTCTCATGGAAGCTTCGAATGCTCCGTTCTCAGTAAGGACCAATGTTTAGTTTGGGCATTGTCAAACAGAAATCAAAGATCATGTCTGCGCCAGATAGGTTCCTCATCTCCAAAGAAGTTGCGATGATAGGGAAATAGTTAGGGAGACTCTTGATCCGTGCATGTTGTGGTGGCGGGGCAGATGAGTGAACCTGGGGAAGTCGTTCGGCAACTTCTGACGATAACGATGACTTGCATGCAAGAGCCAACTACGATAGCAAAACCAAGGATTTTCCAATGGCACGCGACTTGGCTCCCGATTGGATCTTGAAAGAGACGCTGGCGATTCAAGCACAGACAGCGCAATGGTTCAAAGACAAGCAGGCTGAACATGCTGGACAGAAACCCCTCACTTTGACGGTCTTGGGTTGCGGTATGCGACAACGCGATGCCTGGAAGTCAACACAGACTGTTGACACCGAGTAGGAGACCTGGGTACCGCAATCTTGAGCGGCATTTTCGACTCTCTTTCCCATTCGGAGATCCCAGATCCTTCTAACGCCGTTGCCTCTACCGACCCTACTGTCCCGGCGAAACTTCCAGCGAGATTCAGCGCATGCGTGACAAGAGCAGAAAGTGGAAGGAGGATCGAGAAAGAGCTAGAAAAATACGATACCCAGATCACGATCTATGAGAACAACAATCTGCAAGCGGTGCAGGATGCAGACATAATCATACTCGGCTGCAAGCCTCAAGTGGCTGAGCGCATACTCGGCAACGATGAGATTCGTGCTGCACTGCAGAACAAGCTCCTCATCAGCATCCTCGCCGGTGTGACTGAGGTCGAGCTGCGCAACATGGTCTACCCTAATGGCAAGGTGCCGGACTTCGGTGCCTGCAAGATTGTCCGCGCAATGCCGAATATGGCTGCCACAGTGCGAGAGAGCATGACGGTCATTGGCACCTCAGATCCGCCTTTGCCCGAAGAGACGAACAAGATGGTGACTTGGATCTTCACGCGCATTGGCCGAGTTGTGCATTTGCCGCCGGCCAACATCGATGCTTGCACCGCGCTATGTGGCTCGGGGCCTGGTTTCGTGGCGATCATGCTGGAGTCAATGGTCGCTGGTGCGGTCGCTATGGGCGTGCCGAGAGAAGAGGCTTACATCATGGCTGCACAGACAATGCGTGGGACAACGGGAATGGTGTTGCAAGGTGGCGAGCACCCAGCGATGATAAGAGACAAAGTCAGCACACCGGGTGGATGCACAATCAATGGTATGCTGGTGCTTGAGGAGGGTGCGATAAGAGGAACAATTTCGCGAGCGATCAGGGAGGCGACAAATGTGGCAGCGCAGTTGGGGGAGGGAAAGCAAGATGTGAGCAGCAGAAGTGCAAAGTAAAGAGGACGCACTTGTCAAAGGAAAACCTTGGATTAGTATACCCGAAGTAATGCTCACTGATACAGCTCACTCGGAACTCCTGGAGGTAGATATGGTGTGTGAGCCGTGAGGTAGGGTAGCTTGTGATAAGTGACAAGAAGCGTGCAACGCGCCTTCTTCATCTGGACCAACTCTATCCGGACTTCATCCTCGATCTCCTTCACACCCGATAATTGCATTGCGATACCAGCGAGACATCTCATTGGGACACGGCACGTTCGATCACCGTTGCAGGTATTCTCCGAAACATGTAAGCACTTGCGCAACATGGACCAACGCCTCTTCGCACGGCTCGACCAGCTGCAGCGCGGAGCTCGCGAGACTCATCCACGACGCGCTGGATACCATGACCGCCATGTAGCCCCCAGCCACGGGTCGTACGATCAGGAGCCGGAATACTACGACGGGGACGAGGTGTACGGGAACGAGAACGCTTTCCCGCCAACCTCGCATGGTAAGGACCCCACCTGCCTTGTCGCCTGGAGCATCACTGAAATGTCTTGTAGGGCCATACGCAGCTGCATACGATGAATACGAGGACGATCAACCAGCGAGGCGTTCGCAAATGCTGCCACCTCACATTGATCAGCGGCAGTATCGCTCGCAGGCACCGCCAACTCATGAACCAGCCGGCAACGGGCATTTCGATCTATGTGAGTAAGCCTTCGCAGACACTATGAAACATGAAGCTGACCTCCAGAAGCCCAGTATGCCTACAGCGGTGCTCACCCGGGAGCTGAAAGCTCTTCATCTTACAACCTGCCTTCGAGTCCCGTGGCCAACGCAGGCCGTGGAAGATCGACGGCTACCAATCAGATTCTGAGACGGCAACCTATGCAGCCAACTCACTACAGACAGCCTACACAGCCCGCCCAGTGGCAGCCAGAAACCTCCACAGCGTTCGAAGCAGACATGGACGACCACCATCTCAGCGAAGGGTTGGCGACTCCTCTGTACGAAAGGCCACCTGCTCCATCTGCAAGACCACCGGTAATCAAGGCGCCTCCTCAAGGAACACCTGTCGTACAAGGAATCCCACTCATCTCCACCCAAAAGCTGCCAGATCGCTTCAGGTCCATTTTCCCTTTTCCGCTCTTCAATGCAGTTCAGTCAAAATGTTTTCCGGTAGTGTACAGCACAAATGACAACTTCGTGCTCTCTTCGCCCACCGGCAGCGGTAAAACGGCGATCCTGGAGCTCGCAGTCTGCCGCTTGATGAATGGATTTGCCAACGGCTCATACAAGATCGTCTACCAGGCGCCTACCAAGTCCCTATGCTCAGAGCGTCAACGTGACTGGCAGCAGAAGTTCGGCCGTTTCGACCTCCGGGTAGCAGAGCTGACCGGCGACACCGACAACGCGCAGCTTCGAAATGTCCAGCACGCCACCATCATCATAACGACGCCCGAAAAATGGGACAGCATGACGCGAAAGTGGAAAGATCACCAAAAACTCATGCAAATGGTCAAGCTGTTCTTGATTGACGAAGTTCACATCCTCAAAGAAGGGCGTGGTGCCACTCTCGAAGCCATTGTTTCCCGCATGAAGTCAGTTGGCTCCGACATCAGGTTTGTGGCTTTGAGTGCCACGGTGCCCAACTCACAGGATATCGCGACATGGCTGGGCAAAGACTCCGTGACGCCATTTATTCCAGCACCGCGAGAGAGGTTTGGCGAAGAATTCCGCCCTGTACCGCTGTCAAAGCACGTTTGTGGATACAATGCTACCGGCAATGACTTTGCCTTCGAGAAGACGCTCAATGCAAAGCTGCCAGAAGTCATCGCTAGATGGTCACAGCGCAAGCCAATCATGGTATTCTGCTTTACACGAAACTCGTGCGTTGAAACAGCGAAGCTCCTTGCCAATTGGTGGGCAACAAAAGGGCCCAAAGACCGCTACTGGGAGGCTCCGAGAAGCCGAGTGGTCGTCGCAGACAAAGATCTACGAGGTATCCATCTTCTCAAGCCGAAGCTCGGGTTTCACCAGATGCTAACACTACCATAGACACCGTGCCTTCTGGAGTCGCGTATCACCACGCTGGCCTCTCCGCCAACGACAGGACCGCGATCGAGAACGCATACCTGAAAGGCGATGTGAACGTGATCTGCTGCACATCTACACTGGCAGTTGGCGTCAATCTACCCTGCCACATGGTGATCTTGAAGAACACTGTGGCGTACGCCAGCAATGGCGGTTCTGGCGGCTGCAAGGAGTATTCTGATCTGGAGGTCATGCAGATGCTGGGCCGAGCTGGACGACCTCAATTCGACAAATGTGCTGTTGCCATCATCTTGACAAAACTACAGAAGCGCGATCATTACGAGAAGATGGTCACCGGTCAAGAAGTCCTCGAAAGTTGCTTGCATAGCAACTTGATCGACCACCTCAACGCGGAGATTGGACTTGGTACAATTACCAGTGCTTCCACAGCGAAGCGATGGCTGTCTGGAACCTTTCTGTATGTCCGACTCAAAGAAAACCCAGAGCACTACAAGCTCGACGGTGGTGGTGCTGGTCGAAACCTGGAAGAGCGCCTGGAAACGATTTGCAATAAGGCGATCGCTTTATTGCAAGAACACAATCTTGTTCAAGGTGCATCAAAGTTGCAATGCACTGAGTTCGGCGACGCCATGGCCCGTTACTATCTGCGATTTGAGACCATGAAGATCCTCCTTGCGCTACCACCACGCGCGAAGACCTCTGAGATTCTGTCGGCAATCGCGCAAGCATCAGAGTTCAGCGACGTCCGATTCCGCGCCGGCGAGAAAACGACTTACAAAGCACTGAATGGGAATAGTTCAATCAAATTCCCGATTCCGGTCAATTTGGATGCGCCCGCTCACAAGATTTCGCTCATCATTCAGGCAGTCCTTGGCGCCGTTGACTTCCCATCTGATGATCACAAGCAACGTATGGACTACTCAACAGCGAAGAGCCTCATCTTTACAAACGTGCAGCGTCTGATCAGATGTGTTGTTGACTGCGAACTATACCTGCAAGACTCTGTCACAGCACGGAACGCTCTTGCGCTGGCACGGAGCCTTGGTGCTGAGGTGTGGGATGATTCACCGTTACACATGAAGCAGCTGGAAGGTGTTGGTCTTGTCAGTGTCCGTAAGCTTGCGACCGCTGGTCTGAAGACTGTCGACGACATCGAGAATACGGAACAACATCGACTGGAACACCTTCTCTCCCGCAACCCACCGTTTGGAATGCAGCTGCAAGAAAAGGCCAAGGCATTTCCAAAGCTGCGAGTCGGGATGAAGGCGGTCGGAGAACCAGTAAGCCGCTCTCCAGGGTCCTGGATTGAGGGAAGCGTGCTGACTTGGCAGATCATTCGTACCGGTGAGCCCGTGACAGTGAGAATTCGCGCGGACATAGGGTTTTTGAACGAAAAGACACCCGAGTTCTTCCAGAAAAGACCGGTGTATGTGTGCTTGATCACCGAGCTTTCTGATGGCCACCTCTTACATTTCGCGCGCATAAGGTATGTACCTCGCATACTATAAAGCGGGAGGCATTATCTGACATCTCACAGCGCAAAGAAGCTCAACAAGGGGCAAGAAGTCATGTTCGAAGCAAAGCTGGCGAGCCCGAGTCAGACGATCAGAGCATATGTCATGTGCGACACGATTGGTAGGCTGGATGTCTTCAATCTTGTCGGCTTAAATGCTAATAAGAACAGCTGGCACAATGAGGACTGCAATCCTCAAACCCGACGTTCCTGCGCAAGCTTTTCCTCCACCGAAGGTGACGGAGACGAGTAAGCAGCAGACGACGGCCGGCTCCAAATCGACGCGAAAGCAATCTGGAATTGCATCAAAACGTAAGGCCTCGGACACTGGTTTCGACGAGTTTGGCGACAATGCCATCAACGACGCCGACCTGGCGCTCGCGGAAAATGGTGGTTTCGAGAACATCGACGACTTCGACGACGACGCTAGGCCCAACGCCAACAAAGCTAATAAAAAGCAAAGACAGTCCAATGCTACCAATCCTGCTGCCGCTGAACATGAACCTCGGCAGCTCGAGAACGGCAAGTGGGCCTGCAATCACAACTGCAAGGACAAGACCTCGTGCAAGCACATGTGCTGTCGAGATGGTCTTGACAAAAAGCCAAAAGCGCCGAAGCCGAAATCAAACAAGAGGGACTCTGAAAGCTCGGCGGACCCGAAACAAACGCAATTGAACATGTCAGTCAGTAAGAAATCTCGCGAAGCAGTGGCAATGCCATCCACCCAGTCTCAGACATTCGAGCCTCCAGCGACCCGCAATCCTCCCAAAGGCCCCGAAATCCACGACCTCAATACATTGCACAGCAACACCAAGTCCAATACTCGTCCTGTACCGCTTTTGAGCAATAACTATACAGCACCAAAAACACCAAGCTCCGCTGCTGCCCTACCAAAGCCGCTTCAGTCAAGGTCAAAATTCACGGAAGCAGCCCGGCGCGCGGAGCAAGACGGTTTCTCCGACGACTTTGGCTCGCTCGATGGTCTATCCACGATCGACGAGCTGGCTGCTGATCGTCCTTCCGCTCGTATGAGTCTGCCTCCCCAGCAGGAGAGCGAGCTGTTCGCAATCGAAAACGACGATATGCTGGACAATTTCCCACCTACTGACCAAGAAGAGCTGCAATCCCATTCGCCAGTCAGGGCCCAAGCTAAGGCGTCATCTTTGTATGACTTTGACGATGATTTTGACGATGAAATGGTGCAGCCTGCTGTACAAGGCTTCGCAAAACCGCTTCCTCCAATCCGCAACGACGCAAAAGAACCCAGCAGAAAGCCCGCGCGACCGTTCGTTGAGGCTTCCAGCGACTCAGCGGCGTTTGACCTTGGTTGTAAGGGCCCGAAGACCAAGCGCTTGGACGGCCGAGGCGACAATGTCGACGCTATAGTGGTCTCGTCCAAGGACGCATCTTCTCTTCCAGATCGTGCTGCTGCAATGCCAGAAGTATCCGATGGATTCATCCTTGCCGAGACCCAAGGTGCTATGGGCGGGACTCCAGTCACGGCTGACCTCAGCATAGAGCGACCGGACAGCTCTGATTCTGCGACGAGACGTTTCATGCATGAGGAGTTCGGAAGTGACCTCTTCAACATCGTAGATTGATAATGGCCACCCAGAGACCCAGGGTGCTATTTTGCTGCTATGCTTGCTTTTCTGAGAGACATGGCATGGAAGGTGATGCCTGTAGACTGACAGAATACATGGCTTGAAGACAAACTTGCTTTGATCTGGTAGCAAAGACTAGCCCATGCAAGTAGTGAACAGCAAAGTGCCACATGAAATAGCTCAAAAGTCCTTACTGACCAATACAACAGGACCTTCGTAAGCATGCCTTCCAAACAAAAAATAGTAGCAAACCGAGAACAGCACCACTGAGCCGTAGATCAGTGAGCTCCAGTTCATAGTCTCTGGCTGCACAGGTGTTGCCAGCGGGAAAAATGCGAAGACGTACACCAACAGCAGGAAAAGCACCGAAATGATATTGCAAGCAAGACCTGCGCGGTCCAGACTCCAGCGAGCATGAGGCAAAGGCTCCCCTCGTACTTTGCGCAGTGCCACGCAGGATATCGAAATTATGTAGGAGCTTAGGAATGCGCCTGTCGCTAAGGAGACGATGGCGTTGAATGCCACGCTGCTTCCGAGGTTGATCAGCGAGAGAAGGCATGTGATGGCGAAAGAAACGCAGACAGCGTTGAGTGGGATGTCCCAGCCGGGACGAACTCTAGTCTCAGGTGTCAGTTGGTGCGAGCAGACACAGAAAGGCAAGATGAAACGGACCGGCAAAGGAAACTGCTGAAAGGCATGCCCCGATCTCGCGCAAAGGCGAACATCTGACGAGAGGCAGTGGCGACATTGCTGATTGTGCTGCATAGACACATTAACGTGATCAGACATGCCATGACTGTGGCGCCGGCTTTGTTGTTTGTGGCGTTGTAGAAGACGTCAATGTATGCGTACGAGTACTTTGGTGAGATTGCTGTCTCGAGGTCTCCGATGCAGAAAGCGAAGGTGATAACCATGACGAATCCAGTAATACCATTCAAGACGAGTGTCCACATCATACCAAGAGGTAACACGCGAGAGGCGTCCTTGATTTCCTCGGCCATGTGCACTGCCGAATCGGGGCCGATGAGCGAGTATATCGGCCCTATGATCCCAACAAGGCATGCGACTCCTTGTGATGGCCAGCCATTGGCATTCGTAAACTGCGTGAACACAGCGTCTGCGGATTGGCGTGGTGCTAACGCCCACAGCGGGATCAAGATACCGAAGAAGCCGAAGACATGGATGATCAGAATGATGCCTTCGATCAAGGGAAGCTTCTTAGCGAAGAAGGTGTTGAAGAGTATTGCGACAGCTGCTACTGCGATGATTAGAAGCGTTGCGTGCCACTGCTCGGCAACGTAGTTGTCGTCGTTCAGTGCAATGATGCCTTGGATTTGTGTTGCGACGAGGTACGAGCCGCTGCTAATGTTGACTTGCCAGCCTAGGACGCATAGCCAGCCGGTAATGTACGATAGGAACTTTTGTGCAGGCGCTGGAGAGAATTCCGATACCCAGTCTGTGATATGAAGTTAGTCGGCTACTTACTCTGGTAGAGGAACTCCTCTAGCTGGCACTAGAATGGAATTTCGAAGAGTACTAAATGCCGATTTTGAACATACTAATCTGCTGTCAGCATGACTCCAAGATATATTCGAGCTTCCTCACTTACCGGTATTGTCCACCTGAAGTAGGGGCCCTGGCTGCGTCAGTACACTGTAGCGATGCAAGCGAAAGTCGCAATTACTTACATACTGGCCATCTCTGCCATGGACAAAATCGCAAAGGAGAAGCCAAAAAGCGAGACGAGATACATCCACACCATTCCTGCGAGCCCACCATTTGGTAAGATGTAGCTAGCGGTACTATCCCAAAGCTTGAGTCCATGATTCAGGGCACTGCAAATAGTTTGGATACTCACAAAAGAATGGCCTCCCACGTGCACATCAAGACTGCAGTAAAGCCCATGACTGAGATCAATCGGAAGTTTCGCTTAGTGGAGGACATCAGTGTGAACGCATTACACAGGCGGCATACGTTTTGGCATTTCGACTTACTCTCAATTCTTGCGTCTTGCCAACTCGCTTCATATCTCGTTGATCCGTGATGGTGCCGACTTTGTACGACTTGGCCGAGCCCTCAGGAACGAGGTCCGACTCCATCTCGTACTGATCTCTCGTCATGATGATCCTGGGTTGCAGGTGTATCCGTGGAAGTTCTGAATTTCATCAACTGTCGAGAATGAACTCCAACAGCTATATCTGTTCAGGAGTAGAGAAGTGACATTGGAAAGGAGGAGGTATCGCAGATCTCACGAGCTTTACACGTGGGCACCCAAAGAAAACATGCACTAAGTCGCTGGGCCTGTACAACACGAACAGCATAAGCCAGAGCTGATGCCGACCTTCTCCATGTCAAAGAACGCTCGACTATGACTTCAAGACTTGCGTGGATTGATTCGAAATCGGTAGTCTGGCGATCCAGAGGCTTTTGGATCTGTGAAGGACATCGAGATTAGTGGCAGATGCTTCAGCCCAGGGAAGCCGATGGAATCATCGTGCTCCGTTTCGCTGTTTGGGCTGCGAGGCTGGATGGCTGCATGCTGTGCTGTGCGGATGGGGTCCTGAGGGGAACGGTAGTGGTAAGCTTTGGGTGGGACGCAGGGTGCCAGGGCGTGCAGGTGTCGTGGTACCACTTGGGGAGCTTGTGTCTGTGAGCATTTGCCGCGATATTCGTATGGATCTTGCGGTGGGATCAACTTGCAGAAGTCGTTGCGAAGCTTCTTTCCTTCAGACGGTCAGCTTCCAATTCTGTGGTCGCAATGTGTTCCTGCATCGAAGAAGTGCTCGACTCGTGCTTTGATAGCGATTTCACTGCCGACTTGTAATAAGTCGGCGCGATTAGGATCAGCATCTGCACGTCGCCGCCTGATCCGTCAAATAGAAGCGAGAAGTCGCATCACACGCAATCACCGTCTCCCACACGCCTCCACGGTCAGCGCGGCTAGCGAGCGCCACAGCCATGCTCTGACAGAACACCACCCAACACCGGAGACTTCCTATCCTCAGCCTTACAATGACCTATCAACACCTTGGCACCGGAGCCGAGGCCGTGATCGAACTGCTGTCGTGACCGCTACATGTCTATTCGTCGCAAACAGCGGCACTGCTCCAAGTGCTCCGCACAAACTATGGCCCAGAGCTGACAAGTTTGCTGGCTCAAGGACTGAACCCGATCACCAAGCCCTGCTGTGCTCGCACGTTGTGTACATTGCACGAGCACTGTCTCTCATTCATCGGCGCACATCGGGTCGATTCGCGACGTGCGTGTCGCATGCTACCAGTGACCACTTTGCGTGCCCAGGCACAGGCAAGCTTCTTATCCCACCATCTACCGCGCACAATGCTTACCACCCTCGGTTCGCCCATGGGCATGTACCTGTTTCCCATGAAATGGATGGTGTCAGTGTCGCTGTCGCCACTCACTTTCTCGTCATTTCTCCGTGCCCCGAAACGTCCCCTCACATGCAACACATGATACTCATCCATTAAGACTCCTACTGTATCCTGGCGCGTCTATGTCGTCTTTGGTGGTGCCCGAAGGTCCGCGATCTTTCACCATCACACCTGACGACCATGGCGGAATCATCGTCGTCGTTGGATGCATACTCATGACTTGGACGCTGCTATGCTTCATGATCAGGCTGTACAATCGCTTCATGCTCAGGTCAGCACTGGGTCTTGACGACTTCGCATGCGGAGTTGCAACTGTGAGTAGCACCCCCACGGAGATGTACTGCTAGCCAACCACCTAACATTCCGCAGGCTGTCGGCATTGCACAGACGCTTGTCATGTGCGTTGCAGTATCTCATGGCTTTGGCAAGTCGCTCGTGTTGGTGTCGATAGACAAGTTGCACCTGGCTGAGAAGGCATGTCTGCGTACGCGTTCTTGCAATAGATGAATTCCAGCTAAGCCTTGAGCAGGATATGTACGCCGTCTCAATGCTCAGTTTGTGCGCTGTCGCTTCTTCGAAAGCCGCCACACTGTTCTTTCATCTGCGCATCACGCCTCATCGTTCTCACAAGTTCGCGTGCTATGCTCTGGTCGGTCTGTGTACACTCTGGATGGTCGCGGTGATGGCGTTAATTGGAACAAGATGTGGAAGTCATAAGCCTCAAATACTGTACGGCAGGACATGTCATAACTTTGTAAGAGCTGTACTTCGTACGTGGCAATCGCGAAATACTGACATGTGTCTTAGTCGAAACTATGGGTCGGCATCGCAGTAACGGACTCTGTGCTGGAACTCGCAATCTTCGCAGTCCCTATCTGGATACTGTGGGAAGTTCATACGCAGCGGGCCTACAAGGTGATGATCCTGATGGCTTTCGCTTCTCGGCTGTTGATTCCCGTGTTGGCCAGCATACACGCATCAACTGCTGCAGAGTGGGCAAGCACCGAGCCAGCCTTCGAACCCGTCAGTGCAGTTGTAGTGTTCCTCTGGTTAAATGTCGAAACCAATTACGCGATAATGGCGGCTACGTTCCCCACGCTGGGCTCGTTTGTCAAGTCTCTCAACACGCGATGGGGCGCTTTGGATGGCCCGGAAGTGGCTCAGTACGCCATGGAGTCGCTGTCGGAGCGATCTCAAAACGAAGGCAGGGCAAGCAGAGGAAGACAGCGATTGACAATGTGCCGGGCTGCACATGAAGACGCGGCCACGCTGAGACCGGAAGGATCGACGTACTCGTTCAGAATGAGGAGTCCGCCTGCGTCGGCGAGTAGGGAAGCTGGGACAAGTCGAACACGGACACAAGGGAGCGATGCCAGCGATCAGATGATCATCAGGAAGACAGTGGATACCAGTGTCGAGACGGGCTATCCGCAGGGATGAAGGATAGACAATGTGGCGTTTGGGTGTAGCATAGCATTGTGCGATACGCATACTTAGACCACTTGAGCGGATGTAGAAAAGGCTCTTGAATGTGAGAGTGACATACTCTCACAATAACATAATGTTGGCGATGGTTGTCGCGGAAGAGATGTGAAGATCGGACGCTCGACTCGTCTCGTCTCCCTGGGCCGGCTTGGCGTTTTGTTTGGGAGCTGCCGTCACCAGCCTCGAAGCTCGACGTCGATGCCTGGATAGCGCCTCCTTCACCACCACCTCCATCCTTCACACCACCCTTCCATCACTCACCACCTACCCGTCGCCTCTCAGGCATTCTCGAGAGACGCACCGGCATCATGGCGGGCGAACAGGACTCGCTCTTCCGCTCGGCGGACATGACGCTGACCCAGCTCTACGTGGCCAACGAGATTGGCCGCGAGGTCGTTTCGGCCCTGGGAGAGCTGGGTGTCATGCAGTTCAGAGATGTACGATATGGACATGGATTATTGCCCAAGAGGAGAGACTCACACTCTGTGTAGCTGAACCCCGAGACGACTGCCTTCCAGCGCACCTTCACCCAGGAGATTCGCCGCCTTGACAACGTCGAACGCCAGCTCAACTACTTCCGCCAGCAGATCGAGAGAAATGGCATTGGCATGCGCCCCATCTATGACTTCAGCAACAACATGGCCGCACCCTCCGCTTCCGAGATCGATGAGCTCGCCGACCGCAGCCAGAGCCTTGAGACGCGCATCCACGGCTTGAACGAGAGCTACGAAACACTCAAGAAGAGGGAGACCGAGCTCACCGAGTGGCGCTGGGTTCTGCGCGAGGCTGGCGGTTTCTTTGACCGCGCAAGAGGTCAGACAGAAGAGATTAGGCAGAGCATCGACTCCTCTGATGACGCGCCTCTGCTTCGCGACATGGAGCAGGCAAACGGATCCAGCGACGCCCCGCAGCAGCAGAGCTTCAGCGTCATGAACATCGGATTCGTTGCCGGTGTCATTCCTAGGGAGAGAATGGGCGCTTTTGAGCGCATTCTCTGGCGTACTCTCCGTGGCAACTTGTACATGAACCAGAGCGAGATCCCGGATCCCATTGTTGACCCCGAGAAGAACGAGGAGGTACACAAGAACGTTTTCGTCATCTTCGCCCACGGCAAGGAAATCATCGCGAAGATCCGCAAGATCTCTGAGAGCTTGGGCGCGAGCATCTACAACGTCGACGAGAACAGCGAGCTTCGCAGAGACCAGATCCACGAGGTCAACAACCGTCTACAGGATCTCTCCAATGTTCTTGGAAACACCAAGCGCACTCTGGACGCCGAGCTCAACCAGATCGGTCGCTCTCTTGCAGCCTGGATGATCGTCACGAAGAAAGAGAAGGGAGTCTACCAGACTTTGAACCGCTTCAGCTACGATCCTGCCCGTAAGACATTGGTTGCGGAGGCCTGGTGCCCGACCAACTCCCTGGGTCTGATCAAGTCCACACTTCAAGACGTCAACGACCACGCCGGACTTAGCGTTCCCACAATCGTGAACCAGATCAAGACGTCCAAGACGCCACCGACTTACAACAAGACCAACAAGTTTACTCTTGGTTTCCAGACCATCATCGATGCCTATGGTACTGCCAAGTACACCGAAGTCAACCCCGGTCTTCCTGCTATCGTCACCTTCCCATTCCTGTTCGCTGTCATGTTTGGTGATCTTGGTCACGGCGCCATCATGACTCTTGCCGCTGCCGCCATGATCTACTGGGAGAAGCCCTTGCAGCGTGGCAAGCAGGACGAACTGTTCGGCATGGCCTTCTACGGACGTTACATCATGCTTATGATGGGTATTTTCTCCATGTACACTGGTCTGATCTACTGCGACATTTTCTCGAAGGAGCTTTCTCTGTTCCCATCTATGTGGGAGTGGAAGTTCCCTGAAGGTTATGACCCGGAATCTGGTCAGACTATCGTCGCTACCCGTGTCGAAGGCTACACCTACCCATTCGGTCTGGACTGGCGCTGGCACGACACAGCGAACGACTTGCTCTTCTCCAACTCTTACAAGATGAAGCTGTCTATCATCATGGGTTGGGCTCACATGACCTACAACCTATGCTTCTCCTACATCAACGCCCGTCACTTCCGCAAACCGATCGATATCTGGGGTAACTTCATTCCCGGCATGATTTTCTTCCAGTCTATCTTCGGCTACCTTGTCGTCTGCATTGTGTACAAGTGGAGCGTTGACTGGGTTGCGATCAGCCAGCAGCCACCTGGACTGTTGAACATGCTGATCTACATGTTCCTTTCCCCTGGTTCTATCGTTGAAGGCGAGCAGCTCTATTCTGGTCAGGCTGGTGTACAAGTCATTCTTCTCCTTCTGGCTGTCGCCCAGGTACCTATTCTGCTGTTCCTCAAGCCGTTCTACCTTCGCTGGGAACACAACCGCGCTCGTGCCCAGGGCTACCGCGGCATTGGCGAGAACACCCGTGTCTCTGCGCTTGATGATGACGATGATGACGAAGAAGGTGGACACAGCTCCCACGCAAACGGAAGACTTTCCACCGATTCTGATATGGATGGCGCGGCTATGATCACTCAAGACATCGACGATGAGCATGGTGAAGAATTCGAATTCAGTGAGGAAATGATCCACCAGGTCATCCACACCATTGGTACGCATTCGCTCTTCCTTGGATCATAAAGAAAAGAAATATCACTAACCGATTATCCAGAATTCTGCCTCAATTGCGTGTCTCACACCGCTTCTTACCTTCGTCTCTGGGCCCTGTCCCTTGCTCACCAGCAGCTTTCCATTGTCTTGTGGAAGATGACTCTCGCCAACGCCTTTGCCATGACCGGTGTTACTGGCATCATCGCCATCTTCATCTTCTTCACCGTTTGGTTCTTCCTCACTGTCGCCGTCCTGGTCGTCATGGAGGGTACCAGTGCTATGTTGCACTCCCTGCGTCTGCACTGGGTCGAAGCGATGAGCAAGCATTTCGTCGGAGAGGGTGTTGCATTTGAGCCGTTCAGTTTCCAGCTCATGTTGGAAGAAGAGATGACGGAGCTGAAGTAGCGATGTTTCCTTTTGTTAGTCAGTCTGTAGAGTAGATAGATCTGTGTTGTATATTGAATCATTGTTGATTACTTCTTTTCGGGTGGTACGTTTGGACCCGAATCCGCAGCAACGGACACGCTTTAGACCGGCGATCACCTGGGTCCGTGCTATATTGAACTGCATGTGCGTGTAAACGCTCGCTTCGTACGGGCGCCTCAGCCTCTATGTCCGGCGGATGCTTTGTGAAAGGTAGCGCCACAATTTGCGAAGTCATCCTTCGAGACCCACTTTTTCTCCGGTTGGGGTACGAGCACGTCAATATATTAACCGCCATGGAACGTTCAGCTCATAGCATCGATGCCCACATCATCTTTCACACCTTCACGAAACTTGACATCAAATAATTCAATCAAATAAGGATTTCTCCACACCAAAGAATAGATCGACCGCAATGGCTTCAGCACTAGGCGATACCATGCGGGCCGCGGCCTGGCAAGGCACTGCATCCGGAATGGACAAGAACCTCAAAGTCACAAGCTCATGGCCTCTTCCCAAGAACGCAAAGTCACTACCTAAGGATCATACTCTCGTCCGCGTCTCATACGCCAGTCTCAACCCTGTCGATTACAAAGTCCCAGAACTCCCTCTTCTCGGCCGTTTCGTCTTCTCCAAGGGCGTACCAGGCTTGGACTTCGCTGGAACCGTTGTCGAAAGCACCCTACCTCACCTCAAGCCTGGTGAGCCTGTTTTCGGAGAGACTGCCCCACCTACCTTCGGCGCTCTGGGAGAGTATGTCGTTGCTGCCAAGGAAGCTGTCGTTCCTGTGCCCAATGGCGTCCAGCTCAAGGACGCCGCCACGCTGGGTGTAGCGGGTTTGACGGCTTACCAAACCCTTGTACCCTTCCTCAAGTCTGGCAACAAGGTCTTGATCAACGGTGGTAGCGGTGGCGTCGGCACCTACCAGATCCAGATTGCGAAACTCCTCGGATGCCGCGTCACCGCCACTTGTTCTGGCGCCAACGTTGAGCTGTGCAAGTCTCTCGGAGCCGACGAGGTCATCGACTACCGCACCCAAGACGTCGTGCAGACACTCATCCGCAACGGCCAGCAGTACGACCTCATTGCCGACAACGTCTTTGGCGATGCCGACCTCTACTGGTCGAGCCACAAATACCTCAAGCCTGAGGGCAGTTATGTCACCATTGCCGGTAACGCGAAATTCTCTGTCATCAAGAACATCCTAAGCATCTTCCTGTGGCCAAGTGCACTTGGTGGCGGACAGCGCAAGTTCCAGTTTGTCACTTGTGCTGCCAACGCTGTGCAGTATGCTGAGCTTGCAAAATGGTTGTCTGAGGGTAAACTGAAGACGATTATCGAGAAGGAATACAATCTCGAGGAGGCAGGAGAAGCCTATACCAGACTGAAGTCTGGACGCACTCGCGGCAAGCTGGTGGTGAAGGTCACGTAAACGATCTGGTTGAACAGAGTTTATTGACGATCATGAAGTAGACAGGAAAAACTACTCGTTTGTTTCCTCCCCTCGTCCGTAAATTTGTCGGCTCCTTGTATCTCAGTGGCTTCAATCTTTATCGTAGTCACATTGTGAGATAGTGACATTCTTAGTCAAATATCTCAGTGGTACTTATCATACATAAATGTGCTGCCCTACAGTAGCTACTTCAATGTTTTCAATTCATGTGTAGTAGAAAGCATACAAACTCACGGACTAGGGGACGTCTTTTGTTTGCAATAACACATATATAAGGTCTAACTTTCTTCATCTTCCCTCTTGCCCTCCTCTCTCCACATTAGCCAACCTATCACGATGAGTGCCTTGATGCCGGCAGTGAACCACAGCGCGCCCGCAAAGCCCAGCGAACTCCTCGCAAAAGCGCCACCTATCAGCGCTCCGAAGACGTAGAACAACAAGCCTCCAGCCTGGCGATTACGTGGCTCGTTCGCCATCAATCCAGCAGTAAACAACTCCGGATCAGAAGCCAAGTTATGATAGAGCGTCGTCAACACAACAGTAGGCAAACCATTGAAACCCAGAACGCGGCTCGCCACCACCTTGCCAGCAGCCTGGAAACTGAGTAGACCAATAGGCACAAGGTCCATGGTCCGGAAGCCAATGTCGCTAGGGATCCCACCTTGAGCGGATGGCTCGCCTGGCTTCCCCGGTGATTCACTCGAAGATCCAGAGTGTACTAGGATAGCCGATATAACGGTCATGGCCATTTGAAACGCAAAGGAAGTGGCTAGCACCCAGCGTTTGCGCTCGCCGAAAGTGCGGTGGAAGCTGGAGAGGAGTCCAGCGCCGAGTAGGAAGGAGAAAATGGCCGTGAGAGATTTAGTCCAGGCGAGAGAGGGCGTGTCCACGGGTAGTGAATTCGCTCCAAGTGCGAGAAAGATTGTGTTGCCGGTCTGCGATATGTTAGATGTGGGTCTCGGTGAGCTAGATGAATGGGATGTAACTCACTTGCATCGAGACAAAGCAGGAATACGCATTGTACGCTCCACTGTCCACTAAACCCGAAATCATGAAGCACACCATGAGGACGAGATCTGCCCATCTTGTCGATACGTCCGCGCAAAGGTAAGACTTGGCATTTTCCAGCTTGGTGGCGTCGTCTTTTGGAGGTGGTATGTTGACGTCGCTGGCTCGTGGGCCGTCACGATACGAGTATCTTTGGTAGAAGGAAAGAAGCGACTGTCGTTCATCCGTTTTAGGCGCATGAGGCCTAAGTGGAGGCTCCTTCATGCTTCCATGTCGTTGTGAATGTCGAGCGCGGTCCATGGTTCAGGCATGCAAGCGGGTGGAGATCTTCCAGAGCGCTGGGGAATTTTCCAAGATTTTGCTTCCCTTCTATACCGGAGCCATCAAAAGAAAAGTGGCACAACTGTCTCAGATCCGAGGCCTGAAGAGAAAAACAATCTTAGCACTGGCGTCAAGGTGTCACTAGCCCGGTGGTAGAAGGCGTCAGGTGATGCTTCGCTCTTCAACGACATCATTGTTGCGTTGTGGAGCACAGCCGGCCGTCACAAAGACTCGCGCTAAGTGAAAACGGTCGGGGCCGCCAACGTGGGAGAGAGGGCGATCCTCCACATGGAGATAACACGGTGTCTGCCATGTAACCGCAATCCCTGCTGTTCGGATGGATCACGATGTTATGAGCAAGATGTCCATCTAAGCGCCTTGCCCTGAGTACCCCTGGACAAACAAAGCGACTTTCCTGTCGGTAGTCGAAATTGTCCTGCTGGGACCTGACGCACCCATGGCACGGCAGCTGATGCTTTGGGCCTGGTGCAGCGAGCTCGTGCCACACCACAGGAGGCACTCCGCCAACTCTATGATTGGTCCGCGGTCCCCCAGTGTGGTGAAGATGGAAGACACCACGCCACATAGCGCGGATAACAACTAGAGGAACCTGAGATCACTATTTTTGATAGGTTCAGTCATCTTTCGTAAAGCTTGCTCCAAATGCTAGTCTGCTGAGTGGACATGGGTATGCAACTCTACGTAGCCGCAACAGAAGCTCAGTAGTGAGTCGGGGTGGTCAAACTCGTTCTCCCAGCTCAAGGTCCAGATCGCAATACGAAGCATCGATGGAAATATGAGACCGATACGCGAGGTGCTGCTATACAAGGCGTTACTGGTGGGATGGGCTCAGTCATCATTCAGAACGCGAAAGTGCCGTGCGACCCCTCACGAGATCGACGACAACCAAGGTAAATTGGAGACTGCATGCTGCCGCTGATGATTAGCTCATGCTCCATCATTGACATGGGATCCATTAACAAAGAATTCGACCACTTCGAAGACGTCTTCTTCATCCAGTGCGAGGAGCTCTATCGCTATTGTCTGCAAGTCATTCGATCAAAATGTCGCATGCACAACAAATCCAACCGAAAGGCATCTTCCATGGCCTTCCTGTGTATCCAAACGAAACAGCCGGACTAACAGCCATCATAACCGGTGCAAATGGAATCAGCGGCCACTACATGCTCCGCGCACTAGCAGAGTCTCCTCAACGATGGAAAAAGATTTATTGCCTCTCTCGTCGCCCGCCTATCGTACCCGGCGGCCTTCCCACCAACGCTGAACACATTCCTCTTGACTTCCTCAAGGACCCCAAGGATATCGCCTCCACGCTCAAAGAGAAGAACGTGACAGCCGATCACGTCTTCTTCTTCTCATACGTGCAACCGCCGCCCAAGCCAGGCAAGGGACTGTGGTCTGATGCCGACGAGATGGTGCGTGTGAACAGCGAGCTGCTGGACAACTTTCTTCAGGCGCTGCGACAGGCATCGATCACGCCTCAACGCTTCATGTTGCAGACGGGTGCCAAAAACTACGGAGTCCATCTTGGTCCTACGAAGGTACCACAGGAAGAAAGCGACCCTCGCGTCGAGCTTGAGCCGAACTTCTATCACCCACAAGAGGACTTATTATTTGAATACAGCAAAGCCACAGGCTGTGGCTGGTCCGTATGCATGCCTGGCCCAATCACCGGAGCCGTACCTGATGCCGCTATGAACTATGCTTACCCACTTGCTGTCTATGCAAGTGTCAGCAACAAGCTCGGTAGAGCACTTGAGTTCCCTGGTGACGAGGCAAGCTGGCAAATGAACCAGAGCATGAGCTACGCGAAGATGAACGCTTACCTCGAAGAATGGAGTGTGCTTCAAGGACCAGCTGGAGAGCGGCTCAATGCATTCGACGGCAGCGCTTTCACTTGGGAAGCTGCGTGGCCGAAAGTGGCGAGCTGGTTCGGTATTGAATCACAAGGGCCACAAGAGGGTGCTGAGTATACGTCTACAGAGACACGCTTCAATCCGCGCGGTTATGGTGGGAAAGGTATTACTAGAAGGAAATTCAGCATGTCGGAGTGGGCGAAGCGAGAGGATGTTCAGAGGGCTTGGAAGGAATTGGCAAACGAGCATGGGCTTACGATGCCGGAGGAGAAAGAGCTGGATCGCATCTTTGGGTTCTTAGATGGTACGCTTTGTCGACCTGCGCCGTTGCTGTTCAGTCCGGACAAAGCACGCAAGATGGGCTGGCATGGGTATGTTGATTCGTGCGATGCTTTGCGGGAGACTTTCGATGATCTGGCGAAGCTGAAGATGGTACCGTCTGTCATGGGATCCTGAAGTTGGTGATGAGATGAGTGACTATATCGCAAAATATAAATGATTTAGCATATTGCAAAGAAGACAATGATGTCGATACTCACGCTTTCAATCAGCTGACACGATATTTTCTGGCTTGAGCAGCGTTACCACCGCCGTTTATCAAGAAACTGCCAATGAAGCATACCTCAAGTATAATGTGAGGGCAGAGAAGAAGGAAGATGGGTCACAGAAAAAGTTTGGATCGTCATCTCACATCATATTTCTTTGCTGCATGGTCTTCAATCAGATAAAAACAGGGAGAAGCCGGGAGATTCAACATCAAACACTCCCGTTTTCCCTTGCTGCGCTCGCTCACATGGCCGGAAGAAAACAGGAATTTCTCTCAAGGATATTGTCCGCTTTTCTCCACAAATCTCAGAACTGTGGCATGGCCCATCTAGGAATGGGATTCACCTCATATGCTTGCCTGCCTTGCTCATCTTCGTTCCAGAATTCCAGGAGACTGCTGGCGGAGAGGCGAATGCGTGATATGCAGGGTGATTGCTGAAGCGGAAGTAGCGCAGACACGCTACTTCTGCATCATGAGCTGCACGAACTCGTTGTCTGTGGTGTGGTCAGTATTTGCAAATATATAGTCATTGAGCTCACTCGTGCAGCACATACAGTCGATTCTTCCGTCACCGTCCTGGTCAGCCTCCCGGATCATCTCATCGACCTCGTCGTCGGTGAGCTTCTCGCCAATGCTGGTCATGACGTGTCTGAGCTCAGCGGCAGAGATGAAGCCGTTGTTGTCACGGTCGAAGACCTTGAAGGCCTCGCGGATCTCCTCCTCGGAGTCGGTGTCCTTCATCTTGCGCGCCATCATGGTGAGGAACTCGGGGAAGTCGATGGTGCCGTTGTTGTCGGCGTCAACCTCGTTGATCATGTCCTGGAGCTCAGACTCGGAAGGGTTCTGGCCGAGCGAGCGCATGACGGTGCCGAGCTCCTTGGTGGTGATCTGTCCATCGCCATCCTTGTCCTGGGAGGGAGTCAGCCTTGTTTGCTGGGTGGTGGATTGAGGCTGGGCTGGGCCAGGCAGGCACTTACGAAGAGGGAGAAAGCTTCCTTGAACTCGGAGACTTGCTCCTCGGTCAATGAGTCGGCCTGTGAGTGCGGTTCACGTTAGCATGCTGCTTCACCTGTCGCATTGCAGTTTTCGGGGTCCCCTTGATTCTCCCAACAGCTGGTTTGTTTTGCTGGCGGGCAGCGGGGTAATAGGGTATGGCGGGGCGGTGAGAGCTGAGATCGTACCATGGCTGCTGTGGTTTTGTGGTGGGTAGGGGTTGTGTGAGTCGGCGGTGTCGTAGGGCGGCGTGGAGGTAAGTGGCGGGAGTGGTGGTGTGGTGGATGGGAGGTGGTGGTGTTTGTGTTGAGAGCAAACAGTCGAGGGGTGTGCTGGCTTGCTGGCGGTCGTCACTCGCGCTGGCTGCCTTCCTTCAGTGCGCTCCCGCTCACTCAGGGCTGACGCCCGACGAAAGGGTCCCGCCCATTCCCCTTGGCATTGTCTCGAAACACGGGAGAAACGATCGTGAGACTAGGTGGTGTCTGCTGTAGCCTCAGGCATGCCCTCGTCAGTCGCGAAGTGACGATGCTGGCACATGTCAATCCATAGCCCGGCTCCAGCACGCACGCTCAAGCACATGATGCCAACCCACGCTGCACCAACATCCGCTCAGCCATGTCTACCGCCCTGAACTTGGGCGCCTGGCGGGACCGGACGAACCTGTATGCCTTGCCGTCACCCTGAACCGCGACTCCGCCCCGGGCACTGCTAACTCGGCCTCCACAGCTTCATATCCTACCGCCAATCATATACACACCACCCGGCCAGCCGAGGACAACCGAGTCGACCGGGTGGCAATGACCCGTACAGCGAGAGCGCTGGCCTTTTGGGCGCAGGCGACGGCGACGGCGATGCGGTCATCGAGATGGACCTCCTGCCTCCACGCTGGCTCGACATCCAGGACGACATTATTTCCCGCCTGACAGACGTCTCCGCCACCATGAAGAAGCTCGATCAGCTGCATGCGAAGCACGTGCTCCCAGGCTTCGACGATGAGAGCGTGAAAGCGAAAGAGGAGCGTGAGATTGAGGACTTGACGCTGGAGGTCACGCGGGGCTTTGCAAGCTGTCAATCTGCAATCAAGCGCATAGACAAGCTGGTGCAAGAGCAGGCCAAGACTCAAGAACATCGTGGAGGCCTTACCAAGGAGGACGAGACCATGGCGCGCAATCTCAAGATCTCCCTGGCTAGCCGTGTCAGTGAAGTCAGCACTACCTTCCGCAAAAAGCAAACGGCATATTTGAAGAAGCTGCGGTCGTTAGGCGGAATGAGTGCTAGTCTCGACAGCAGAGCTGGAACACCGAATGTTGCCGCGAACCCATACACAGATCCCGCGATGCAGGACTCAGAGCTCGATCGCAGTAGTGCGCAGACTACGCTTTTACAAACAGCACAAGTCCGCCGGCGGACTGGTGTACATGATGCCGCTATTGAGCAACGCGAGCGAGAAATCGAGAAGATAGCACAGGGTGTCATCGACTTGTCGAATATCTTCCAGGACCTGCAGTCTATGGTCATTGACCAAGGCTCGTTACTCGACCGCATCGACTACAATGTGGAACGCACAGCCGAGCACGTCAAGGCAGCAGACAAGGAGCTCAACGTCGCTACTGGTTATCAGAAGCGATCGACGAAGAGAAAGATCATGCTTCTGCTGATTCTGCTGGTGGTGGGCATGTTTATTCTAATACTAATAAAGCCGAGGAGGAGCAAAGCAGAACCCGTTGCGCGTGTGATGCCACGCAATCTACCAGTGCTCAGTCAGACAGACAACGCCGCTGGTCTCGACACAGGGCCAGCAAGGTGGAAACAGCGTCGCCGGCGGCATTTGAATCCGATCGATAGTCTAATGCCTCTATAGCGTGTATTAATACCCAGTAGTACGCTTTTATCGAAGCCAACGCAGTTTGACATCCAACTCTCACGCTTCATCAGTGTCTAGAATTGCTTTGTGTTTTGATTGATCGACAAGACCTACAACATCTCGCAGCTCGCCTTTAAGCTGTACGGCTGCCAGCGGGAGATCGGCCGGATCCCTGCGGAGCTCACATCATCAAGCTTCAACAACTGAAGCTTGCCCTGCCGTGACGGCGCCTCACAGATGTTCTCATTGTGGCCGCAAGACGTCACTGATCTCAGAAGCATTGTAAGACCTCTTGGTTTCTCGTAAGTGCTTCATCATCCAAACCATTGACTGCTTTTCGTCGAGACGAGCGATTACAGGACCCTTCTCGATATCATTCTCGACAACAGTGTGCAACGAGGACCAGCCATTTATTGCAAGCTGCGCACATTTGCAATTGCGACACAATGCCTGAAATCATCTTATCCATCAATGCCGGCTCCTCTTCAGTCAAGGTCTCGGTCTACACGTTCGATCAATCAACCACCACAGAGGCCATAGCCTCTATTTCAATTGCAGGCCTGACGGCGCCGCCCGTATCTCTAACCTATTCTCGTGGCGAAACGGCCGTTGCGAAAGACAAGAAGCTTGACAACATTGCAAACGCCCAGGACGCCTTCAAAGCAATCCTGGAGCACCTCACCTCAGACCCAGACCTGCCTCAGCTCTCACACCCCAAAGACATCACTTTCGCGTGCCACCGCATCGTCCACGGCGGAAGCTATACCAAACCCACCCGAATTGACACCGACACCTACCATCACCTTGAATCCCTTTCCGCTCTAGCACCCCTTCACAATGCCGGCGCCCTCGAGATCGTCAAGGCAGTGCACTCTTCAATCCCCAACGCCTCCAACATCGCCTTCTTCGACTCAGCCTTCCACGCCACCATCCCTGCCCCAGCACACACCTACATGATCGACCCAGCCAAAGCCATCCAAAACGGTCTTCGCAAGTACGGCTTCCACGGCCTCTCTTACGCCTTCATCGTGCGCAGCGTAGCAAAGCACCTCAGCATCCCCGAGAACAAGCTGAACATCATAGCCCTGCACCTTGGCTCTGGTGCTTCGGCATGCGCGATCCAGAACGGCAAGAGTATAGACACGACCATGGGTTTGACGCCTCTCTCAGGTCTGCCAGGCGCCACTCGCAGCGGCGACGTAGACCCTAGCCTTATCTTCCACTTCACGCACGACGCAGGCCAGCCGTCGCCGGGAAGCTCGAAAGAATTGCATGTCACTCGCGCAGAGGAGATTCTCAACAAGCAGAGCGGCTGGAAGGCTCTGACTGGCACAACGGATTTCGGCACTGTGACCAAGAAAGCTGCTGAAGGCGACAAAGCCGCCAAGCTAGCTTTTGATATCTTTGTGGATCGTCTGGTGAGCGTGATTGGGTCTTACTTCGTCAAACTTGGAGGCAATGTGGACGCTCTGGTTTTCGCGGGCGGTATTGGAGAGCACGGTGTTGAGTTGAGGGACGCGGTGGTGGCGAGGGTTGGGTGTCTTGGGTTTGGGCTTGATGATAAGAAAAACAAGGGCTTGCGTGATGAGATTGTGCAGGGCATTGGCAAGCAAGATGGTAAGGAGAAGAGGGTCTTGGTTTGTAAGACCGACGAGCAGGCGGAGATGGCGGAGGAGTGTGCAAGGGAAGCGGACGGGTTGAGGAGGCCTGCGGGTGTGTAGTGAGACAGTGGGCAGGCACGGTTGAATCGACGTAGCGGCTCCCGAATTGACATTAAAGTAGTGTTGTTGCTGCTGTCCGCTATTGAAAGTCTTTGCTTTACGAGTGGCAGTTTCCCTTAAATGGTTACCCATCTGATGTGACATCTTTTTACTAGCGCAGCATCTCAAGCTGCAATTACGCCGTATCACAATATGCTGACAGCCAGAAGCAGGAACATGTGACTGATCACATGACACCATGATGATCAACATCTCTGACATGCCTGCACATGCACACAAGCACCAGCCTTACAACGCTATATCAACCTCACTAGTCCCGCGCCCGCTCGGGCAACTGCGCCTTGAACTCTACCCACAATTCTCGCCACTTCAACCTCACTCACTCCATCAAACCAGCATGCGAACGAAAACATATTACACGAAGAGCTTCCACCCCGAGACACCATACAACGGCCCAATAATTATGCCGTCTCCGGAACCGAGCTTTCGGCAGATACCATACCTCTCACCGGCTAGCGACGCTTTCCAAAAATCGCACGCCGGCATCATGGCTCCTCCTCCTCCTCCTCCACCACGTCCGTCACCGTCGCCGCCGTCGTCGCGCGAGAAGAATAGTTTCCCCAAGCCCAACCCGGCTCTTCTCAAAGGCAAAGCGAACACAGCTTCTTTCACACAACAAAACATCTACGCCACGCTGCTCAAACAGCATCAAGATGAGATCCTGAGACTGACGGAGGAGCTGGTGGCGGTAAAGAAGGAAAGAGAGGAGTTGAAGGTGAAGCTTGCGGCTGCTGAGGCTTTGAATGTGAACAGTCCGATTGCTAAGCGGAAGAGGCTGGGAGGCAAGCTTTTTGGGGAGTCCTCAGGCGCGAAGTGAGGGTCGCATCGCTCGGGTCATGATTTTGGCCAGCAGGGAGGTGCACGAGAGTAAGATTCCCATTGGACATCGCCAAGACGTTTGTTTGCGAGGCGAGGAATCGCGGAAGAAAAAACGATTGCTACTATTCGGAAGACCGCTCGTGGATTGGAGCCAGGCTTAGAGACCTCGATAGTATTCGATATCAGCAGTCGGAGAATCGGTGGCGTATCGTTTGTGAGAACCTTTTTCTGCTATGTGATATAAGCGCTGCCTGAAGCTCAGAATGCTACTTTTGTCGAGCAAGCCGCAACAATATCGCTCGATTGTGCGTAGCAGTGGCACCAAGAAGCATGTCTTTTACCGCATGTTGAGAAGCAAAATCTGTTCATTCAGCCGGTTAGTCTGTGAGACTCAAGTGCCCGACTTTCCGAGACCTCATTCAAAAGGCGCGACACCGAGCGAGAACCCGTACTCTGGAAACCCATACTGCTGCCCAGACATCGCCTCCGGCAAGAACGAGAAGTCTTCATCCAAGACGTCCATAGACCAGAAAGGCGCAGCCTGATCTAACATCTGTGTGTCATCACCAGGCGCAGAATCCCAACCCGTGATGGTCTGCGTAGCGTGAATTTGCTCTGGGGCCTGGAATTGCTGTGTCCGACGTGTGACGGCGAGCTTGCCTAGCATGGGCAAGTTCAAGCTCATCTCCTCTTGGCTGCCGTCGTTAGTAGGGTTTTGCATGAGGGACTGGAGCGATCTGAGCGCTACCGCTGCTTTCTTTGCGAATTCGCCTCCGGATCTTTCAGAAGCGGTCGTCAGTGCCTCGGTGAGCTGCTCAACCATAGCACTGCTCGGGTTTGATTGCGGAGGACCTGGTTTGTTCGCGTCGAAGACCAAGAATACGGCGGCTGTCAGCATTTGGAAGTCGGTGATCTTACACGCAAAGAAGCCAGCGGGAAGGAGTGGCCGGAGTTCAATGTACCTTCGAGCCATGTTTATAGAAGCGTTCAAGCATGTGTTGTAACTCAGTCGGAAGCGTCCTGTTTCATCGTCTGCCAGGGCAAGGCGGAGATGAGTTCTGACTGTGAAGTAGTGGTGCCAGTATTGCACAAGACGCTCAGGTGTCATGTAGTCGACAGAGTGGACCCACCAAGCGGGTGGTGTCATGTCGGCTAGGGTGCGTAGCCTCTCGTCAACCGCAAATACTTTGGTGAGCTGTTCGAAGCCTGGTCGTTCGGACGTTGCGGAGCCATCTAGTTCTTGTACGCTCAATGCGATCTCGGTGAGTCTTCCAGTGTAGGCCTGCACGTTGACATTTCCATTCGCAGAAATTACGTCCATGTGCATTGTTGGGTAGGCCTTCGTTGCGCTTGGTAGATTAAACATCATGCCTGCAAGCCGATCGACGACGCAAATGGAGTTCCAGAGATCTGCTGCAGACTTCTGCTGCTGCGACGATGTGGCGGTCAGACTCTTGGAGGCACGAGGAAGGCCGATAAGCTCTGCTAGCGCTATGATGCGTCTGAGCCTGATCCACATCTTTCTGACATCTACGCATGCCATTGCCCTACAAGATGAAGAAGTCAGCGTTGTGGTCTGATAAACGTATTGCAATAGATCTGAGGCTGAAAGTTGGTAGCCATGAGAAGTCAAAGAGAGCAAGTGTTGTAGTTTAACATCATTTGGTAGACTGGTCAGTGCCGTCAACTTACAGTCGAATGAACAACAAGGCAGTCTCGATGCCGTCTACTGTCGCAGCCAAGGTATCGTTGCTCGCAATAGTCCGATCCACAACTTCAGACACATCGTCGACGAACTTGGTCACGCTTCCGATGCCAGGAGCGACATATCTTACATTGGCTTCGGGGATCTGGCGAACAGAGAGAGCAAGCGAGATTAGCAAATTGGCGAGTGACATCGGATTCGCGTTGGGCGTGCAAAGCTCTTCGTAGTTGGCAAGCATCTCTTCCGCGGTGACCATCAGGCGTATTCGAGGGAATAAAGCGGTATATATGGTCATCCAGGGAAACGTGAAGTTTGCTATAGCCGATACGTCTCGGCGGGATGGAAGCAGCTTCTGTAGTTCGCGGCGTGCAACATCCAGATACTTCAAAGAGCTCGTCTGTGAGCCTGCATAGTCACGAGTCTCCCAAGATCCGTTTTCTGAACCTTTAGAATTGATGAGGTCGTTGTCAAACAATTGTCGAAGGTGTATAGGCTGATTGGCAGGCGACAGGTTGAACCCATCGTCAGCATCGGACTGCGTCGAATCCAATGAGTCCCTCGCGGCGTTGCTGGCATGGTTTCCTCGGTCTTCCGATTCTCTCAAGCCACCTGATGATGGACCGGCAGATTGTGGCCTCGTTTCAGAAGGCCGAGAGATGTAGTACGGTTCGTGGGTGCGAGCGAGAGTGCCATCAGAGCTTCCATGAGCATTGGCCTCAAGCCGACGAACAACACCCCACAAAGAATTGACCTCTTCTTCCAAGTGCCTGATTCGTTCCCGCGACGTCGGGGGTGCGGTTTCGAGTGTTGGCGAAGTGGGCCCCTGCGCGACACAGTTTCGAGATCTTGCGGCACAGTTGTTACAGATGTCTGCGTCGTCGCTTGTCCACTCGCATTTCACCTTGCGCTGTCTGCACTCCTGGCAGGACCGCGTGCCTTTTCGCACACGACGCATGGCCAGAGCACCAACGGGTTCTTTCGGCATCTGGACGGCGGGCTAGGGCGGCGAAGTGAAGAGGTCGGACGAGACCACAAGGTCTCTTAGGACAATGACACCGCCGCAACACCCAGGGTTACCAGCTCTCATCCAAAGACGTCCGTTACGGATCCGAGGATGAACATGGGACTTGTCTGACACATGAGGTGTTGACATTGGCGTGCAGCTGCGTGCTTCGTCCGGTGCGGACGAAACTTCGGACGGACGAAGCTGGGGTGCCGAAGGTGTCAGCTAAATCGGTAGCCTCCTGTCCGGTGCTATCCTCAACGACAGCCAATAGGATCTCCTGTATGATCTTAGTACTCTAATCCCAGGGGCTTTACTTTAGTCGGCACCTGGTATGCCCCGGTCCTGCGACGAGCCTCCCATGCCCCACATGGCTGAAGAACTAAAGTCGATTGAAACGCTTATTTTTGTACATTCGTGCTTCGTCCGAAACTCCGTGCCAATAGTTCGATCGGGGTTTCGCAAACATGCGCAGCTTGCTCCTTCCTGATAAAATGCGTTACTCCTGCAGTAGGTTGCCTCACACTCTTGCTGTCTGTGAAAGTTCGTTGTCCTCTGCACGCTGGCACAACTCCTGAACAAACACCAGTTGCTCTAACCAACCATGTCAGGCGTAAGTCAAAAAGAAGCCTTCTAACCGAACAGTTGCGTTAACAATAGCCACAGCCTCCCTACGCACCTCGAACGGCGTCCGTCGGAGGCGTCCCATCAATCACGGTCGATGTCCCAATCACATCAATCTTCATGGTCCTTTACCTCTGCTTCGCCGCCGCCAACATGATCATCTTCCAGCGGAACCGCAAACAAGGCCACAAGTTCCTCATCAGCGCTATTCTGTTCGGCTTTAGTATGGCAAGGGTCGTGACCTGCATCATGCGAATTGCATGGGCTACCCACCAACGCGACGTGCAAGTCGCTATCGCAGCCCAGATCTTCAACAACGCTGGAGTACTGATCGTCTACCTGGTCAACCTTATCTTCGCCCAGCGCGTCCTTCGCGCGACGCATCCGAAGCTCGGCTGGAATACTGCGCTCGCTCATGTCTTCCACGTCGCCTACGCACTTCTTGCCGGGACATTGATAATGGTCATCACCGCGACCGTCATCATGTTCTACACACGAAACACAAACACGATCCGGGCTTGCGTTGATTGCCAGCGCGCGGCCGTGATTTTCCTCTTCATCCTCACGACCATGCCGCTTGTCCTGCTAGCAATCGCGTTTCTCCTGCCTCGCTCTGCAGCCAGAGAAGAGACTTTCGGCATCGGCTCCGTCAAAACCAAAGCAATCCTGTTGGTGATCACAGCTTGTCTGGCCACCACTCTGTCCGGCTTCAAACTCGGAACGACTTGGTCGTACATCAGACCAATCGGCGATCCTGCCTGGTTCCACTCCAAGGCAGCCTTCTACTGCTTCGGCTTTATGTTGGAGATCTTCATCCTTGTCGTCTATGTTGTCGGACGTGTCGACAAGCGCTTCCATGTTCCCAACGGTAGCAGTAAGCGGAGGAGTTACATGATGGAACCATTACCGGAGGGCAAGACAGAGAGTGTGTCTTCTGAAAATGCTTGATCAATTCGTCAAGCAATTGGGAAGCAAGGGCTGCAGATTACGGCGTTATGGCATAGGGCTGCAAGCAGTGCATGGCTGAAAACATTTTACTCACTAATACCCTACTGTACTGGAATGAAGTCCAACACGCCCCCGGATTTGTTGGTCTGCCACGCGTGATGTGTATGCTTTTGCTCTTGTCGTCACCATTTTATAACAGCCTTAATCACCTGTACATCGTCAGAGTTTGTAAGTCGATCAAAACTCGGTTGGAGAATACATACACTCCCATCGTGCATATCCTGTACAGCTCTGTCAATCTTCGTATACGGATAGAACGTGCAAAGCTTTTCAATGGGGAACTCCCCGCGTCTCTGCATCTCTATAAGTTTCGGTATGAACTGCCGTAAACGTTAGGCGATTGTTCAGAGTTCGAGGAGGCTTATAGTACCTCATAAGGCACGCTGTCGCCTTCTGTGCATCCGATGAATCGCTTGTTTTGCAACATGAAAGTTGCAGGGTCGAGTGAAACCTTCGAGCCTGCCGGTGCCATGCCTACGGATACCGCGGTCCTACACAAAGTTAACGTCCGCCGTTTATCAGAGGCCAATCGAATTTCTCACCCAAGTGGCGCAATGCACTCAATGATCGTCTCGATCACTTTAGGCACACCTGTACAATCGATGCAGAACACTGCGCCCCCACCCGTGAGGCCTGCAATATGTTTAGGCATGTCAGCAATGTCTTTCGGGTTCACAACATGCGTTGCGCCAATCTCTGTCGCCATCTTCAGGCGACTTTCTACCAGATCGACTGCGATGATGTTTTGCACCTTGAGATGCTTGGCTCCCATAAGGGCGGTTAAGCCCACGCTACCCATACCAAATATGACCACGCTTTCATCAACTTTGGGCTTTAGAATGTTGAGAATCGTTCCCGCGCCGGTCTGGAACCCACAGCCACAGGCTGCGAAGATGCCCATATCTTCAGCATTGCCGGGAAACTTGACAATGCACGCTTCTCGCACGACGCTCAAACGTGAGAAGCTGCTTTGTCCGAAGAATTGGCTTTTTAGGACTTTGCCGTCAGACTTGCGTTTTGATGTCGTGCTTCCATCGGATCGAGTGCCCATGAGATTTTGCATTCCAGCCTCGCAAGTGCCAGGGTGCCCGCTGGTGCATCGCCTGCACGTCCGACAGAAGTAGATCGAGAGCAAGACAGGGTCGCCGACTTTGATGCTCTTGTCGTGAACGTTGCTTCCGATTGCGCGTACAGTGCCAGCTCCTTCGTGGCCGAAGATAGCGGGTGGGTCTGAGAAACCCGGGAGTTGGTTCGCTTGCCAGACGAGTTCCTGATAATAATCAGCCATGTACGGTCAGCTGTGACGGATGAAGTTCTTACTGTATGGCATATGCCCGTATACTTCATCTCGATCAGATACTCATCATCTCGCATCTCATCGAGGATGATGGATGTCAGTTTGAATGGTGCATTTGGCTCGTCTACAACGAAAGCTTCGGTCTCGATGTTGGTGGTAGCGGTCATAGTCATGTTGCTTACGAAGAAATGTTGCGGTACAATTGTGAGCAAGAGAACAGGAGCGTCTCATTCATATGTCTAGCACTCTTGACCTGCTCTGTGCCAGGCATAGTGATAAACCGATGCCGAAGACCCCGCACGCATGGATGGATGGGGCACATTTGTGCAAGAGGCCCTAGGGGTTTGACAGGCTCGGGCATGGCCAAGGTCGCATGCATATCCGCCTACATTGGCGGCTCTAGGGTGTCAACTTACCTTGCAAATCTTGTCGAGGTTGTGTTGGCTTGTGAAAGGAAGAAGCAGACAGAAATCCGAGAGCGGTGATCGAACGCACGGACAACAAATGTCAACGTCAACAACACCATTCACAAACCAACCTGACAATAGCACAACGATGCCAACAACAGAGGAAATGACCCGGATACCCATCACAATTGTAGGAGCCGGCATCTCCGGCGTTGTGTTAGGCCAATGCCTACGCCGCAGGAATATCCCAGCCACAATCTATGAACGCGTCAATGCGAACCCAACACGGAACAACTACGGCATCACACTTTCCAACAAAACATACAGGCCCCTACTAGAGACTTTGGGGATATCTGAAGACGACTTCAAGCGACGGGTAGCAGTCCATCATCCAGATAAAAAGCAAGCCACCTCAGACGACCACCGACTCCGCGTAAACCGCTCCGCCTTGACCAACCTTTTACAAGAAGGCCTAGACATCCGCTGGGAGCACAAAGTCGCCAGTATTGGGACTAACGACGCGACACGAATTGCTCAGGTCGAAACTGCATCCCAGACCCTGCCCTTAGACTATAGCTTCCTCATCGCTGCCGACGGCGTCCACTCAGCAACCCGCTCCCTTCTCAGCCTGCCCTCTTCGTCCTTCTCCCTCAAAGCCCTTCCCTACATAGTCTTCAACGGCAAACGGCGTATCAAAGCCTCAAATCTCCCCTCAGGCTTACTCGATGCCTTCACTTCTCCTGATGGAATCACCCACAGACAGAATTCCACAGTACTGTCCATCAAAGCCGACTTCTGGGACCCCGAAAAGCAAACCGTAGCAGCCAGCTACACACTCTCAAGGCCTTCAAACGAGGACGATCAGGCGCTCCTCGACCGCAACATCAGAGACGCCGAATCGCTGGCGAAGCACTTCGTTGAAGAAGTCGCTGCGCTTGGCTCACTGCCTGCGCCTTTTGGCCAGATCTTCAACACGGAGACTATGCATGAAGACAGGCTCCTGCACTGGCTAATGCGCTCCTCGCTAATTGAGGATAAGGCGATCGAGCAAGCTGCCACAGAATCTAGTGTGGTATTACTAGGCGACGCCGCGCACGCTCAGCCTATACCTGGCAATGGAGCGAACGAGGCGATTTTGGATGCGATGGAGCTTGCGAAGCATATCGAGGCGGATGGGCAGGTTGACGTCAAGGCTTTCTTGGAAGCTAGATCGAAAGCGTGGAGTGATGGGAGACGAGAAGCAGAAGAGGCCTTGGAAGAGTTGCATGCTGGGAGTGCTGCGAGGGCTAGGATTTGATCAGAAAGTGGTATGTTCGTGTCATATCAGCATCGGATATCTCGATATAATTTCGCTAAATTACATAGTCCCATCACCTGGGAATTGCCTAACTACCGTTTAAATTCTTCTCCAAAGTCTTGACCGTTTCCCTGACCTTAGGGTCGAAGTGCAGCCTCAACAACTCGCCTTCCCAGACAGTTGTCGCCATTGGGTTTGCACTCTCGAGAGGGCCAAGCGGATCGAACTTGCCATCTCCCTTGCGATCCTCCGTATGCCAAAGCGTCATCATCTTCTTGGCATGGACCTTGCTCACTTGTTGCAGCAGACCGAGTACCGCCACGGAGCTCTTCTGGGGCAGATGCAGAGCAGCGGTTTCAAGCTGCTTGGTGAAAGCAGCAATGCGGAGTGGAGGGACTGAGCGAGTATTAGTGGGAGGCAGGAGAACGGCCTGTAGCGAGCGCAGGAATAGGACAGTGGTTGTGGCGACGTTGACCTTCGTGCTTGTTGTGGCGGGGATTTCTAGACCGTTAGGGTCGCGGCCGTGGCCGTTCTTCGCGCTTAGCTCGAGATCAGGGTCTTGTGAAAGAGGAAGGATAATGTTGTAGAGATGTTTGATGAAGAAGTCGAGATCGAGGTGGAGAGATGTCGCGGATTTGATCACGTCCATTTGGCCGTGTAGCAGGGCGAAAGCTGTGGTGATGCAAAGGAGAGTTTCGCGGAGGGCATTGCGGTTCTCGTCAATATCGTCGCCAGTTTCGGTGCGTAAGTCGACAGAAGCCTCGTTGATGAGGTCCTTGAGTACTTCTAGGATGTCGCCGAAGAACTCCTGGTTGATCAGGTGTGCAAATCTGGCTAGACCTTCCAATACCGCGCCCATGAGGTGATCGATCCGTGCCTTCAAGATACGGAAGTAAGCAAGGAAGACCAGCTTGAGGGTCTCTGCCTGATTCTTGTCGCGCTCCTCGTATGATATGGAGGCATCAGCCACCTTCATCTCACTTTCAATCGCTTTACGCTCCTTTGCCACTTTGCGCTCACGCTTTGTTCGGAAGACCTTCTTCTGTGAAGGCTTCTTCACGGGCTCCTCCTCTTTGGGAGCCTTGTCGACGCGCTCACTTGAAGCCTTGCCGCTGAATTCGTTCAACAGCCGAAGGTGAAGAAGTGAGTTGAGTACACTCTCGTGGAACTGCCAGTTCCTAGATTTCATCATCTTTGTGAGTTGTGTTACGATCTCCATGCTGATAAATCCGTCGTCGTCTGATTGGAAAGTATGCTCCATGGCCTGGAGACAACGGGTGTAATCTTGGTCCTTGGCTGAAGGCATCCGGAGCGAGAGTTTTCCAACCACGATGGCAACAAGGATATGTCGCTCGTTGAAGTGAGAAACGTTTTCCAGCAGATTGCAAGCGCATGCGATAGCCACGCTGCCTAGGCTGCCAGTGTCTGCGTCTTTAGACGCACTGCCCTTGGCAAGACCCTTCAAGACCTGGAGATAGCTCTTGTATCCGTTGAGAAGACCTTGCTCGAACGAACGCAGCTTCCTCACTTCCTTGCTGACTTTGTTGGTCATGTCTTCTTTGCCGATCGGACGAATGCGATAGCCAGGAATAATGTCTTTGAAGACGGCCAGCATAGTGCCCAGACCCAGCTTCTTGACCGTGGCATTCTTCGACATGGTAATTTCAGCCAGAGATGAAAGCAGTCCAATGTTGTCTTCAGGATCCTCGCTCATCACACTGGCTATGCGCGCCAATTCTTCCTTTGCTTGCAAGATCTCTTCCTTGGGCGACAGCTTGGGTCCTTTGGGCTCCTCCTTCTCCGGCACAGCTTCGACCTCCTCCCCGTCGTCGCTCGCCAGGAAGCTGTCTGCATCATCTTCCTGCACCACGGGCTCCGGCTCCTCTTGATCTACAATGGCGCCCTCGGCGGTCTTGATCGGCAACTTTTTGTTCTTGTCCTCCTTCTTTCCCTTTCGCGCGCGCTTCTCGTAGTCCTGCTCCAGGTTCCAGCGGGTGAATCCAGCAGCGGCACGGCCATCGTCACCAGGAGGGCTAAGGCGTCTCTTTTTGGCGGCGGGCTCTCTGGCCATTTTTGTTGTATATCGGATGCGATGGGTTGGGTGTAAGAAAATTGGTGCAGCAGCTGCTGCAGGGCTCCAAACTTCTTTGCGAGAGTGTGGGGAAGATCTTCTCATGAGAGAAAAAAGTCCGAGGCTCAGGTCAAGAAGCAGAAGCAGCACCTTTCTCTCTGCTCACTTCCTACACTACACATCTCACTATACAACATGCGGCCCTTAACCGACACAGAGACGAAGACGCTCTTCGAGAAGCTGGCCAACTACACCGGCCGCTCGCTCAACAGCCTGCTCACCGACACCGCGCCTGCTCCCGGCCCCAAGGCGCAACCCGATCGCTATGTCTTCCGCGTGCAGAAAGACCGTGTCTACTATGTGCGCGAATCGCTAGCCAACCTGGCCACTTCTGTCGCCCGTGACAACCTCCTCTCGCTCGGAACATGCCTTGGAAAATTCACCAAGACCGGAAAGTTCAGGATGCACATCACTTCGCTGGATGTGATCGCGCCGCACGCCAGGTACAAGGTCTGGGTCAAGGCCAACGGCGAAATGCCCTTCCTATACGGTGGTCATGTTGTCAAGGCGCACGTTGGTCGCTGGAGTGAGGACTGTCCCGAGCACCAGGGTGTGGTGGTTCTGAGCATGAACGATACTCCTCTCGTAAGTCAAAACTATTCGATGAGGTGGACGGGAAATTTCTAACAAGGCTCCAGGGTTTCGGTGTCACAGCACGCTCTACCGCCGAAGGCAGGAGACTGGACCCTACTGGCATTGTCGTCTTCAGACAAGCGGACTGCGGCGAGTATCTCCGCGACGAAGACACGCTTTTTTCGACCTAGATTCCGCATTCCGATTATGAGCAGAATTGAAGCATGCCCGGCGAATTCACGATGGCAAATTCGTTCGCCCACGAAGCGGTGGAAATCAGAGATCGGAAAGAGCACAAGAAAGAGTGAACTAAGAGACGATACCCGGCGACGAGTAAAATCTCGTTTCCATTTGGCTGGGAAGCCGAACCACCAAGACCACACAGGCAGTCAATGCCGAGACTGGCGTTTCTCCGGCGTTTAAAAAGCGCTGCTCTGAGACGGAAGCAACAGCCAGCAATTGGAGAGAAAACTACCAAATATTGTGCCGCTACAACACGAAGCTTTCAGGGCGGCTAATTGGTGAGAAGCTTCAGTCTCTTTTAGCCGCATGACGGCATATCGACAAGCACCGAGGGTCGTTATCATGCCGGCCTTGCATGCAGTCTTCCATCACCACTGCAAACCCCGCATGTATATGTATTTATATATCAGGAAGGAAGCATAATCAACAAGTTCCAAACTCTGCTGCACAAATCAATCTTGTCATACTGTCTTGTCAGGCTAACTTCCGATCTCTCTCGCAAGTCACCAAAGACCAAAATGCCGACCTACGTGATCACAGGTATCACCTCCGAGACCAGCTACCAGCGAATGGTCAGGACTAACACCATCACCAGGCTCTAACCGTGGCCTCGGCCTCGAATTCGTCCGTCAACTCTCCCAGGACACAGACAACACGATCCTCGCCTGCGTCCGCTCCTCCTCAACCGACCTCGCCGACCTCAAAAAAGTCGCGTCTCCCTCCACCCAAATCCTCACCTGCGACACCGGCTCCGTCGATTCCATCCGCTCTTTCGCCACCGAAGCAGGCAAAACCCTCAAAGGCTCCAGAATCGACTACCTCATCAACAACGCCGGCATAAACTCCGTCTCAGAGCAGACGAGTCTTTCGATAAACCCCTCAGACTTGGATGAGAATATCCGTGTGAACGTAATCGGCCCAGCGAAAACAACCCAATTTCTCCTTGAAGCGGACCTCCTTTCCTCTTCTGCGAGGATCGTGAACATGACCTCCGGCCTCGGGTCCATGGCGGTCTCGCTCACCATCGAGCCAAGGAAGGCGGCTACATATTCGATTTCGAAGGCGGGGCTGAATGCGTTGACTGTGCAGCAGAGTGGGGAGGTGGCGCAGAAGTTGGGTAAAGGTGTGATTATTTCCATGGATCCGGGGTGGGTTAAGACGAGGATGGGAGGGAGTGGGGCTGTGTTGGAGCCGGAAGAGAGCATCGGGGGTATGTTGAAGTGTATTCATGGGCTGGATGAGGGGAGCAATGGGAGGTTTTATACTTATACTGGGAAGGAGGTGCCTTGGTAGGTATTGGGTTGGGTTTGGTAACGGGTGGAGGTAGTGTAGTTTAGCGTGGACGGAAACGTAGGTGTTCCGATTGAAGCGAAAAGTTTAAGAAAGCGGTCTATGTATATGCGTCGAAAGGCTGAATCGTTGACATGCAATGCTGGGTAGTCGTGATAACAAGGGAATCAGATGTAAGAAAAAAGAATGCGAGAATGAACGAAGGAGGTATTCCGCTCAAGCACGCTCAGTCATCGGCGGCCCCTGCCCGGAAGACATAGACGACTTCTCGCCGGAAATCGTCTTCTCCTCCTCGATCTTCGCGGGTCGGTTGCGCGAGCTGATAGTCGGGAAGAAGATGCCGGGGTGGGCGACCGTCAAACAGATGGCAGCGATGCTTGTCATCCTGGTTACGAACGTTAGCAGGGGTTTTACTAGCAGTCTATACATGCAAGGATCCAGACTTACATTCCATCGAGCACCATGAACTCAGATTCCCTACGCATAAGCTCGCCTCCCCAGCCGCCTGCCATTTCCGGGAGACGGTAGACACATCGAATGAAGATGGTCAGGAACCCAAGGCCAGAGCATCCGAGATAAAACAAGAACTTCTGGTTGCTGAGGGCTTCTGGAGCGGCTGAGAGATTCTGTCGCCTGGAGCGGAACATGCGAATTGCAAAGTCGATGACGATCAGGATGCAAGTGGCCATGGTGGCTACTTGGAAAGCGATACCAGCCATGATGAGACCGTTACCAACGTCGAGAAGATTGTCGCCGTCAGTTGCTGCGGAGGCGATACCGCCGCCGGCGGCCTGGGTGATGATGGACACGATATCGCAACCGATAAAGATCCAAGTGTACCAGCGAGGGTTAAGCCTGGAGGCTTCACGACCGAGATAGATGACCACGTGCTTTGCGGTGAGATAGTATCCAGCTGCCAGGAAAGAGGGAGCCAGGATAAGGCAGCATACTTGCATCTTGAAGCCGTCGGACGACCAGGGATTTTCATTCATCATGAGGCGCCCGCCATATCCTATAGCTTCCAGACCGCATCCTATCGCGACCACAATAGTGAAGGCGCGGACTTTGGTCATCCATCCGATGATAATCTGGCCGAAGAAGCATAGAGCGAAGACCACGAGGAGAAAGATGTTGCCGCCCAAGTTGGGATAGTATCCATAGGTTGTGTATTCGACGGGACACTCGGGTGTCACCTCAGTGCAGTACCGGGAAGACATGGCTGAAACCGTGGGAGCCTTGTGTAGCGATCGTGGTGGACAGGACGTCGAAACCTCTCGCCTACCTGAGTTGGAAGCAATGCATGGTACTTAAGATAGTGAGACGTGAAGACGGCCCGCCGTTCGAGATGACGGGTGTTCTAGGGCTCTCGCGTACGTTGCCACTGCCACGTTCAAATCCTTCCGGCGCTTCCATTCTTGCGCCGTCGAAGAAAAAGGCGGATTCGATATTTCGATCCATTGGCTGTGAGGACATCGCGTAGCAGCGTGGGCCTCGCTTTCCACGGAAAGATTGCTCTCCGGAGCCTTGGCGATGCGCTCAAGCTCGTGTCACAAGCTCGTACTTCGTTCCCTAAGCCCAGATTGGCATCGGTTGCGCTTTGCCGGCTGTCAGCCCCTAGAGTCTGCCTCGCTGCCTTGCGTCGCGTCGTTTATCGTATCGCAAACATCTGACCGAGAGCTGTGTTTGCAATACTTAAGACGACATGCCCAGTAGACGTGCGCACACTAAATCTCGGCTTGGTAGGGCATCCTTTCCCGCTTGCTATTAAGCTATCAGCATGAGTGTCTAGAGATGCAGTGCGACTGACCTAAATTTTGTAGGGTGTACTCAGTGCAAAGCCCGTCGTGTCAAGGTAGGCATTCCTTCGTCTGGTCGAAAAATAGCCATGCTCACTAGAAACGCAGTGTGATCAGACATATCCAACATGTAACAATTGCGTGAGGCACGAGAAGACCTGTGTATACGCTCCAGTGAAAACTGGCGGATCTTCCAATACATCGAGAACGACCAATGGCGACTCGCCAGGAGTACCAGCAGCTCCCTTGGCTATACATTTGAGCGGACCGGTTTTCGACTCGCTGGATATGATACTGATGCACCATTTCTGCATTGCAACAGCGACGTCGTTGTCATCGTCTCCTCACGCACAAGATGTTTGGCGAAACCTCGTGCCAAAGCACGCTCGGAATCACCCAATGCTAATGCATGGCGTGCTCACGCTTGCGGCGAACCACTGGGTGCATGTCAACAGAACCGCATCTGCCCCCTCGGAATCTGTGAACTTGCACGAGTATCGCACTCGTGCCTTACATCACCAACAGCTGGGACTCCAGATCTTTCGACATCAGGTGCAGAATCCGGGCGAAGACGAGGCTCACGACATTTTGATGACTTTTGCCGCTGTGCTGGGTATGCTCACCTTCGCCGACGCAGAGTCCGAGCAACAAACCTTGACCTTTGAGGATGCACTCAATCTACTCGCCGTACTCCGGGGCAAACAAGCGCTTTGGCGAGCTGGGAGAGGACTGACAGAAACGAGTGACTTCGCGGCCGCTTTCTTCGATCCTCCGTTACCCGAGTTCCGAGCAGATTTCAGCAATACCATTCTCGCCTTGAATCGACTGCACGAGGCTGCGGAAGATGACGTTCGCAAGGTCTCCATCGCAGTGCTGAAGAGTGTAGCCGAAAACCAAGGCAATTCGGAATTTCGTTTGTTGGGAACCTGGCCGGCAGGACTGTCAGATGAGTTCTTGCACTTACTGAAGTTGAAGGACAGCACCGCGCTGCAGACCTTTGAACACTACTGTACGATTTTGGACTCGCTGCGCCATTTATGGTGGGTCGGCGATTTTGGAGAGAGGCTAAGAGCAGCAATTCGAGTAGTGCAGTCGTCGCCTCGTGTCGACCCAAAATATGAGCTGCATGCTGCTCAGCAAGATGAAGACGCAAAGATGGCTGTTGATTCGAGCCACTAGACACACTGTAGGGGGCCGCAGCTCTTATACACTCCGCCACTTGATCTATGGTGTATCATTATCATCGATGGGAGCAACATGAGGCAGCTAGATGACCAAGTGACGCTGAATTTGGCTTTGGCGTTTCGCTCCTGCCGTTTGAAAGAGTGACGGTCTCTTGCCGTTCTGGTAGGAGGTACCGCTTGGCCGACTTCAGCTTATCTGCTTGTGCTGCTTTTGGGCATATGGTCCCCATCACTGCGACAGCCGAAGACTCGCCTTTCACACTGCGGCGGAGGTGTGCTTGCTATCTTTCGAGACGGGATACATGCGACTTATCTGGTTTTCGAGTTGCGACTCTTGTGTTATGCCTCTTATCTTCATTGCGGACGTTGGCAATTTCGAGGTTCCGCATTACTTCCGTCGTGCCAATGGCTTGTCACGCCCTTGATATAACATATCCCTGGTACTTTTGGACCCATTAACCATACGAGGCAAGAAGCTCAAGATACGGCACGTTCAGATGGTCAGGGGTCAGGAGCAAGCACCTCCACAGCCCAGGAACATCCGTTCTCTTTGCCTCTACATGGGAATGTGCGACCAAGAAGCCTCCGCACTTCGTACAATGCCGCGAAGACCGCGAGTACTTCCTGGTACGAAGCGCCCGCTTTTGCTCCCCGGCACCTCGCTATCTTGGCTAGTGCAAGCCACATCCGAGGCGTCGACAAGAAATGATGATGGCGAGGATGCACCAGGTCCGAGAAGTATTGTTGGAGTGCTTTCGAGCATCCCAATCCCAGGGTGACTGCGATTTTGGTGATGTACCCGTCCAGCAGAATGATGTCGGCCGGCTAATAGTAATCACGTTGAAAGTGGAGGAACGGCGGCGGGCCGCCAGCGATTCAGTGCCACCGTCGCTTTGCCCACGTGCGTGGGCGTGGGGAAGGCTGTAACTTGGGCGTGAAATTACTTTCGAGGCTATTACGAGTTGCTTTGACTAGTAGGGTTGACTTCAGTCGCCGTAAGCCTACGATGCAACCACAACGCACAGTCGTCACAGCAAAAGTACGACCTGCAAGAGTAAACTATGTATGATCCGGTTTTGCGGTTCGCTTCGATCTGCGACGCTGAGCCTCAAAAGTCTCGGCAATGCAAAGCTAGCACGCAACTCCCAGCGTGTCCGCGGGGCTGACTGTATGCACCTCCTACGAATCTACGATCATCGAGCTTTTGTACTCACAGAGCTCTTCTCGTTGCACTGCAACTCCTGTGGTCAAGTTGCAGCCGCCTCGTTGTGATTTGAAATGGCACTGCGATCGTTTTGCGGTCAAGGGTTCGTGGTCGGAGCCAAGTCTCTAGACGTCCCAACGAAGACGCTCACCGACGCTACAACAACTGCCGTGATCCAAACGTCGCCTTCAGGTTCAGAAACCACATGGCAAATATGGAGCACGAATGATGTTGCTCGACTCCATCGATCGTGGTAAAGTTCCAAGTGATGGCAAAAACTGTCGACAGCATCAAGCCTTCAGCTGAGCGACGGTAAAAAGGTTGGCCGATGTAGCAAGCTCAGGTCTGGGCATTCGTCAAGACTCCTTGGGAGAGGCGTTGCAGAACACGTGCAGGGGAACGCGCGCTATGCGCAATGCGCAGGCCTCGGCCTTTCGATGTCTTAGTCGGCGAGGCCGACTTGCGCCGGCGGGCAGACAAATGGGTGATGTTTGTACTACCTTTGACACCTCAAATAAACTTCCTATCTAAAGCGCTCCACTGCGATCTTTTGAAATCAAATGAAAGACCGAAACTAGCACCGATTTCTGGCAGACGCGGGAAAGTCGACGTAAAGATCGGAGCGGCTCATGGGCGACAGAGATCTGATCAGCACAAGCAAAAATATGCACAAGGGCGCTGCTCCCCGGCCGGCATCCTGCGTTGCTTCTTCGCCCAAGGTAGATCAGGCTGACCATGCCTGTTGGGGCAAACCGTCGCCGGTCTTTGTGGCCCAGGCGATAAGGCTCAGCCTTCAGCCCGCCCATTCTGCTGTTGGGAGCGGGCTCTAGCCTCGAAGGTTGCCCAAGCCAAGCCACGTCCCCGCAGGTGGAGGGCGGAGTAGCGCTGGTCTGTTCTATAGTGCATTGCGGACGTCTACCTCTTATCGTTAGACAGCTCCTTGTCATTGGTCTTCGGCGGTACTTTTCACGCGGGCAGACCCTCGAGCCCACTCCACCTCCCACGCCACTTTAAGCGACGGGCTGCGGCCACACATCTCTCGCTTCCTATCATCAACGCAGGTAGAGAGCGACTCCCTGCGCACCCTTGCCCGACCGTGCGCCTGGTCGTGTGCTCTAAGGCGTCTTGGAAGCTGCGCTAAGAGTATCTCAGCCTGTGGAGCTTGTCCAGGTCTAGGTGGTCGCCAATCGCCTGCAGGCTCATGTCATCTCTTAAAAGTCTCTCGTGTGCCGCCTTGTTGCCCTTTCTTAGGCCTCGTTGCGACCTGATCCTCCCCACCTCGACCCTACAGTGGCCCTCCGCACTACTGACCCCTCCGACTGTTACCAACGCTCCGGGCACGATCCTTCACCATGCCGTTCTGGGAGAAGGGACCCTCCGAGAAGGAGTACGTCTCGCACTCGCCCGATGGACACGACGGCCATGATATCGTCAACATCCAAGATGGCGAGATCGCCGAAAACGCCGACGCTCTGCAGCGTCGCTTGAACAACCGTCAGATCCAGCTTATCGCCATCGGTGGTAGTATTGGTACTGCACTGTTCGTCTCCATCGGTGGCGGTTTGCACAGCGGTGGACCTGGCAGCTTGTTCATCGCATACACCATCTACGCTTGTATGCTGGCTTTGGTAAACAACTGCATCGCGGAAATGACCGTTCACTACCCGGTTTCTGGTGGATTCATTCGATTAGCTGGTCACTTCGTTGACGACGCCTTTGGCTTCATGGCCGGCTGGAACTTCTTCATCTATGAAGCTCTTCTGATCCCCTTCGAAATCACTGCTCTAACACTGGTCCTTGGTTTCTGGAGTGACAACAGCAACTTGGCTTGGGCTATTCCTGTCGGCTGTATCGTGAGTCGAATGTGCAAATCGTGTTTGAAAACATTTGCGCTAACATGTGCTTCAGGTTCTCTATGGGTAAGACCTCCCAGTGCGACACATCCCACGCGACTTTCTTTACTCCCATTGCGCCTTCCCATCCCGCTATTCCCTTATGCAGCATTTCCTTTGCGGCCATCCTCTTCCTATGCGCCAATGCCCTTGCGAATCTCCCACTGCGCCGGCCCCTATGAACCTTCCCAGTTGCGATCACGCAAGCAAGAGCACATTTCTTTGGCAGATTTACACACAGCCCATACCCATGCAGCCACAGCCTTGTCCATGAGCGCCTCCGAATATTTGTACTGACTTTACCCCCTAGTCTTCTCAACGTTCTTGCAGTCAAAGCTTATGGTGAAGCCGAGTTCTGGCTGTCCGGTGGCAAGGTCATTTTGATCTTCATGCTTTTCAGCTTCACCTTCATCACCATGGTCGGCGGCAACCCGCAAGGAGATGCTTACGGCTTTCGCAACTGGAACAATCCTGGAGCTTTCGCCGAGTACCTTTCCAGCGGAAGCCTGGGTCGATTCGAAGGTTTCCTGGCCTGCATGTGGAGCGCAGCTTTCTGTATCGTTGGCCCCGAGTACATCTCGATGGTAGCTGCGGAGGCTAAGCGCCCTCGTATCTACATCAAGAACGCCTTCAAGACAGTCTACTGGCGTTTCGGTCTCTTTTTCATTATGGGCGCTCTTTGCGCCGGTATCGTCCTCCGTTCCGACGACCGCACCCTTACTGCGGTCCAGGACTCGGGTGAGAAGTCTGCTGCCGCTTCGCCATATGTCATCGCCATGGAGAACATGGGAATTGCGGTCCTCCCCCACATTGTCAACGCCTTGATGTGCACCTCGATCTTCAGTGCCGGCAACACTTACACTTACTGCGCAACCCGTAGTTTGTACGGCCTGGCTCTGGAGGGACGCGCACCGAAGGTCCTCCGCTACTGCACCAAGAACGGTGTGCCACTCTGGTGCTTCGTCGTGGTTATGTGCTTCCCCTGCCTGTCGTTCTTGCAACTCAGCAATGGATCTAACAAGGTTTTGGACTGGCTTGTCAGGTGAGCACCTACCGTCATGGAATAAATTGAGATCCGAAGCTAACATTAATCAATAGCTTGATCACTGGTGGTGGTATCATCAACTACAACGTCATGTGCATGACCTACATCTTCTTCTGGCGTCACGTGAAGGCCCAGAATGTCGACAGATCAACCTTTGCGTACAAGGGTTGGTTCCAGCCGTACAGTGTGAGTAGTTGTTATCCAACGTGTCTACCATACAACTACTGACAGTGCGAAACAGGCATACATCGGCCAGGGCTGGATGCTTTTTATCATCCTGTTCTACGGATACTCGTCCTTCAGGCCTTGGAGTGTTGAGAACTTCTTCGTCTACTACACGATGCCCATTCTTGGTCAGTACTCCGCTGCCTTCTGAACTGCTATGATTAGTTGCTAACATGTTCCCACAGCTGTGCTTCTCTTCGTCGGCTGGAAACTCGTCAAGAAGACTCGCTTCGTTCGCCCCCACGAGGCCGACCTCGTATGGGAGCGCCCCAGCATTGACGCCTACGAAGAGACCTTCTACGGTCCTCCCGTCAGCTTCTGGCGCGAGATGGGTCAGGTCATCGGAATTGGCAGAATCAAGGGTGGCAATGACCCCAGGAGAGGCAGCATCAGCACCTGAGCGGCGAAAACGCACGGGAGCTGGGAATGGGCAAAGTTTTAATTTTTCTTTGACCTGTACGACGAAATATTACGGCCTTTTTCTCCGGATGGGTTGCATGTATGTATCAGCCGTGTAATCATATGCATACCAAAAAGAACAACAATCTTACAATCAAACCGACGATCGCTCTTTTGCCGTATTACTGCTCCCGCGGATTCGTCGTACGATCCGCGTCAGTGACTGTGACAGTGCAGCAAATATGTCTACACGATCCACCAGAAGAGCCGGCCAAATGATAAGTACCTTGTGTCGCAAGGTCTTACAAAGCCACCCAAGGCCGCCAAAACAAGCTTGTATCCGCCCCCTCCTCATGCGAAAAAGCTAGTATGTAAGATTAAAGTTAGAGTTTGACTGATCGAGCCATATGGTTCGTGGGCTTTTAGAGGCACTCGCGTGGCTTTAGAGTGTAATGTTTGCGACCACAGGCTAAAGTCGCAATTGTTTCATAAATTTAGCGAGCTGAGAAAGAAATGTGACACGAGAAACTGACGATAACGAGGTTCTACTAGAGTGGACATGACGAGTTTTTGTGAGTCTTAGCAATGTTGCCGTACTTTCATGCTTTGGACGATGAAGGGAGGACTCTGTATGCCAGGCAAGGACTCTCCTATAATGTGTGACTTGGTTGAAGCTCGACATTTCATGTCTTGTCGATTCCTTATCGAGCAAATGTAACCCTCGTCATAGTTAATGTCCTGCCAGATTTCTTCCTTGAATAGGTGCAACTATGTGTTGTCACGGGTATCTCGAATATATAAACAGTAAAAAGAAACTATACATATACAGCCTGCAAAGCTCGCAACTATTGCTCTCTTACAAGATTTCGCGTGCTTTCCGTTTTGCTTCGCTGTGAACTCTCCCTCGCGAGTGGCGTGCTGTCCTGATGCACGACGGTAACGACTTGAATGCCGTCTTCGTCTTTCTCCATTCCCAACGCAGACCCAGGTCTGATTTGAGTCCCGTTGCCGACATCTTCCAAGTCTCCGTCGCGACCCTCGTATACGTCCGCAGTCCTGTTGCCCCGGCTGAGGAAGTTCAAGCCGACACTGTCTCGCTTTTGCTTTCGATTGCCAGTGCCAGGCCCCGTTCCGCGTCCTCCGATGGTCACGATGCCTCGACCGGAGCTGGTGCCCCTGCTGGACGCGGCGAAGATCCGAGGGAAGACTCGCATGACGCAGGTCTTGAGCGTGGGCAAGCAGGAGCAGATGATGCCGATGTTGACTTCGAGATTGCTCCATAGCGCTGCCATGGGGTTATCCCAACTGATGTCATCCGAGACTGAAACGGCGTACAATGATTGCAGACGTAGAAGGGAGACGATGCACGTGATTCCTCCAAGGCAGAAGACGAATGTGACCGCAAGTTTCTGCCGTTTTGGGAGATTAAGGCTGTTGATGACGGGCAAAGGAAGCACAGCGATTGCGACATCTGTCACAATGTTGAGAGCGGCGTTGACGAACCTATACCAACCAGGGTTAGTAACCATGGTGCAATCTTTGGGATCATGTTCCGCTTACCAGACAACCAACCGATTCAAGCATGTTCCTTCTGCGTCTGGGTTGACGTTCTGTACCCAGAAGTAACTGATGGGAGTGCAACTGAAGATCGCGCTGAAGACAGTCCAGCAAGAATACGCAAAGATGAAGGCCGCCAGACCGTAGCTGACTTGGCGGAACCTCTGCTGTGGAAAGATGCGAAGATATTGCAAGAGGATAGCGAGCTTAGCGCAGAAGAGTGAAAGGTAGTAGATCCATAACGATGCCCAAAACCATCGATTCGACCAGAGAATGTCGTGTCGTGTGAGTGAAGCTGCGTGGCTGCCCATGCCGTATTTGACTGTGAGTCGTTAGCCCTCGCCGTGGCAAACTCCAATTAACACAAAAGGGAACTGCCTGACCTTGGAAGCACATTGTACATGTTAGGGCTACTGCGAGGAACTGCATGGTGTGTTAGAAGTAATCCAGCTCTCGACAAGAAAGCACTTACTGTTGCAATAGCGATGAAAACATCATCGACTCCGCCCATCTTGCTCATGACGAAGCGGGTGTATAGTCGTAACGTAGTTCCCATTACGGCCAGAATGGTAAAGGCGACTGTAACGCCGACCACAGCGGATCCAGATGTATGGCCGCCGGCAGCCATCTTGTGAATAGCAAGCAACGACTGCTGCGGTCTATAGCTAGGGCAAAGTGGGAGAACAGGGACTCGAGACTCGAGCCGTCTCAAGAAGAAGGAACAAGAGGATGCGCGACTATGATAAGTGGTCTGGGGTTATGGAGATCGCTGTTCGGCGACACACTTGCATAGCTTTGACCAGCAGTAGTGCCATAACTGCGAGAAGCTGATCGTCAGGGTTGGGGTGACCGACCTTTTGACAGCAAATGGCGGATGCCGTACCTGCAGCTCAGAAGGCGCTACGGCCCACAAGGATATCCAGAGGGGTGGATCCCCGGATAGAGTTTACGCCCTCAATATTTGGTCAGAGTCAGGGCGTTAATGGTAGAGATAGATGATCGGGATACAGCCGAGACTCGTTGCCCTACCCCACTGGGAATCAGCTGGTGGGAACACGACAGCCATTAATCTTGATGTGGCATGAATAAAATGGCCACATCAAGATCAGACCGCGCAAGCAGATTGAGATGAGAAGTGGGTGTGGTTGTTTCACAAGCGTTGGACTTCGTCCATCTTCAGGAGACATGGATTACGAAGGAAGGCAAAGGCTTGTCTCCCAGATTTGGCAGTATGATGGTCAGCCAAAGAGAACGGATAAATGCTCCCCGCAAGTAGTGTGCTGATACTCCTGCATGGCCATGACTCTCGAGCTGTCTGTGCACCTCCAATCGCAGCCGCGTACCCGGTGTGTTAGCCCAACTGCTGCGCAGTCTTTCCGCTGTATGCACGATCCCTGGAGGTTGTGACGAGAGGATGGCTGAACAGACAGAGCAGTATGAAGATCGTTTGCATAAACTGTTGGCTTGCACAGCGTGATTGCCATAGCAGAGTTCAGATAACGAACCCTTGAACGTAGAGGAAAGGAGAACCAGGTCATTGTATCGTCATACCCTTTATGTCTTATTAAGACGACAGCAGTCTTGCCCGGCCCGAGCATCTCACCGATGTCGTTTCTCTCTGTTTGAGACACGGCCTGCAGACGCCACCGCCACCGCCAGCGGCTCACATGCAGGTAACCTCTTCAGCCCTCGTCTCGTGCCGCCTGCACGAGCAGGCTTGAAGGATGGACTTGCAGCTCTTTCAACACGCTGAAAGATGCGAGCAGCTTGTGGCAAGACGTGCGAGTCGGAATTCGTGCCCATCCCTGCAGGTACGCGAAGCATCGGACATGTTTCGCCACGGCATCCGCTACAGCTTCGGTCTCTTGTCTTCGGCTTGCGGATCAGAATGACTCTGTCGGGTGTGGAGGGCCGTTGAAATAAGTATCACAACGACAATGCTACCCTCAGACCGGCAAGGCAAGATTTAGCGATCTTTACGCTGCCTCCAAGCAAACATAGGAGGTACGTTTCGTCTAGCGATGTCGAGAGCACGGCCAAATCCAAGTCTTCACAGCTGCATCAATTGCTCGGCATTTCTGATTTTGAAAATTCCCTGGCATGTTCCAATTGTAAACGCAATACCGGTACCTCCTATGTACAAAATGCATGGCGGAGGTATGGACAAATCGAGCGAGATACATACCTAAGTATTTGCCTACTTTGCGATACCAGCGACTCCACAGACACGCACGCAGAAACCCAAAACCCCTTCCTCAATGGCCATCACACAATTGCGCCAAGAAGCGCTGAATCCTCGACGCAAGTCTAGTATAAGGCTTTCAACCTATCAGGTTCAAGGTAGCGCGGAATGTACCTCTACATGATTGACTCAGCATTGTTCAGTAGTTGTATCTCCTCACAATCCGGAGACCAGTCCTCGGTAACATATCGGAACGTACCTAGGCGCAACGTTCACGTCGGGGTTGCTAAGCAGTGGCCAGGACAGGCACACGTGGATAAAGACTCGTTTTTGCACGTGAATCCCAAAGACTATCACTGCATTGAGTCAAGATGGTTTCCGACCTAGCGACCGACCGTTCCGACCTAGCGACCGACCGACCGACAAGTAACGTTTAGGGCATTGGAAGGAGTAGGGCTGATGATCAACATGATTTCTCAGAAGCAAGGTTGTTGTAGGTAAGCAAGTCTGGATAGATCATCAATTTTCTTCTATATAATATATCATGTCTCGCATCCGAAAGGGAGGTAAATGCCCAACGCTACCCACCCGAGAAAAACGCCTCGCTAATACTCCCTTGCGTCCTTTGGTCGAAAGGTGTATGCACTGCTACCACTCAGCTCAAATCAAACCCAGCCCCACTGTTAACAGCATAGAGCAACTTCTCCCTCAACACCTTCTCGCTCTTATACATCGGCAGTTTCAGCAGATTCACACACGTACTCGCCGTCGGAATGCGCCCCTCGTCACTACTACTGTCTCGAATCGAGAACCTCGGGTTCAAATTGCTGAAACCCAGCAAAGGTCCACGCGGCGTGCTGGTGACAAACTTCAACACCTTGCGCCTGTCTGGGTCGGGTAGCGATTCCATGACTTTCCAGAAGTGGCGCACGCTGGGGTGCTCGAGGCCGTCGTCGCCGATGACATAGACGCCGCCGTACTGTGTGTTGCGGCGGAGGTCGCTGACGTCAATGCTGGCTTGAGCGCCGCTGACAAGGGTTTGGAGCTCGGCCTGGTTGAACATGGAGAGCCAGCTGGGTTGGATGATGGAGGAGAGGCCCTTGAGGAAGGCGTTTGTTTGCGGCGCGCTCTGTCCTTGGAGACGGTACCAGCTCATGCGGTTGAGGTAGATGAGGCGGTTCTCGTTTGTGACGGGCGTGTTGGCGCCGTTGGGGATGAGCTCGCGCTCGATGACTCGCTTTTTGTCTGAAGGCCCGACTAAATCGTCAATCGTGAATGTAAGGCCGTAGTCGCTTGCATCTGGTGCCGACTTGACATCCAGAAGGCCTTTGTAAAGACCCTCATCGAAATCACGAAGGTCGTTGATGTTAGCTCGGTAACCATTCTCGCCGGGCGCAGCGCCTTGGCCGCCTGTCAATGCCCATTTCTTGAGGAAGAACCCGGCGAATGAAATGTCGATCAGGATTTCTTCGTACAAGCACTTTCCGATGATGCGACCCAGGAATTCGTATTTGCGTAACATCTCTCGCAGCAGAGAATGAACCTCTTTGGCGTCCAGCGACATGTCCTGCAAGATTGCACGGGAGTCATCCAGCGCGGTGGGATTGGGGAAAAGCAGATGCTTTTCGTTCTCAACGAAGTACTTCTCCAATCCGCCGTTAACCTGATCGAACGCTTGATCAATGACGGAAGTCAAGAACTCTTTCGTCACGCCGCCTCCATCGATGCCGGCTTCTTGGAGGCCGAACTCATCAAGAAATGTGATCTGAATAGGTTCCTTTAGGTCAGCTCCAAGCTGGTAAAACGCGTCATATGCATCCTCAAATTCGCTTTTACGCTTGATTTGAGCATGGTGACGGGCGAGCATATTTTGGCCTGGGTGGCCTGGATGGCCTGGGTGAAACATCATGTTCGCTCTCCAAGTGTCAGGGTCGGTCATCCCGTTTCGCCTTTTAGCCTGGTCGAGATGCACGAATTGGCGGAAGATCTCCACGCGAGTATGGAACGGGATGAAGAAGGGCATGTTCTGTAGGATCTCCAATCTTGGAGCAACGGACTCCAGGTAACGGCGGCGAGACGCTTTGCGTTGTGCTCGAGCGCGGGCCTCCTGATTGCTGTGATATCCAGCAGGACCCCGAGAAGTGAGATCAAGCATGTCGTCGTCGGAATCATCTGCGGCCTTGTCTTCTTCCTCTTGTTCAGCGATGCGATGACGGTTTTCTTCTTCAGCCACGACACCCGGTATGAATGCAGTCATGTCAAAGCGAGATGTCATCAGCCAATGGTTTGTAGGCAGGAAGTGCCGGCGACTATCACGCTCGTAGACAGACCGTAAAAGTCCAGTGGCAATGCCTTTGAGATAATCGAAGGTCATACCTGGCATGCCGGCCAGGGTAGGCTGCTTCACCTCTACCTCCTCGACCGGATCTGGGCTTGTACGGCCACCAAAATGCAGGCTTAGACTGCCTGTATCACGTGCAGATGATGCTGCATGCTCGTTCAGGTCTGCCGCGTTGAAATACAAAGTGAAACCGAGATTCTTCAGGAAAGTGACCAGCATGGCAACATCTTCGATTGGGATCGCACTCCCGGCGCCGCCATTCGTCTTACCCATGAATTCTTCGTCATCCATAATTTTGAGAAGGAAAGTGTACAGCTCAAGAAAGACTAGGATCACAGTCCAGTCGTCCTTTTGGGAGGCGGCATTCGAGGAGCGAAGCAGAGGCACCACTGCGCGCGAGTCCTTACTGACCGTCGAGAAAACCGACGATGCCTTTGCGGCATGCCAGAAGAAGCGTGTTGCTGGGATATCTTGGGATTTGGTCGGGCCAAGGTACAACCACATACGAATGTCGTCCGCCTTACGTGGGAAGCATCGAAGTAAGGTCAGAGCGTAGTTGGCGTATAATTGGGCATTTGTGGTGGTTTCAGCTCCGGGACGTTCATCAGCGCGGCTGTTGCGAACAAGCAAGTTGCGGACGCTCTCTTGATTCACCAGTGAGCTTGTTTGCTCTTGCAAATACGCATTGAGAGGCAAATCGCCTGTAGCTTTCGCAAGGATGTCACGATCGAACGTAACATTGTCCATATCGAGAGGTGCACTCTCAAAATCAACTTCGTCAGCTAATGAACCAAGAAGCCTAGCGATCGTGGATGTAGTTCCCACACGGGTGCTACCACAGAGGAAGTTGAGGTTACCGAGTAGCCACAGCCGGCTTCGTGCACTCCACTGCAGGTCCTCTGCTTGTGCAAGCGCATGAATCAAAGAGGGTCGATATACCGCGGACTTGAGGAGTTCGAGCATATGTGAACTCAGCGGGTGCCCCAGCAGTACTGCGATGCCGGCGTAACCACCTTCTGATCCAAGAGGCGCAATGAGTGCATTCTGCAGAGTGTCCTCAGGCGCATTATTCAAGGACGTCAGAGTTTCATAGTATGACACCGACGCCGCCTTGTCCATCTCCGTTGAGCGCTTCTGAGCATTTGCAGCAAAAGCCAGTACGTTGAGTAATGTACCTTCCAGGTCCACCTCTTTGTTGGCAGATTTTCTCCTTAGTGCCACCAAACATGCTTCCCGCAGCTTTGCGTAGGCATGCGGCCATGGCCCATCGGCACATGGTATGCTTTCCGACGTTGCCATCTGTTTCATGCCATACCACCCAAGCCTCTTGACATCCGAGGCTTCCTGGCTTGGGGAATAGAAGAGCAGTAGACGGTTGAGTTGTGACAGAGACTCCTCAGCAGTTGCGTAGACTCCGTTCGAACGAGGCTGCTCCTCGGCCGCATCCCAGATCTCTCGCCATGACTTGAAGGCCCGCCGCCGCGCTCGGTGCCCACGCCATACTCGCTGTATCTTTCCAGAGGCCTGCACCTTTTCTCTTTGAATTTGCCGTTGTTGACGTTCGTGTTGGGCGGAAGCAATCGTCGACTGGGGCCCGGCGTTTGGGTTGGATGCAGCGAACGGATTTGACGGTCGGCCAGAGAGGTTGACCTGGCGCGGGCGGCGAGACTGCCCGGTGAAGGACTGATACATGGTAGGCGAGTGGTACTGTGCTGGGAAGAGAACGCTAAGCAAAAACAAATATTATGAGGCTCTCGCGGCCACGCGGTGGTGTGGCGTCAAGGTCGAACGAAGGTGGTGGAAGGCCATCAGCAGAAGTGATGACATAGCGAACAGCGACCACCCAAGCACAGCTGATCAAGCCACGCGAGAAGTCAAGCTCCTGCCAATACTCACAGTGCGCACCTCACTTCCTCTCAACACTCCTTCACGCGTCACTCTGCTACCGTGTCTGTGCCATATACCATGCCATGCCACACCTTTGCATGCACGTCGTGGGGAACGAATCCTCCACCTCATCCCATCGCGCAGTGGCAATAATGCCGATGTCGCAGGCCGGCCTCTGACCATTCCTCTCGCCGCTCGCCTTCCTCTGCACTCACTCGACCATATGACCATACACCGCATCAAGCGATGTAACCAACCGTGAATCCTCATATAAGCTTGCCCGCCATGGACGCGGGGTCGGAATCGTTCTTCACCAACCGACTTCTTAGCATCTGCTGATCCAGTCTAGGTCGAGTCCTGTTGGGAGGAGCCCAAGTCCCGTCCTCCCACTACGAGAACCACCCTCCCCAGCTGTTTCTCGCTTACTCCTACGGACCCGCTGTTTAGCTAGGACCTGGACCTTATCTCATATCACGGCTCGAGTCTGTCATAGCAAAGACTAATGTGACCTGCACTTGCTGACTTCGTGCGCGCCGCTCTGTCGTGCAACGCAGGCCATGCAAGACGCGCAGTCGTGGCAGAGAAATACCTCCAACTTTATGACAATCTTGCCGGTTTGTACACCCTAGAAGCTTTCACTTTCACCCGGCAGGCCCTCACTGCACATCTTGGACCGGCTGTAAACGGCCAACCTTATCTTGGCGCCGATTCTCGGCCAAGTCCGCCGGCGCTGACTCTTCACTAAATGCAGGGTCGTGCACTCGCTTTTTCTCACCAACCAGAATTGGCGCGCCAGCAAAATGTCACTGTAGTAGCCGAGTGCCCGTTCCATTTCCTATATGTTTGACAGCACCCTCCTGTCCTTGCTTACATCTGACCGGTAAGCTGGTGGAGTTTTTTGTGCGCCACTCTCGATCTTTTACGTGATTTCACGCCGAACCCCAGCGCACTCCACGGTTTTCTTCAAACCTTTTGTTCTCTTTGAAACGTCTGAGCTGCGGCGTCATTTCTCTCTTTGGCCGGGCACGCGACCTCGCGACATGGCCGACTTCGAAAAGAAACCCTCGCCGACCAACGGTAACAAGCAACCAACGCCGTTCGTGGACGGCAGCTCGATGTCTGGAAGTCACAATGATGTCGAGAAGGGCACTACGGTGCAGCTGCAGCGTCGCCTGCAATCGCGCCATCTGCAGATGATTGCTATTGGTGGTACCATTGGTACTGGGTTGGTATGTATCATTCACTTGACACGATAATCTCGTACATTTACGTGCGACAAGACGATCACCTCTATCCGCTTCATCGCTGACTTGCCGCTAGTTCATCGGTTCTGGAGGTGCTATCGCAACAGCTGGACCCGCCGGCGCACTCATCGCATATGCTTTCGTCGGCTCCCTCGTATACTCGGTCATGGTTGCCATGGGTGAAATGGCCACCTTCATTCCTGTTTCTGGAGCCTTCACAGCCTACGCCAGTCGCTTCGTGGATAAGAGTCTTGGATTTTCGATGGGTTGGATATACTGGTTCTCGTGGGCGATCACGTACGCGCTCGAACTCACCGCTTCTGGCTTGATCATTCAATACTGGGTTCCCGATATCAATATCGGCATCTTCATCGGCATCTTCTTTGTGGTCATCACTGCCGTAAACTTTTTGCCGGTTTCCGTCTATGGCGAGATTGAGTTTTGGTTCGCCAGCATCAAAGTGCTTACAGTCGTTGGCTTCCTGATCTTCGGTATTTGCATCAACGCAGGCGCAGGCTCAGAAGGTTATTTGGGCTTCAAATACTGGAACAACCCGGGTGCATTCCAGCCCCATTTGACAGATGCCAGCAGCATTCTGGCCAACAACCTGCCTCTCGCCAAATTTGTCGGATTCTGGGCGGTCTTGATCCAGGCTGGTTTCTCTTACCAGGGTACGGAGCTGGTCGGTATCGCAGCTGGTGAAACCGCCAACCCGCGCAAGAACGTACCCAAGGCTATCAAGCAAACTTTCTGGCGCATCTTGCTCTTCTTCGTCCTTACGATCCTCTTCCTGGGAATCCTGATCCCTTCCGACAACCCCAACCTTTTGAACGACACCACCGACGCCAGCAGTTCGCCTCTGGTCATTGCCGCCAATCTCGCGGGTGTATCGGTATTGCCGGACATCATTAACGCCGTTCTATTCACGGTCGTGCTCAGTGCTGCCAACTCGAACGTGTACTCTGGCTCTCGCATCCTCGTCGGTCTCGCGACCGAAGGCTCCGCCCCCAAATTGTTCAACAAGGTCAACCGCTGGGGTGTCCCCTATTGGGCCGTTACCTTCACAGCTGCCTTTGGTCTCCTTGGCTTCTTGAACGAGTCCAACAACGGCGGCGAGGTCTTCAACTGGTTCGTCAATATCTCTGGTGTTGCTGGCTTCATCTCCTGGACATGCATCGGCATTTCGCACATTGCTTTCATGCGTGCTTGCGAGGCCCAGGGTATCGTCCGCAGCACTTTACCTTACGTTGCGCCTCTGCAGCCCTGGTACACCTGGTATGGTGTGGTCTTCAACATTCTTATCATCCTCACTCAAGGCTTCGAATCTTTCGTGCCGTGGGACACGTCCAGCTTTTTCACAGCTTACATTAGCTTGATCCTTTTTGTCGTTCTTTACGTCGGCCACAAGGCGTGGACGCGCTGTCCATTCGTGCCTGCCGCCGAGGCAGATCTCCTCACTGGTCGCAAGGAGGTCGATGAGATGTGGGTGGAAGAGGCCAAGCCCACTACCTGGTGGGGCAAGCTGCTTGCTTGGCTCGGATAAGCAAAAAGCTGCCAACCGTTAATGTGTATTTGTCTGGGTTTTAGCGTGGTGTGTTTTAACATTGTACGATTCGGAGGAATAGACGAACCAATTTCAGCTTCTCAACCGGGCCACCCTGGCCTTCACAGCGACTTTTCTCTTTCTCAGTGGACTCTTCAATTGCGCAACGCATCTACTCATCTCAAGCAGAACCGGACCTTCCACGGGCGTGCAGAACGATATTGACCACTGCGCTGCTCAACCGACGATTATCACAAGCCGTAAATTTCCGACGGGTTAGCAAAATCAATATTTCCTATCGGCCCGAGTGGACGCATTCGAGACCGCAACGAAAGGACATCGCTGCACGAATAACATGAAACGGAATAAGTAAGCGTGCTAAGAAGAAGCATATCGCAGCGAGGTATGTATTGGCCGTACAGCAAGAACTATCTACTACTTCCAGACCTTATCCTGCGTTCCACGTCGAACTTCCAGATCGACTCTTCTGCATGTTTGTTGCGATTTCTTGTTCAGCAGCAGACCACAGCGCCATTCGCTAGCGCAGTGGCTTAACGCATGTCCACTGTCGTATCTTACACATTATCTGTATTCGAAGTCTAGGCCCACTTTCCGAGCAATGCCATGATACCGGCACCAAGCAGGACCGACACAACCATGAACGCCAACTGGCGATCGTTGCGCGTGCGGTCAGGGTTGAACAGGAAGTCTCTCGCCAGCAACTCCACGAAGCCAGTGTAGATTAGAATTCCGGCCGAGATCGAGTCCAGAACGCCAGAGACGATGTTGGCAGTCATGCTAGCCTCGTTGTATGTTGTGCGGACTCCGAGTCCAATGGCGAGCGCAATGGGAGTCGTGAGACCGTAGGCTGTGCAGAGGAGCCATGGCATCCAGCTGAAGCGCTTGGGGAAGGGGATGGCCGACAGACGGGCACCGATTCCGAGGCCTTCGAAGGACTGGTGGAAGACGATGACTGGGTAGAGGACGGGGAACTCATCGCCTGCGGAGCCGAGGGTGAGGCCGATGATGACGGAGTGGAAGATGACGCCGAACTCGAGAATGAGGAAGGCGGCGATTTGCTGCTGGAAGGAACGCTCGGTTGCTAGGGTGTCGTCGGAGCTGATTGAGGAGTTCTCCTCTGCGTGGCCGAGTTTGGCTTCTGCCATTGCGTGGTTGCCGGTTTCGGTTCGGTGGTTGTTGGCTGTGGGTAGGGTGCCGTCTTGTTCGCCGGAGTGCAGGGCTTGGTGGTTGGCGCAGCCCGCAGTCGAGGCGTAACGGGCGTTGGCCGCGTCAAAGGCTTTGTCGTTGTGCCTCTCTTCGTCGTGACCGCCGCCGTGGGCCCAGCCATACTTCTTCTCGACGTAACGCTCAGCGGCAAAGTCCAACAGGAATACTCCCATTCCGGACGCGAGAGCAATTGCTGGCGGCCAAGCATAATCACTCCAGCCGCCGGTCATACCAACGCATGTGTCCGGACCGATCTCTGAGTACGCAGGGTCAAGAAGGCTGTGATAGTCAGCTGGTCTGATTCCTCTTTGGGAACAGAGCTGGCAAAGTAAACTTACTGGATGAAAGCAGTCGCGATAATGACACCGGTGCCGAAATACCTCGCAAAGAGGTAGACGTAATGCGGGATTCGCAGTTTCTTGCTTCTTGTGGCGATTACCGGGAAGAAAGTAACGGCAGTAGAGACAATGAGGATGACGAAAATGGCGGAGATGCGTGCACCCATTCGACCATCGTATTCGTTTTCGCCTGCATTGAGATAGCAGACGACCTTCCTGGCGAGGTCCGGGTCTTCAGAATCGAGATCCACACTGTTTGGATCAAACGAGAACTCGCTCTCCTGGCGAGCCATCAAGCTTGCAATGGACATAGTGGCGGGTGTCCTTGGAGGGTAGCCTTGACAGTATCCAGCACTTTTGAGTTGCAGAGAGTGGATCGTAAGGCTGAAGAACAAGAGTGACAAGACCTCTGGGCAACGTGGAAGAAGCTTTCTTGGGAGGCTTGGAGGGCTTGACATTATTGTCGATCGTCGCCCCGGTACTTATCCCTCGCGGTCAGCAATTGGAAAGAGCACCTTGATGTTCGCAGGATCCACTAAAAAGCTGATAGTGCATTCGATTCGTCGAATTCGATAGTAAAACACCTTGATGAGAGGCCAAACCATTGAGAATTTGCCGTCAGAGTTCGCCAGAAGCGAGGGCTAAGCGTCACACTTTTGGCTCGCGTATCCAATACAAGCATTGTGTTGAGAGGCTTGGGATGGTTTTCCAATCCTTCGGAGAGGTATCCGGTCTGCTGTGGCCGAGTGTGTGGCCGGGAGGGTCGAATACCTTCATTCGATGGCCAGTCGCGCATTTTTCGTTTGTCATAAAAGCAACCATTAATGTTATCATCGTGTATAGCTGACCGAAACAGGAATGCAAGAAAAGTTCTCTTTGCTAAAGGAACCGAGACCTGAACTCAATTCTCCGTGAAATGGGTCGCATGGCTCTTCAAGAAGCCACAAGGCTACGCCGTAGCACAAACGCTATCATATCAACGTCTATCCATTTCGATAGTATTAAGGTAGTCCCTTCTAGTCTTTGAATACTTGGGACCAATTGCCGCGTCGACCACTGTCCAGTACGACCGCATTCGTCGATACGCGGTTCTTCACGGTCCATGGCCCAAGCTGCCACGGAGGCTCATCTCGGTTCGACCTTTTGCTGTACGAAGACACGACTCAAAACCAGCATGCTGAGCCTAAGTCTTTATCCGTGGCAAACCAGTCGTGAGCATTCGTACCGCGGTCGCGCGAACATTTCATCAATTGTGCGAATGTGACAATGCAACTTTTTTTGAAGGTAGGGCTGCACCAGAGCTATGGCTCAGCGATGCGTTCCAAGTGTATAATGTGGTAATGGGGCCGGGATCCTCGTTCTGCATACTTGAAAAGCATAGAGGACATGGCCGGATGATGTCTAGTAGGACGTCAACTGATGAGACTATTCTTCCAGCCGAAGATGGCAAGCAACATGTTGGCCAAGCCGTGTGTTTCGAAGTTCGATATAGTTCTGAAGCGAGAGAATTTTCTTAGGCGCATAATCTGATCCTGTCATGCCTGCTACATTAGTGTCGTGTGCATGCGTTATTACGATATCAACGGTCCCTTTGCGACTGCTGCCGGTTTTGTCGACATGAACATGCATGCCTGCATTCAGGTTGACATCAACCATCCTGTCAAATAGTCAATCATCGATCGCACCAAGCAGTCGATCGAGCTATCTTACTTGAAACCATATCTGGAGCACCATCAGGTGACATGAATCTATTCCATACAGCGGTAACATGATGTACACAACCTCGACTGATGTCGGTGCCGTCAGAGCAGGGTTGGGGTTGGGGTTAGCGATATTCCAGTTGAGTTGCTGGACTCGCCGATTGCGCAGCCGCTTCACGTTCACACCCACGCGACACAACATGCATGCATGCATGCTGCAAAAAGAGCTTCGTGATGTGCACGCGCTCGCACGCCGTCGTGCATCAAAGGCTCGGGCACTGACATCAGCGCATCAGGAGGTGAACAGGCGTCGCAACAACCGCAGCGTTGGGTCAGGGTACCACAGCCATCAAATCGTCACCCACGCGCCACACGCCCCTAGCCAAACCAAGCATTTGCAGACGACCTTAAATGCACCTCGTACAGAGATCCAATATGCAGGCATGCCACTCTCTGCCCACGCTCTGAGGGGTCACAAGCTCTCGAAGGCTGTGCTCTTGACTCTCCCGCTTTCCCTTTGAGGCATCGCCCCAGCTGGCCTGAAAATACCGCATACCAGCTGGCACATAAATCGCTCATACAATGTAACAATGCCACCGACGCTTTTTGCTGGAATGCACGCCGCCCTCGTCGCATTGGTGCGATACCTCCCACGTCCAGTGGGCATCGCTACCAATTTGCACTGGCTTCCGGCAAAATGCGTTGCATTACATGAGGCCGCGTGGTGGAGTCGATGCTGGAAGCGACATATTGAGTTGCGGTATCGTACACGCGAACCAAATTGCTATGCCGTGTCGTGTCCTCGCACTTTCACAGCCAGCCCACGCTCTGCGGCGCAGTGCCCTCATGGCCACATCTTACCGAACCCTGTTCACATGCGTGGTTTATGTCGTTTCTTCACGGCTAGTCGTGGTGAGTTAAACCGGGTATAAGAATTGAGGCTCGCAGCGAGTGCCCTCCGTCCCTTTCTTTGTTCTCACCTTCTCTCGTCGTCGTCGTCCTCCTTACACCCCCGCTCCCACATCTCCTCCCCATCACACACGCGCCATGCAGAAAGCTGTGAAAATTGACGAGACGGACGTCGAGTCCGTCGACGTCGAACAACAGCGAGGGCGCATTCAGTATGCGGCAGAAGTTGGACGTCGTGAGACAAGACCTCGCTCGATGAGTGGGAGGCGCAGCTCCATGGACTCGCTCTCGATCCGTCCTGCGCGTCGTAGCATCGATCCGTCTCTTGCCCTGCCGCCGCAATACAGAACATTGTAAGACACATGTCATTGACATGGTATGTTGCAAGAGCTAACAGCCTCGAAGATCGTACGACATCGAACACAGTCAGCGAACAAAATTCAACGAGAAGAAAAAGGAAGTGAAGTCGAAGAGCGCAGAAATCGGTAAGGGAACTGGGCAAATTCGAAAAGTAACAACGACACTGACCGCATGTCTAGAGTTCAACAACATCGAATACCATAAGAAACCCGCAGACGAGCTCTTCGCACAGCTCTGTAGCTCTCGAGGCACTGGCCTGTCCGCTGTGGCAGTTCTACAAAAGCTGGAAGAAGTTGGTCCGAACCAACCTACGCCTCCACCCTCAAGATGGTTTCGCCAACTCATAACATATTTGTTCGGTGGCTTCGGATCTATCCTCTTCGTCGCTTGTATACTTGTCTTCATCGCGTGGAAGCCACTTGGAGACCCGCCAGCGATCGCTAACTTGGCTGTGGCAATCGTACTGGCACTAGTCTGGGTCATCCAAGCAGCCTTCTCCTTCTGGCAAGACTTTTCCAGCTCGAGAGTCATGGCTTCGATTACGGGCATGCTCCCAGATCAGTGTGTCGTCCTCCGGGATGGTCAGCAGACCCAGATTGACGGCAAGGAGGTTGTACCAGGCGACTTGCTCAGAATCACCATTGGCAACAGGCTGCCCGCCGATGTACGCTTTGTCGAAGTGTCGCCCGATGCTCGCTTTGATCGCTCGATCTTGACTGGCGAAACGGCACCTCTTCTGGGTGCCACCGACTCGACGGACGACAATTATCTCGAGACTGCCTGCATTGGCCTGGCTGGCACTCACTGTGTCTCAGGTAGTGCCTGGGGGTTAGTGGTCGAGACTGGAGATCGCACTGTCTTCGGCCGCATCGCAAAGCTCACAAGTGCTCCCAAAGCTGGGTTGACACCTTTGCAAAGGGAGATCCTGATCTTCGTCGGTATCATCGTCCTTTTGATGCTTACGATGGTACGTAAAATGGTATACTAGCCCCGCAACGATGTACTGACAAACAACAGATCATTCTCGTCATTAGCGTATGGGCTGGATGGCTGCGCCGTGGCTACCCCGATTGGATCTCTGTCCCTAACCTCATCATCAGCTGCGTAAGCGTGGCAGTGGCCTTCATACCAGAAGGCCTGCCAATCGCAGTGACCGCAAGCTTGACGATTACCGCAAATATCATGAGGAGCAACAAGATTCTATGCAAGAGCTTGAAGACCGTCGAGACACTAGGAGCTGTCAATGTCATCTGCTCTGACAAGACAGGAACGTTGACAAAGAACAAAATGTCCGTCACCAACTACCTTGTTGCAAAGAAGGTCGCATCTGCAGGAGAAGCCGCAGGCCAGTATGAAGGCAGCAAGGTCCTACGCTGCTTGGCCAACATCAGCTCCGTTTGCAACGCAGCTGAGTTCGACGCATCTACTAGCACAATGCCTCTCGCAGACCGCAAGATTAATGGCGATGCCACCGACTCTGCTATTCTACGCTTTGCAGAGGATATGACACCCGTCAGCTCCTTGCGCGCTTACTGGCGTACAATCTTCCAGGTGACATTCAACAGCAAGAACAAGTTTGCCATCAACATCGTCCGATCTGACGTTGCACCGGAAGATGGCACTGTCCTCATGATCAAGGGTGCGCCTGATGTACTTTTGCCACGATGCGGTTCCTACATGGAGGCGAACGGATCCGTCGAGCGAATCACCAACGAAGACCGCAAGGCGCTTGAGACAATGAAGGATCAATGGTCGTCGCAAGGCAAGCGTGTCATCCTACTCGCAAAGAAGAGACTAGAGGACCTGCGATTCAGCCCGGTGGATCAGCCAAGAGAGTACGAGACCGACATCATGGGACGCGCAACATCGGAGCTGATACTGATCGGCCTCGTTGCCATCGTCGACCCTCCAAGACCAGAGATCCCAGAAGTCGTCCGCACTTTGCGCGGAGCTGGCATTCGAGTCTTCATGGTCACCGGCGACTTTAAGCTCACAGCCAGCGCCATCGCCGCCGATTGCGGCATCGTCACGCAGCCCCAGAACAAGATCGACGACGTGACAAACTTGGCTTTCAGCGAAGACCACCTCGAGAGCGCTGGCATCAAAGAGCCCGCATCGTTCGAGACGGACCGTTCGCACGCCATCGTTCTCTCTGGATCCGATATCGAAACCCTCGATGAAAGTCAATGGGACAAGCTCTGCAAATACGACGAGGTTGTATTTGCCAGAACTACACCCGAACACAAACTCCGTATTGTCAAAGAGCTGCAAGCCCGCGGTCTCACTGTCGGTATGACCGGCGACGGCGTGAACGACGCACCCTCCCTGAAAGCCGCAGACATCGGCATCGCCATGGGCGGCGGCTCCGACATCGCCATCGAAGCCGCCGACATGGTCCTCATGGACTCCTTCGCCGGCATCGTCGAAGCCGTCAAATACGGCCGTGTCGTCTACGACAACCTCAAAAAGACCATCGCCTACCTGCTTCCAGCCGGAAGTTTCTCCGAATTCTGGCCCGTCATCACAAATGTCATGTTCGGCCTGCCACAAATCCTCAGCTCGTTCCTCATGATAATCATCTGCTGCTTCACAGACTGCGCTGCTGCAACGGCCATCGCGTACGAAAAGCCTGAGGCAGACGTGCTCACTCGCCCGCCGCGTAACGCAAAGAAAGATCGTCTGGTCGACTGGAAGCTGATAGTTCAAGCCTACGGCTTCGCCGGCCTGATCGAGACCACATCCTCGTTTGCAATGGCATACTGGTACGCGCAACGCCAAGGCCTGTATTTTTCCGTGCTATGGTTCGGCTTCTCCGCCACACCAGCAGGAATGGACAAAGACACCGCAACCGCGATCTTGAACCAAGCCAGCTCCATCTACTTCGTCAACTTG